>JAHWFO010003801.1:554118-569585 GCA_023313115.1 Rhysida immarginata
TTCGAGTTATTCTGCTTTGTCAACTTAAAATTTACACCCTGTATATACCCTTTATAACTCCTATCCATAACATCTGCAATCGCAACACCTTTGTAATCTTTTATTTTATACACAACAAGTTTTCGAAAAATGATTTTTGAAACTTCAAACGCTTTCTCAGTCCAATTCGGTAGATAGCCCTTTTCGAAAATGTTTTTGACTTTTGAAATACGCATGTGATCACCAATTTGTAGTCTTGGTGGTGTTTGCAGCGCAGCTGTGTAATATGGTCGCATTTTCAATCAGAGTGCCGGTGTATTTCGACAATTAACTTTAGATGGCGTCATACCCACCAATCTTTGAACACGATTGTTGTATCTTAAATCGAGATCAGGTTTCCTATGTGTATTGGTGTAAGTAAAATACTTAAAATACTTAAAATCGTTCAGCTGTTGTAGCCTGCACATCGGATTCAGTTACAAAGAAATTTATGTTGAGAGCTTTAAATTAGTGTTGAACTTGTTAATTTTTAAACTCCATCCCTTTATCACTGTTCACTTTCCGCGGTACCTGAATATTAGTGAAAATGTTTTGAAAGGCTATCTTAAGCACTTGACCTGTCTTCGTGGGACAAACTATGCAAATCAAGAGAAAGCATCAATGCAGGTAAGGAGAAATTTATATCCATAGTTCTGTATTGACAAACTCAATAGATCCATGAGATCAACTTGACATTGGTCAAACAGTGCAAAAACTCTCATTCCGTTACGTGGATAACAATGTCGAACAAGTATATGTAGCGTGTAAGCTGGAACACCACTTAACCAATCACCAGTCTGTTTTTCATAATGATTTGTTTGTAAAAACTAATCCGAACACACCAACAAACCCAGCTTGGTTTCTAGGTCTGGAAAATGCTTCATCTATCCACCTGTACCTAAATAAAAATCTTTTGCAGTGTACAACGGTATTTATAAAAATGTTTGCAATGGCAATTCTAAATTGCTTAATTGAAACAATGCACTGATTAACAGTAAATTTAAAGCCAAAACAATACACCTTGAAACATAAATAGTTTTATTTAGCAAAAAGCGTGAAAGGACTTGGACAAAATTCGAACTCCCCGAAAAACAATAGCTATTTAATTAGGCAATCAACTTGAGGTGCATGTATGTCAACCAGGACCAACTGATGAAATATATAATTGAATCAAGGCATGGTCACTAGTGAGATAAAATCACTTAAGGGTATTTTAAATTAAGAACCAGGAACCTCTTACTGAACCAACACAGGTAGCAGCACCAGCACCCTGGTTAAAATCAAAGATTACATAACCAACATTAATTAAAGGTAATTAACAAACCATTGTTGAAAGCAATTTATTTTATGCTTTGTCTGTGTTTCTGTATGTGTTTTTGTATGTGTTTAATTTTATTCCACTGCGAGGATCTTACTAAAGCCCGGGACAGTAAAACTTCCATCAACTATTTATATTATCATTTGATATTATTAATATTTCTTTGAACTGGTCATTTATTTCTTAGGAAGCTATTGTTTGAACTTAGTACATTAGTTTAATTCACTTTATTTTTGTTAGGCAAATCTGCTCCATTTTTATTTGGTTTCCTCGTTACAACATAGCTACGGCAGTGTCTAACGAGGAAGCAAAGGAGCCCAAACATCTGTCACTTGAGCTCTCTAGTATATATCCAGACAACTGACCAAAATTTCTGTTTGGAAAGGAAAGAGAAAGAACGATTATTGCTCAGAGAAACTGAACAGCTAAAAAAATGCTATAGGAGCGTTCGAAACCTCTCAACAACAAGAAATTCGTCTGTAGCGGAATGGTGTAAGAGCTTCAATTCATCTGAAGTGAAGTATCCAGTGGTCAAGATAAATATTATTTTCGTCTTAGCCTGATTAACAATAGGTTAAATAAAATCCCTTGCAATGCTGGATTATTTTATCATCCTGCACAGATTAGAGAATTGTTACTGTCGATGAAAATGGGAGAAATATTTGGAAAGAAAATACAGAAACTAACATACCCGAGCTCTTCCAGCGAAGCTTATAACATCCGCAGATACTCGTGATCTAAGGATACATTTCTCATAAATGTTTGGGAAAAATTCGAATTATTACAATAAATGTTAATATGAAAATGTTATTTACTATGAAATTTGGAATACTTCCTAAATCCCTCTGCTGAAGCTAAATTTGAAAGAGAAGTGTTTATCTTTCAACACGACATTGTTCCTTGCCAAACAGACATAATTGCTGGTAGAGCATGTAATAAAAGCCAGGAATTGGCCAGTAATTGACTGATTGATAGTCTATTGCCTTTAATGAAAAATCATATAGAAACTATCAGACCTACAACAAAAAAGAGTTAATTGATGAAGGAAAAGTGTGTGGAAAAATATTAGTGTAGATTTATGTAAAACATTACTGGAAAATATGGCAAAAATATTTGTGCAATTTTAAAACATTGAGGCGATTTAACAAAATATTAACATCAAATATTACGTGTATGATTTTTACGGAGAGTTTTTCATTATTATAATCATTCTGTTTTCACATTTAATTTTACAAAATAATTATTTATATAATTATAAACAAAACTGTTTTTACAAGTTTATTTATAACTAGCAAAGGTACCCGGCATTGCCCGGGATAATTACACTTGGATGTAAACAGAACAATCTCAAAAAATTAAATTAAATTTTGAAATATCTTATAAATAAACACATGAAAATGCTTAAAATTAATACAGTAAAAATTCTTTATGAAAATTCGAATAAATCTTTTGAAAGGCTCACAATGGCTGGACCTTTCCACGGATGCCCCTGCTAGTCTAAATAATTTCTTACGCACGTAATCTTACCTCAGATGTATACTTAGTGTTGTTGCAATTTCCACTCTTCTCTCGATGTGTTGAAGCAAAACTTGGCCATTCATCACTTTGTGCAGTCTAGCGGTCGCCGATTCTTCTATTTACTTGCTTCCCATTTGCTCAATACATCACGGAGCTAAAGGAGTGCTTCCTCTGCCGTCTTTCCACTCTTTCTCAATGGTCTGCTAACTCTCCATTATCTCCAGTTACTGATCATTTTTAAAGATTTTCAAGAAATTGTTAAGTAATAAGAACTCTCTTTTCTAAGAAAAGCCTGAATAACAGGAATTCTATGCATTGTTACAAATTGAAACTTATCCATATTACATCATCATTCTGTGCTCATTGTTATTGGTGAATTGCGCGTTGATACCATTGTTGATGCGAACATAATGGGCCTATTGTTGCACAAACTTTGCCTTGCATTGTTGGTCATGAGATATATATTGTTGGTTCATGCAGAGCGTTTGTGAATTGCGTGCTGATACCATTGTTGATACCTATTGTTGTACAAACTTTGCCTTGCATTGTTGGTCATAAGATATTTCTCATTAATATGCCTTGCCATAACCATGAATATCGATTTTTTATCGATATTTATTATTTTTCCAAAATCTGACGTAGACAGTGACCTTTCTCATGTTTTGAAGGTCAAGTATGCAAAATTTCATCAAGATTGGAATAAAACTGTAGATTTGTATAAAAAACATACAGAACCACAAACATCCTTCTTTATATATATAGAAGATTTTCTTTAAACGAGAACACATCTTATTTAGATCAATATTATAAACTCTTTGGACTTACTCTAGATTGTAATGGATTATAATTTATATCTGATATTAAAAAGGGTAATTTTTCAGCCTATCTTGATCCACTGCAGGACATAGTCCTCTACCAATGGAGGATGAGGAGGAGATTTGGTCTAATCTACCACTCTAAACAGACGGGTTGGAAGATTCATTGATGATCTTTTGCCAGCTTGTTACAAATGCTACAAGGTGGTGGTAGTTGCATCCGGGACCGACGACTTAACCCCCCCCCCCACGCACGGGGGGGGGGGGGGAGGAGTAAGAACTAGCTTTAATAAATGGTCACAAAACGGGTCTAATATATTGTGTATTAATTAACTTCATTTTATTTAAATCACACACTAAAAAGTTACATGTCTGATGTGAGTAGTAAAACTGCACGAATGTTTGTTTAATTAGCGTAAATAGTTATGTTTCATTTTTGCTTTTACATTTCATAAAATTAGATTTAAATTATTCAACTGCAAATAATAAAAAATTACCGAAAATTTGATTCAGAGTGAGTATTTCAGCAATAAATAATAAAAAAGGTCGATCTCTTTTCAGGTGCAGGTTGAATATTACTGACACTGGTGCAAGAATGGATAATGATGGTGAAAACATGCAATCACCAGATATTGCCTACAATTTGTGGATCAACAATTCTGGATATAAAACCACAATTACTTCAACTCAAACTAAAGAATACATAACAACGAGAATAACATCGATGACAATTAGCAAAAGTGAGACGATTAGCACGGACTCGAGAGTTGAAGTAAGTGCAAAAGCTTCTGCTGGCGAACCATTTTCTGGGGCGCATGCTGAAGGAGAAGCAACTGCGGGTGTTGAAGCACACACTAAATTCTATGTGAGTAAAATGTTTGGTAAATTTTAACTATTCTATAAAATATACGTAGAGTGATAAAAAACTAAATTCACATGGTCGATATTCCTAAAGTTTTGGCTTTTTTAGAGAGATTATTACTATAAAACAGTAATTTATTATTCAACCAAATACTAAAAGAGAAGAGAAAATATAGGAACTATAAGGAAAAACAAAAGAATACAAGAAATATGTTATTAAAATGTACACTGAGTGGCCATATTATTATGACTACCTGACAATTTTAGCCAAATGAGCAATTGCGTCATAGCACTGCCGCTAGAAAGTTAGATAGCTATAAGAAGGGAATGCAGGTGAGGTGAACCATCAGTTGCACCGTGTTTTTTGCGACGATATGGGGAAAAATCGTGATTTAACTGAGTTGGAACGCAGGATGATTGTCGGCGCGCGCAGTGTCGGAACCAGTATCAGTAAAACAGCTGAACTTGAGAAGTGTTCAAGAGCAGCAGTTATTAATGTTTACAGAAAGTGGATTACCGGCTCTCAACGTCAAGCGTGTGGTCGTCACGGGCTCCCCAATGCTCGAGCTGAAAAGAGATTGGCCAGGGCAACAGAAGAGCAACAGTGCGTCAAATAGCAGCAAATCTTAATCAAGGACAAACTGTGACCGCCTCTGAACGAACTGTTTGCCGCTCATTACACCGTTTAGGCTATGAAAGCTGACGACCAGTTCGAAAGCCTCCACTGTCAGCCTTGAACAAGAGCAGACGTCTCAGTTCGCCAAGGAGCACATGAATTGGTCAGTAGATGGCTGGAAAAGGGTCATTTGGCCCGATGAGTCACGATGTCAAATGCATCATGCAGATGGCAGGGTTAGAATATGGAGAAAACAACACGAAAGCATGGACCCCACCTGCATCGCCACAATACTTTAAGCTGGTGGCAGCAGTAAAATGGTTTTGGGGAAGTTTTCTAAGCATTGTTTGGGTCTTTAGATTCCTCTGCACGGACGTGTGCGTGCCCAAGATTATTTAAGCATTGTCGCAGATCAAGTACATCCCGTTATGTTAATGGTGTACTCTGACGGGGATCTATACTTCCAGCAGGGTAATGCTCTTTGTCGTAAGGCTGACATCGTCCTGAGATAGTTCGAAGAACATGCCCGGGAGTTTACCTTGCGTCGTTGGCCTGCACAATCGCCAGATCTCATCCCATTGAGAACTTGTAGGATGAGATCGGACGGGCCATCAGGCAGCGGGAGCCAGCACCATCAAATCCACAGGAATTGGAAGGTGCAGTTCTTCAGAGTTGGTCCCAAATTCCTCCTACAACCTACCAACATCTCATAGAATCCTTGCCCCGAAGAATGCAAGCAGTAATAGGAGCAAAAAGTAGCCCAACACTGTACTAAGGGGGTGGTCATAATAATTTGGCCACTTAGTGTATATCTTAAAATAAGATAATACTAAATTATATATTAAAAAAATTACAATGTAAAAATAAAAAAAAGTTTAAATATTATGAATACCTTAATTAAATAATTACAACAATGTAAACAAAAAACAAAAGGAAAAAAAAGTATTTTTCAAAATTTAAGAAGAATCCATTTGTAAGAAAATTAAACATTACAATGGGATATACTGATTATGTCCAAAAGGATGAAAAGGATTAAAATATAATATCTTAAAAAACTTTTGTATCGTAACATGGACATAAAGAGATTATATCTATACAGGGTGAAAATTAATTCCACTGCCAAACTTGGAGACGTAGTAAGAATATTCCAAACAAAGAATTTTCTTTATACATATTTTACGAAAAAAAATTATTTATTTACTAGCAAACATACCCGGCGTTGCCCGGGATAATTACACTTGGATGTAAACAGAACAATCTCAAAAAATTAAATTAAATTTTGCAATATCTTAAAAATAAACACATGACAATGCTTAGAATTAATACAGTAAAAATTCTGAATGAAAATTCGAAAAAAAACTTTTTAAAGGTTCACAATGCCTGGACCTCTCCAAGTATGCCACTGCTAGTCTAAATAATTTCTTACTCACGTAATCTTACCTCAGATGTATACTTAGTGTTGTTGCAATTTCCACTCTTCTCTCGATGTGTTGAAGCAAAACTTGGCCATTCATCACTTTGTGCAGTCTAGTGGTCGCCGATTCTTCTAGTTACTTGCTTCCCATTTGCTCAATACATCACGAAGATAAAGGAGTGCTTCCTCTGTCGTCTTTCCACTCTTTCTCAATAGTCTGTTAAATCTCCATTATCTCCAGTTACTGATCATTTTTAAAGATTTTCAAGAAATTGTTAAATACTAAGAACTATCTTTTCTAAGAAAAGCCTGAATAACAGGAATTCTGAGCATTGTAACAAATTGAAACTTATCCATATTACATCATTTTATGTTCATTGTTATAATTCTTTGAAAGATTGCTTTAACATTACATCATCATTCTGTGCTCATTGGTATTGGTGAAAATTGGGCATTGATACCATTGTTGATACGAACACAATGGGCCTATTGTTGCGCAAACTTTGCCTTGCATTGTTGGTCATGAGATATTTCTCATTAATATGCCTTGCCATAACCATGAATATCGATTTTTTATCGATATTTATTATTTTTCCGAAATCTGAGGTAGACAGTGACCTTCCTCATGCTTTAAAGGTCATGTATGCGAAATTTTATCAAGATCGGAATAAAACTGTAGATTTTTATATAAAACGTACAGACCCACAGACAGACCAACAAACATCCTTCTTTATATATATAGAAGACTAGAAGAGGTACCCGGCGTTGCCTGGGATAAGTACAACTTGCACAAACTTTTCCTTTCATTGTTAGTCATGAGATATATATTGTTGGTTCATGCAGTGTGTTTATGAATTGCTTGCTGATACCATTGTTGATACTTATTGTTGTACCAACTCTGCCTTGCATTGTTGGTCATGAGATATTTCTCATTAATATGCCTTGCCATAAACATAAATATCGATTTTTTAGCGATATTTATTATTTTTCCGAAATCTGAGGTAGACAGTGACCTTCCTCGTGCTTTAAAGGTCATGTATGCGAAATTTTATCAAGATCGGACTAAAACTGTAGATTTGTATAAAAAACAGACCCACAGACAGACCCACAGACAGACCCACAGACAGACCCACAAACATCCTTCTTTATATATATAGAAGATTACTAGAAGAGGTACCCGGCGTTGCCCGGGATAATTACACTTGCACAAACTTTTCCTTTTATTGTTAGTCATGCGATATATATTGTTTGTATAGATTTGTATAAAAAACATACAAACAAACAAACAGACCCACAAACATCCTTCTTTATATATATAGATAGATATATCCAATTGTACCATTAGGCGTCATATGGCAACATAAAACACGTGCTACTAAACGAATAACTATTATCATTATCTGCTCGTTATATTCAATAATGTCATGTTGTTAAACATTGTTTGATATAATACATGCCATATCTTACCATTGAAAGTTCCAAATAACTATTATCAATTTTTACTCGTTATATTCACTCGTGGCACGTAATTACTAGCTGTTTGATATATTACTTGCCATATTTTGGCAAGGAAATATCTAAACGTACCATATAGTTTTATTTGGCACGATTATGGCACGTTCTACTAAACTAATAACCATTACTATTATTAACTCGTTACATTCACTCATTGCATGTTGTAACTAGTTAATTGATTTATTACATGCCATATCGTAAGATTGAAAGTTCAACATTGTATTATATAGCACCATTTAGAATCTTGCTACTAAACCAATGACCATTAAAGTTATTTATTTGTCATATTCCTGCATGATAAGTTTTTTATTAATCTATACATTATCTATTCGTTGTTCATTGTTGTTTTTTATATTATTTGAAAAATTCCAATGGTAACATTAGGTATCTTTTGGTACCATTACGATACACGCTACTAAATCAATAACCATTATCATTATTTACTCGTTATATTCACTCATGGCACGGTGTTAAACATTGTCTGATATAATGCTTGCCATATAATAACATTGAAAATTCCAAAGGTTCAAGCTGGCATAATGTGGCACCATTACGGCACTTACTAATACACCAATGACCATTAATATTATTTACTCGTAATATTTCTTCATGACACATTGTTACAAGTTGTTTGATATAATATATGGCATATCTTACTACTGAAAGTTCCAATGGTACCATCTGATATCAAATGGTACCAGTAGGGTAGGTGCTACAAGACCAAAAGCATTGTCTCTATTTACTCATTGTATTCACTCATAGCACGTTGTTAAGATTTGTTTAATATATTACTTGCTAAATCTTAGTATTGAAAAATCCAATGATACAATATGGTATCATACAGCATGATAAGAGCACATGTCACTAAACTAATAACCATTATCATTATCTACTGCCTATATTCACTCATAGCACGTTGTTTTAATTGTTTGATATATTACCTGCCATATCTTAACAACGAAAGTTCCGATATTACAATATGGCATATTAAGGCACCATTAGGGCATGCATTACTAAAGCAATAACCATTATCACAACTTACTCGTTATATTCACTTATTACAAGTTGTTACGAGTTTTTTGATATAATACATGCGTTATCTTACCTTTGGTACAAAATATGGCATCAAATGGCTCCAGCATGTTCTAGTAAAATAATAATAATTATCATTATTTACTCGTTATTTTACTCACTACAGATTGTAACAATTTATTACATTCCATATTTTAGCATTAAATATTCCAATAGTAACGTATGGTATCATATGACAAGCTAAAGGCACGTGCTAATAAACCAAAAACCATTATTATTTTTTACTCGTTTTATTCAGTCAAAGCACGTTTTTAAGAATTGTTTATTAAAATACATCCCACATTTTAGCATTCAAAGTTCCAATGTTACAATATGATATCAAATGAAACAGTTAGGCATGTGCTGCAAAACCAAGACACTGTCATTATTTATTCGATGTATTCATTCATTGCACGTTGTTAAGTATTGTTTGATATATTACATGCCATATCTTAGCATTAAAAACTCCAATGGTACCAAATGGTATCATATTGCAACTTTAAGGCACGTGCTACCAAACTAATAACCACTATCATTATTTATTCGTTATATTCATCTATGGCATGTTGTTATGAGTCGTTTGTTATATAACATTCCATATCTTAGAATTGAAAGTTCCAATGGTACCACATTGTATACTATGGCACCATTAGAGCACATACTACTGAACAGATAACTTTTTTCATTATATATTCTTGATATACACTCATGGCACGTTGTTACGTGCTGTATGGTATATTACATGCCATATTTTAGCATCGAAAGCTCCATATGTACCATATGATATCAAATGGCATCATTAGCGCCCGTGCTAATAATCCAATACCTATTACCATTATTTACCCGATATATTCACTCAAGCCACGTTCTTAAGAATTATTTAGTAAATTACATCCCATACTTTAGCACTGAAAGTTCTAATGGTACTATATGTGTTCGAAGGATAAAATTACTGCAAGTGTTACAAAACCAATAACCATTATCATTATTTTCTCGTTATATTCACTCATGCAACGTTGTTACGAATTGTTTGATATATTACATGCCATATGTTAGCCTTGAAAGTTCCAATTGTACCATACGTATCATGTGACAATATTAGGGCACGTGCTATTAATCTAATAATTATCATCATTATTTACTCGTTATATTCACTCATGGCAGTTGTTACGAGTTGATTGATATACTACATCCCATATTTAACCATTGAAAGTTCTAATGGTAGCATATTGTTTCATTCGGTGGCCTATTATGACTACACCCCTTAAAGTGTTCTTGGAAATAAATAACACAAATTACTATAGGACCGATCCGTGATCACCGACAGAGAAATCACAGCGAAACTCCCAGACATCATATTATGAAATCGCAATTATACCATATGGTTTGGTTAGGTTATTGCACGTGCTAATAAACCAAAAACAATTATCATTATTTCATCAATATATTCACTCACGGCACATTATTAAGAAGGTATTGATATATTACATGACATATCTAATCATATAAATTTCCAATTGGCGCCATATCTAAGCATATAAATTTTATATGATATCTAATGGCGCCATTAGGGTATGTGCTACTCAACCAATAACTATTATCATTATTTCCTCGTTAAATTCAGTAAAGGCACCTGGTTAAATATTGTGTATTAAATTACATGCCATATTTTAACATTGAATGTTCCAGTGGTAACATATGATATAAAATGGCACCAATAGGGCAAGTGCTACTGAAAAAGTAACATTATGATTAACTGCTAGATATATTCACTCATAGAACGTTGTTACGTGTTGTTTGATATATTACATGCCTTATATTAGCATTTAAATTTCCAATTGTAACATATGGTATTATATGACGACATTAGGGCACGTGATACTAAGCTAATAACTATTAATATTATTTAGTTTTGAACATTTTAATGGTACTGTATGATATCAAATGGCACCAGTAGGAAAAACCAATAACCACTATCATTATTTACTCTTATATTTAGTCATGCCACATTGTTACGAATAGTTAGATACATTACATGCTATATTTTAGCTTTGAACGTTCCTATAGTACCATATGATATAAAATGGCAGCAGTAGAGCACGTGTTACTGTAAAAATAACATCATTAGTTACTCGTTATATTCACTCATAGAACGTTGTTACGTGTTGTTTGATATATTACATACCATATCTCACTATGATACACGTTCTCATTAGGACACGTGCTAATAAACCAATAACCATTATCATTATTTAGTTTTTATATTAACTGCTGTCACGTTGTTACGAGTTGTTTGATATATTACATGCCATATTTTAGCATTGAAAGTACTAATGGGACGATATCGTATCATATGGAAAAAATAGGGCACATGTTAAGAATCCAATGACTAACATTATTTACTTGTTATATTCACTCAAGGCACGTTGTTAAGAATTGTTAGATATATTACACGCTATATTTTAGCATTGAAAGTGCTAATGATACCATATGATATCAAATGGCACCATTAGGGCACATGCTACTAAAACAAATAAGATTGTTATTATTCACCCGTTATATTCAGTCAGTTCAGTTAAAAACTGTTGATATATTATAAGCAATATCTTAGCACTGAAAATTCCTATGGAAACATATTGTGTCAGGCGGCACGAGTGGGGAACATATTATTAAACCAATAACCAGTGCGATTATTTATTCGATATATTCATTAATAGCACGTTGTTAAGAATTGTTTGATATATTATATTTCATATCTTAGCATTGAAGGTTCTAATGGTACCATATTGCAAGATAGGTCCTTGACTTCATTGCCCTGGAGTCGGTAGCTGTCACCTCCTCTTCCTACAATTGAGATAGAGAAGGATGCAGTGGAAGCTGTGGGGCAGTAAATGTTGAATCGGCTGCATTCTTGAACAAAATGGGCTGTGTTAATGAGGGCTTGCCACGATTAGGGCAGGTGCTAATAAACTAATAACCGTTATCAATATTTACTCATTATATTCACTGGTAGTTTAACAATTTGTTTGATTTGTTACATACCATATTGTAGCATTGAAAGTTCCAATGCTGCTATATGATAACAAATGGTACATTAAGGCATGTGCTACAAATCCAATAACTATTATCTTTATTTACTCGTTATATTCACTCAAGGCACGTTGTTAAGAATTGTTTGATGAATTATACCCTATAATTTAGCATTGAAAGATCCAATGATACGATATGGTAAATTATGGCACCATTAGCGCACGAGCAACTAGCTACTAAACCAATAACCATTATCAATATTTATTGTTATATTCACTTATGGCACGTTGTTACGAGTTATTTGATATATTACATGTATTATCATAGCATTGAAGGTTCCAATGGAAAGATGTGACAAGAAAGAACCTTGTGCAGGTAAGAACCTTGACCACTATGCCCTGAAGTCGGTAGCTGTCACATCTTCCTACGGTTGAGATAGGGGAGGGTGCAGTTAACGCCGTTGGGCAGTTGATGCTGAATTGGCTGCATTCTTGAAAACAATGGGCAGTGTCAAAGTATGATTGCCACCTTTAGTGCAGGAGCTAGCAAATTAATGACTATTATCATTTTTACTCGAAATATACACTCACTACATGTTGTTACAAGTTGTTTATTTATTACATGCCATATTTTAGAATTGAAAGTTCCAGTGGTACAATATTGTATAACACGGCACCATTAGGGCACTTCCTAGTAAACCAACAACCATATATCATTATTTAAGTGATATATTCACTCACTACATGTTGTTTCTAGTTGTTTATTATATAACATGCCATATTTTAGCATTGAAAGCTGCAATTGCACGATATGATACCAAATGGTACCCTTAGGGCACGTGTTAATAAACCAATAATCATCATCATTATTTAATTGTTATATTCACTCATGGCACGTTGTTACGAGTTGTTTGATATTTAAGATGCCATAATTTAGCACTGAAAGTTTCAATAACACACTATGGTATCATATGGCAATAACAGGGCACGTGCTACAAATCTAATCACTATCATTATTTACTCGTTCGATTCACTCATGGCAAGTTTTTACAAGTTGTTTGAGATATTACTTGACTTACCAAACAATTCTGGAAATACTTCTTTTACATTAGACAGAATTCATGGCATTCCACAAGGTTCTATTCTCTCACCCTTGCTATTTAAGTTATTCGTCAATAACATACTAAGGGCTCTCTCTCTATTAGCCTGTGTGAAGTTGCCAAAAAACGTCCAAGCTGAAATCAGGCAAGACGATTAAACATAGTCATAACGGAAAAATATGAACTGGAAGTAAAAAAAAAATCTTTTCTTTTTTTTTTTTGGAAACAAAAAAATAATAATTTAAGAATAATTAATAGTCCAAAACAAATTTAAAACGAATACAATAAAAAAAAATTAAAAACAAAAAACATGTCACGTAAAAGATCCGGGACCTCCTGGAAACAGAACCTAAAGTCGGGATACAAAATTGTAATTTAAAACTAAGAACAACGGATCTATCACAAATAACGAACTATAACAAAAAAGCAATGAGGAAGGACGGACAATGGAGGAATTCACGAATAACAAAAGGCCAAAGGAGAGGGAAGAACTTAGACAACAACATGAGCAAGGTCCTGGAAAAAAAGAAGAAAAAAAATTAAATAAAAAAAAAATGTTAAAGGGAAACAATTAAAACAAGATAAAAGAAACATTTTTTTTTCTTTAAACAATCAAAAGGAAATGATTAAAAAGTAAAAAAAAATCAACATAAAAAAATAAAAAAAGACACAGTGAGAAAGCAGAGTCTCAAAAACATACTAAGAGTGTCATTAAATTAAACGAAACGAAACTAATAGTTCAACAATTAAAAGAAATTTGAGACATTTCACAAAGTCACTTCAAATAAAGGCGATCCAGGGACGTAAGTAGAATGTCTTGAACGAAAGAGGCTCCACTCTTAGACATCCGGTGATGAACACGAATTCAACACTTCCTGACGAAAACCTATCATGGTAAAGAAAAGGAAAACGTATCCGCAACAGTAACAGGAAGATGAGAGACGGGTGAATGATTCCAAACGAACGTAGAGCGTAAACAACGTCATTCACGCAAAGAAAAAAAAACACAAAGTTGATGCAGGTCTTGATTCCATGGTCTGGAGATGCGACTAAGTATAAGTCTAGATAATATACTAACATGAACCGTTCATTCAGGATCGAATGTAGACGTAGTTGTAGACTTAGACTAGAAAGTCTATCTTCAACAGAGGAGTCATCTCACTGTCCCAGGAGAAAGCCATGATGCGACTGCTCTCTCTCTCTCTTGCTTCAGACTACTACCAAAAAAAAATTTTTACCACCAAAAAATTGCAAAAATCAAAAAATTTAAATACTGAGGACACGCGATACGACACCTGAGTTCTAGGAAAAAAAACAGCGAAACGGGCTAAACAATAACAAGCGTCAAAACAAAGCGCAAAGAAAACGCGCACGCACATCCAACAATAACATTGGTAAAAGGAAAGCATAAACATATCCTTAGTAATGATAAAAAAGTATTTTAAAATAATAAAAAATTATTTTTTTATTATAACTTTCAAGGAAGACCAAGAAAAATTTAAATAATTATTCCCTTTCATTTTGTAATCCAGTAACCGAAGCAAAAAAAACCGCAAATCTCTATCTATCCTTTATCGAAGAGAGAGACCCGTAACATAACCTTCATTATGACTAAAAGAAGAATCATAGTAGTTTTTAAACGCTTCTCGTGAACAGGCTAATCAAAGAGAGACGTAACAAAGGTCTATTATTAAATACCGGAAAAAAATTCGATCGGAGGACGAACATGAAGCGTCAAAAGACTGACACGATAGGGAACGAGCTAAAGAACTACACACGTAAAATAATTAACTCACCGGGGAACTAAATATCGACCAATCCGTCAAGCGCCAAAAAATACATCTAGAGGTAAATAAAAAAATGATACAAAAATAGCGATATTAACAACTCGATCCGTGAGGAATTGTAATCGCGACTATTAAATAAATAAATTACCTAAGAGAGAAAAAATTTTAACGCGAGGAAAAGTCACATACAATAAGTAACCCCCCAAATGAGATACCAAAAAACCCATGAACAGCGCGAACAGAGCGCGTCAGGTGAACCCTTTAATATATGTAAAAAGAAAGGAGGGGGAACACAGTAACCTCCGATGAATTATTAAGAGTCTAAAAAACTTAGCTCGTGTCCTAGACAACCGACGAGCACACCAGTCTTACAAAAACCCTTCGCGGAAAAAAATCAGGACTAAC
>JAHWFO010003801.1:569595-582659 GCA_023313115.1 Rhysida immarginata
TGTATTTAGAACACGTGCTACTAAACTAATAACCATTATTATTATTTGCTTGTTAAATTCACTAATGGAAAGTTATTAAGAATTGTTTGATATAATACATGCCATATCTTACTTTTGAAAGTTTCCAATGAGAACATTAGGGCATGTACTACTATACCAATAACCATTATCATAATTTGCTCGTCGTCTCCTTAGTAACGGGCCTAATTACTTCTAATTTAACTTCTATTTACTCCTTATTAGAACTGATTTGCACAGTCCTCTGTTTATTTTACTGTTTTTATTTTTATAATTATTGCTAATAGTATTATTGTTTATATTGTGATGTTTTTCAGTGTAAAAAAAATTATCTTTACTATTATTATTGTGGTTGCTATTGTTGTTGTTGATATTGTCGTTGCCGTTTAGGGCCGTACAAATTTATACAAATTTATATAATTTTAGATTTTTTATAATTGTTTTAAATATGCCCCTTGACAGGCCCATTATCCTTTTGGGTGCGCTGTTGTTATTTTAATATAAATTTTGTTGAATTTCCTTTTTGATTTTCCTTTATAATGTTGTTGTAATTCTTTTTTTTTCTGTTAGTCTGTTCATATGCCTGCAAAAACCTAACTCGTCGGTCTTCGTTTGACCCTGTTGGTTACGTATTGTATTAATATTTTTCTAAATAAATAAATAAATAAATAAATAAATAAACAAATAAATAAATAAATAAATAAATAAATAAATAAATAAATAAATAAATATTCATACTTGGCACATTGCTAAGAATTGTTTGTTATACCAGGTGAGCAAGAAATAACATGAGGTGTTCAGAGCTGGCTAGCGGGAATTCTATTAGTCCAAATGCAGTTCATTTTAATCTATATACTTAGTGGAAAATGCAGTTTCGATTTTTCCAAAAAATAAAAGTACCAAAAGTCGCCATAGGGGGCGCTTGTTTAAAAAAAAACAATGAATACCTAATTGTCAAATGAACAAATACCGTACAAATCAAATTTAATAACAACAATAAACAATGTTTTTTTTAATTACAAATGTTTTTTCAAAATGACCACCAGTGTGCTGTTCGAATAGCTGCATGCGGTACACGACATTTTCTACGGCAGCTTACAGCATATTGTAACGCCCGTTGTAGTCGGCAATGAAAAAAAAATGTTTTGCTATAAAACTTGAACGAAAAGATAAGTTGCGATGATAAGTAAAATTGTTTCATTTAAACAAAGGAGAGATTTAATAGTTATAATGTGTTAGAACAATGGAAAAGACCTATACAATGTTTGGAATTTATTAACAATAAGAAGTCGGGAGTGGTGACGTAAACAACAAAAGAGGAGAATGGGCTGAAAAAAAAAGAATTAAAAAAAACACATTTCAAGAAAGTAGGAAGACTGGAAGTCAAGGAATATTCTCGATTCGCTCGACGATGATCGAGGTAGTCAGGCAATTTTTTTGTGAAAAGAAAAATGAGACGAATTGAATCCACGATGAATTATTCATCTTTCTGGTGTATAACGATCGCCGCAATAGTCGAAATGACTGACCTCCTTGTCAATGTTTAGACGAACGCTGATAAAAATTTTGACGAATTTTAATCTACCATTTTTCAAGGGAAACTAGCTAAGTACCTTTTCTTTCTGGTGCCTTTCTCATTGAATTATAGACTGCGTTTGAATTATTGTGATTTTTCTCATAGAATTATTAAAAGTGACAAATGTTTTCTAACGTGTTATTTCACCTATATCTCATCTGATTGGACACGATTTCGATTGTCGGCGACGAGTCGGAGGTAGACTAGAGACGGTACGACCGATCGCTTCTGCCAACATAGACGTTGTCTAGGTAAATTGCTTATATTTGTTTAAGGTGGGCCCCACAGAACCCATGTTGACCGATCTACTAGAACAAACCCATTGGACTACTTGCCTGTTACGAATGAAAAAACTGAAAATAATAGAATACCCAATTAACGAGATTATTTTGATAATTGAAGAATCAAAAACAAACATTAAAACCTTACCTTGGAGATGATGAACGTTAGTCCATGATTAAAATGAGAGATGTCCCTTCGAAGTTCTGTTTTTGTGGTGACCGCAGCCCCTATTCCTTTACTAATAATTTTCCCGAATCCCTTCTAGTCCTGAGTGAATGTAAGACGCGAAAGTGAAAACTCTCCCCTCCCCCGCGTAACTCCTTGTTACTATGACTGTTCTTAGTTGAAAGAGTTGGACTTGAAGAGTCGATTTTAGTCAAACACAATCTGCCCAGATACAATATCTTAATCACAGAGCTAACAAACATTGTTATCATTGACTAGAAACGATGAACTAAAACGGACAATACTGATAATAAACAAAGGAACCCAGTTGTGAGAGAGGAATTCCTCCTATTAAGTACTTGAGGAAATCTTAGACATTCTAATTCGTGATATTTAATCTTTTTTCATTTTGTATTCGCCCAGTTGATTAAAAGTGTATAAATCGAAAGATTAAAGTATCCCATCGCTTAGTTAACTTTAGGGGGACGAATCCAATTAGTCGTAATTTATTTTAAGAATATATCACTACCCTTCATGAAATCTTAATTTTAATACTTCTCGCTGACAATATTATGGTTATGTTGATCCTAGTCTGGGGTCTTTTATCCGCATTTTGCCAGTTCGCTACAATATCTGCATTAATTAGTCTAATATGTAACTTTATTTGATCCTTTATTGTTGAGAGGTCAAGAACATGTGCTTGATACACAAGGCTTTTCAAATATCCCCATAACCAAGAATCACAACGGTTGAAATCAGGCGACCTGGTTTAGGCCATACCATGGGAAATGCACGACTAATTCTGTTGTCTGAAAAACGTCCTCGCAAAATCTGCTGCACCTGACGTCCGATGTGCACTGGCACACCATCCTGCATAAAAATGTTAGAATCCAGACAACCGTTTTCGTGCAATCGTGGTATCACAAAATTCTCAAGCATATTGGCATATATGGTAGAATTGACGGAACAAGTCACGGTCCACGAGGACGGATTTCTTAAAAAAAAGTACAGGCCGATGATGAAAGAAGCAGTAAAGCCACACCACTGTTAGTTAGGGTGAATGCATTGGAATTGGCAGACACGCTTGTGGATTTCATGCAGCCCAAATACGGCAGTTTTGGGTAATGATATCATTATTCAAATAAAAATGTGCCTCATCACTCCATAAAAAATGCCATGGCCTTGCATCAACTACATCCATACGTGCTAAAAATCTCAACGAAAAGTCAAATCTCATTCATCTTATGCAACATTTTCCTCAGCATCGAATATGGGATATCTGTTTGGCGTGCTATTGCGTGTGCACTGCTGGTACACTGCACAGTAGTCATCTCCTTTCCACAACAGCAGTTGCAACTTCTTCAACGTGTTGCTGCCTGATTCGTTTTTTCCCCGGCCTGATTGCACTCCTAAAGTTCTGGTAGATTCAAATCGTTCAATCATTTTCTGTAAGTTAGTTATACTTATCGGTCCTCTTCGTAACGATCTCAATTGCCGGAATTCAGCACTTATATTGTCGCTCTTCTGATAAAACAACTGAACTAATAATGCCTGGTCAGGCAGAGTAAGCGTCATCGTCTAGCCATTCGTTCGTTAATGATGAGAAATCCTCAGCCTTGCCTTTTATTGTCATGATTGCTCAACACGGAACGCGCTTATGCAAATATATTCATAGTTTTCTGAACACAAGCGCCCCCTATGGCGACTTATGGTACTTTTTTGCAGAATTCGAAACTGCATGTTCCACTAAGTATATACACCAAAATGTACTGCATTTGGCCTAATAGAATTTTCGCTAGCGAGCTCTGAACACCTCACGTTATTTCTTGCCGACCCGGTTCTACACGCCATATCTAAATATTGAAAGTTCCAATGGTACCATATGGTATCATATGGCTGCACACTTTCGACCCGGATCGAAAGACCAGTTTCAATAAATCCTGAAAGAAAGTGGCATGTACACAGGCTTCAACAGCCCGATCCACATCGAATTGAAAGAGTTGTTTTGATATATTACATGCCATATATTAGCATTGAAACTTCTAATGGTACAATATGGTATCATATGGAAAGATAGGGCACGTGCTACTAATCCAATAGCTATAATTATATACTTGTTATATTCCCTGACGGCACTTTGTTAAGAATTGCTTAAAAAATTGTATCCTATATTTTACATTGAAAGTGCTAATGGTACCATATGATATCAAATGGCGCCATTTAGGCACTTGTAACTAAACCGATAACTGTTATCATTATTTTCTCGTTATATTCACTCAAGGCACGTTGTTAATAAATGTTTATAAATTATATCCCATTTTTGCATTGATATTTGCAATGATACTATATTATATAAAATAGTACGATTAAGGCACTTGCTACAAAACCAACAACTATTATCTTTATTTACTCGTTATATTTACTCATGGCTTGTTGTTAAAAGTTGATTGATATATTACACCCATATCTTAGCATTGAAAGTTATAATGGTAGAATATGATATAATATGGCCCCATTAAAGCCCGTGCTACTAAACCCATAACCATTATCATTATTTACTCGTTATATCACATATGGCACGTTGTTATATGTTGTTTGATATATAACTAGACATCATTATGTATTATTTATATTTACTCACCGTAAATTGTTAGGAATTCTTTTATATATTACATGACATATCTTTGTATTCAAAGTTCCAATGGTACCATATGATATCATATGGCTCCATTAGCGCACGTACAATTAAACTAATAATCATTTAAACTATAGCGAATCCTACATAGCTCCGTTCAAATAAATCCACAAGAGTGGATCCACCTAAACTGAATGTAGCGAATTCCGTGAAATCTCTTTGCGAGTCTCAAAGAGAATGCAGAATGCTCAGTATTTACTCGTAATATTCACTCATAGCCCGTTTTTACGAGTTGTTTGATATATTACATGCCATATTTTGTCATTGAAACTTTCCAATGATACTATAAGGGCTCCTGCTACTAAACCATCAACAATTATCATTATTTACTCGTTATATTCATTCATGGCACGTTGTTAGAGGTTGTTTGAGAAAATACTTGCCACACCTTATTATTGACAGTACCATATGGTTTCATTAGATCACGCACAACTAAACCAATAACCATTATTTAACTGTTATATTCACTCACAGCACATTGTTAAGAATTGTATATATATTACCTGCCATATTTTGTAAGTTTTCAATGAGATCATTAAGGCACGTGCTACTAAACAAACAACAGTTATCATTATTTACTCGTTATATTCACTCATGGCAGGTTGTTACTTGTTCTTTGATAAATTACATGCTATATTTTAGCATTGAAAGTAAGTGACCCAAATGTTTGGATATCATGTTTCTTGCAACTAATGATAAAATATTCACGAATTTCACTGAAAGTACCCAAATGTGTGGATTTCCAGTTTCGTTCAAACTTTTGGTGAAATCTTCATGATTTTCCCTGAAATTTAGTCAAACGTTTAGACTGAATGTTTCGTGACACTTGTACCATATAGTATTATATGGCAACAATAGAGTGCGTGCAACCAAACCAATAGCCATTATCTTTATGTTCTCGTTATATTCATTCAAGGCCAGTTGTTACGTGTTGTTTAATATATTACATGCCATATCTTAGCATTTAAATTTCCAATTTTACCATATGGTATCATAAGTTGCCATTTGTGTACGTGCTATTAACCAATAACTATTATCATCATTTACTCGTTATATTCAGTCAAGTCACATTGTTAAGAAATGTTTTTTTAATTATATGCCATATTTTAGCAGAGAAAGTTCTAATGATACTATATGATATCCAATAGTACCATTAACGCACGTGCTATAAAACCAATAACCGTCATCATTATCTACTCTTTATTTTCACTCATGACTCGTTGTTATGAGCTGCTTGATGTAATACATGCCATAATTCAGCTTTGGAATTGAAAATGCTATTATATTGTATCATACGATAGCATTAGTGCACGTGCTACTGAAACAATAACCATTATCATTAATAAATTGTTAAATTCACTCATGGCACAATGTTAAAACTTGTTTGATACATTACATGCCATATCTTGTATTGAAAGTTCCAATGGTATCATATGGCCCCAGTAGGACACGAGCTATTAAACCTATAACTATTATCTTTATTTACTCGTTATATTCATTCACGGCACGTTGTTATGATTTGTTTGATATATTACATGCATTTTTTCAGTATTGAAAGTGCCAATAGTACTATATGATATGAAAAGGCACCATTTGGGCACGTGCTACAAAACCATAAAACATTGTCAATATTTATCCGTTATATTCACTCATGGCCCATTGTTATGAATTGTTTGATATACTAAGAGAAGAAAGAGCCTTGATCACTCTGCCCTTGGATCAGTAACTGTCCCCTCTTCTTCCTACGGTTGAGATAGGGAAGGCTGCACGTGACGCTGCTCGGCAGTTCATGTTAAATTGGCTGTATTTTTGAACACAATCAGCGGTATCAACGAATGAATGCCACCATTAGGGCAGGTGCTACTAAACTAATAACCATTACTATTATTTATTCGATATATTCACTCAATAATATATTACATGCCATATCCTAGCATTGAAGGTTTCAATGGTACCATAATGTATTATATCATACCATTAGGGCAGGTCCAACTAAACCAATAACTATTACCATTATTTTTTCCTTATATTCACTCATGAAACGTCGTTACGAGTTGTTTGATATATTACATGAAATATTTTAGCAGTGTAAGTTCCAATGGTACAATATGGTATTATATGGCATCTATAGGGCATGTGCTACAAATCTAATAACTATCGTTATTTACTCGTTATATTCACTCATGGCTCGTTGTTATGAGTTGTTTGATATATTATGCCATATCTTAGCATTGAAAGTACTAATGGTAGCATATGATATCATATTGCCCTATTAGGGCACGCACTACTAAACCAATAACCATTATTATTATTTACTCGTTATATTCTCTCATGGCAGGTTGTTACGAGTTGTTTGAGATATTACTTGCCTTATCATACAAGTCTGGAAATTAATCTTTTACATTAAACAGAAGCCATGGCGTTCCAGAAGGTTCTATTCTCTCCCCCTTGCTATTTAAGTCATTCATCAATTTACTGTACTTGGTTTTCTCTGAGATTAAAAGTTGGAACGAATTGCTTTTGCTTGTTGTTGATATACATAAAAAGAAACTCATATTTTTCTTTCAGCACAACTAACGTAATGTTCCTTATAATTTATCAGTCTATATAGAAAATAAACAAATTTTCACTAATAAATCATATAAATTCCTTGGTTTAACCCTAACCCATGACTTAACCTGGGACCAAACTTACTTAACAAATTAAACATAAATCAAGGGATGATCTCCAAACTCTACTATCTTCCAAACCATATTCTACTAACTGTTTATAACTCTCTGATACACTCTTCCCTTTGTTATGGTATTATTCTCTTGTGATCCTTCATTTCGTACAATCTAACTAGACTTTTAAAACTCCAAAAATGGTTCCTTCCTACATTTTTGAAAATGCACCTGTGTCTCAAATTTCTCGGTATTTTGGGTCTTTGTGTATTCTATAACCGTTCAGCATATTTATTTCTTTCAAATCTGTTCTTTTATATATAAAGCCGTCAATTCTCAACTGACCCTATCTTCTCCTCTTAATATAAGATTACATCAGCCCATCTACACATAACCAACCCGCGCAACTGGTGATATTCGACTACACTTAATCAGAAATATTTACCAAGGAAGATGTATTTCCTTTATCTGCATTTAATACTGGTCACAGCTACCCTTAGAATGTTTCTCTTCACCACTATATAAGGCCTTTTGAAAAGCGTTAAAAATTTTCTTATTTTCCAATAACACCCTTTAATTTGTCATCATATTCACCTATCTAATTTTGGCTTAAGCTTCTATTGAGTTTCTTTATTAGCTGCAACATTTTTTCGATTGAATTGTAACATTACAGGGTTTAATGTCGGTTTATATTGATCCACGTTAAAATAAAGTTCATTAAATTACATTTACTGATCTATATTATCGTTTTATACTCGTCGGTCTTGTACCAACCGATCCGGGGTCAGCATCATTATATTTTCTTTTAATAATAGTTTAAATAAATTGCCATATTAGCTTTGAATGTTTTAATGGTAGCATGTGTTATCATATGGCCCTATTATGGCACGTGCTACTAAACCAATAACTATTATTATTATTTACTCGTTTTATTTATTCATAGCAGGTGGTTACGAGTTGTTTGAAATATTATTTGCCTTATCAAACAATTCTGGAAATTCTTCTCTTACATTATATAGAAGCCATGGCGTTGCACAAGGTTCTATTCACTCCCCCTTGCTATTTAAGTTATTCATCAATAACTTACCAAGGCTCTCTCTGTTACTAAAACTATTCTTTATGCTGACGATGTTACCCTTTTATTTTCCAGCTATGATATAATTAATCTCTTTACTAAATTTAGTTTTATCTGAGTTAAAAAGTTGGAACTATGTGCATTCTCTTGTTGTTGATATAGATAAACTAAACTCATGTTTTACTTTCAACGCAACAAATGCAATGTTAATAATTTATTAGTCTACTATGAAAATCAACAAATTTAATCTACTAATTCATTTAAGTATTTTATTTTAACCCGCATAACTGGTGATATTCGACTACCTTTATTCAGAAATAATTACTGAAGATTTATTTTCTTTATCGGTATAAAATACTGGTCTCAGCTACCTTTAGATATTCGCTCTTCACCGCTTTATAAGGCCTTTATAAAAGCGTTAAAAATTTTCATATTTTCTAGTAACACCCTTTAATTTGTCATCATACTCACCTATCTAATTTTGGCTTCGACTTCTATTGAGTTTCATTATTAGCTGCAACATTTGTTCCCTTGGATTTAACATTACAGGGATTAATGTTGGTTTATTTTCATCCACGATAAGACCACGTTCATGTAATTACATTTACCAAACATAAAATTATAAATTAATTTTTTTATTTAATCATTTATACTCGATTAAGTAACGTTTTTTCTGTTTTGTTTTTTAATTAGAACGATCAATTTAAGTACTTTTGTTCTTTTTAATTTAAATATGTGTAGTCGTCTTTTAATGGGGAACAACGTAAAATTAAAATTTAAAAAAAATACAAAAAAAGTTTTTTTTATTATTTCGCCATTTTCCCCATTATAAGGAGACTAAACGCATCAAATTTAAATTAATCATTTAAACTCCCTAAATCAAAAAAAAAATAAAGTTATTAATCTTGAAAAACGACTAAGAAACTTGTGAAATGGAAGAAAACTTAAACGATACAGTCTATTGAAGATTTCGTTGATAGTAATAGGGATCTAATAAGGTTGTAGACGAAGTCAATAGATGTGAAGATGATGTTGATAGTAGAAAACGATAATCTTGAAGGAAGTGTTGGTTTAAAAATACAAATGAAATTTTGAAGAGGGTGATCCAAAATATTTGGAATAAAATTTATATAAAACGTTTTCGAGAAGATTTCTCATCATCAGTGGGATAAAACATTTTTGAATAGTGAAAACAGCTGAAATAAGAATTTAACAATTGATAAGAAAAACAATTGATATAAATATGATGAAGCTAAGTTGGTTGTAATTGTTGGTTATGATTATTAGCCATTGTATATTAGGGTAATTGTTGCTTAAAAGTAATGTCCATTTTTTTTCTCTATTGATGGCTTGACTAAATATTTTTGTTATTTGTAATGATGGAATTTTTCGTTTGATGTATTTTATATTTGATTGTCCTTTATATTGTTGTTGTAATTCATTTATTTTTTCTGTTAATCTGTTCATGTGCCCGCAGGTACCTAACTCGTCGGTCTTCAGACCATAATTAGCCTTTTGGGTAAAGTTGTATTGTATTAATATTATTCAAAATAAATGAATAAATAAATAAATAAATAAATAAATAAATAAATAAATAAATAAATAAATAAAACAATAAATAAATATATGAATAAATATATATATTCACACTAGGCACAGTGCTAAAAATTGTTTGATATATTTTATACCATATCTTAATAATGAAAGTTCCAATAGTACCTTAGGGTAATATATCGACCCATTAGGTACGTGCTACTAAACCGATAATTCGTATTATTATTTACACGGTATATTAAGTCAAGGTACGTTGTTAACGATTGTTTATTAAATTGCATCCCATATATTAGCAATGAAAATTCCAATGGTACTATATGATATCAAATGGTACCATTGCGGCACATGTTACAAACCAATAACTATTAACATTATTTACTTGTTATATTCACTACTGGCTCGTTGTTTGATATATTACATCCCAAATCGTAGAATTGAAAGTTCTAATGGTAGGACATGATCTCGTATAGCCCCATTAGGGCACGTGCTACTAAACCAATAACCATTATTATTATTTACTCGTTATATTCACTCATGGCACGTTGTTACGTGTTGTTTGATATATTACTTGCCATATTTTAGCATTGAAATTTCCTTTGGTACCATATAGTATCATATTGTACTATTAGGGCACGTGCTACTAAACCATTAACCATTATCATTCACTGCGTTTACATGCACACTTTCGATCCAGATCTAAAGATCAGTTTCAATGAATCCTGAAAAAAGTTGCATGTAAACAGGCTTCAACAGCCTAATCTGGATCGAATACAATCCTGTCGAAACAGGTGGTTTGAAACCAGAGAAGCATGCCTTAGGAAAGAGATCAATTCACTAATGTGCAAGTACACACCCCGATCCGGATCGAGTTTAAATTTGCTGTTTGGTTGAAAGGAAAAAATATTGAAAATTTTAGCGAACTATTAATATCTGTTCATTATCAGTTCTTGGTTGATTTACACCTTAACACAATAAATATCTATAAATAAATAAATAAATAAATAAATAAATAAATAAATAAATAAATAAATATATTGCATGTTTAGGGTTTTATTTTAGTAAATTTTTTTATCAAAATGTCATTTTTTCAAATTTTTTCAAATTTCTATAAAATTGGGGTTTTATATATATATTTTTTATCAAACTGTAATTTAATAATCTTTTATCAAATTTAATTTTCAAATTAACTTTTATATTTATAACAAAAATTCCAATTTACTTATTAATTTCTTATTTAATAATTATTTTGTTTTTAAAATTTGCCTCTACTAAAAACACTTACTCTCAGATAGAGGTTTCTATTGCGGCTTTTGCCGATAAAGCGCCTAATAGAATCTTGAAGCACATTATAATGGGGAGAACAGATGCGCCTAAAATTCTTGAATGCATCGGCTTCAGGTTCACTAAAACCTCAGCACGGCATGGACTCTCATTGGATACAAAAATTTTTAGAACGAACTATACGTTTTTAGATGTTGGCTTTAATATATCACATTTTTATAATCGTTGCAGACTTAAACCTGTTATTTTTTTAATTGATTAATTTTATTTTCAATCATAGTATTTTAAAATTTTATTAAATTAAATTTGAGTTTAATTTTATTAGTGATATAATATTTTAAAAGATGAACCAACGTTATTAAATAGAGATTAATAGGCTACTTTTCTTATTATTATTATTTATTTGACTCTCAGCCTGTGGGCTGGTACATAAGTGTATACACAGTTATATAAAAAAACAGGTGCATATATACATTTGGTAAAAAGTGAAAATGGTGAAAATGAGATAAAAACAATGCAGTGAAACATAATTAGTTATTAGGCATGTTGAGAAATTTTCTGGTAATGTGACACGTGCTGTGGATGACCTTTTTCTGTAGTTGTAGTAGACTATTTTGCTGTAGTTGTAGTTGTTGTAAAGAATCGTGGATAGACTTTGGGATGATACCTGG
Source organism: Rhysida immarginata (assembly GCA_023313115.1). Lineage (NCBI taxonomy): Eukaryota > Metazoa > Arthropoda > Chilopoda > Scolopendromorpha > Scolopendridae > Rhysida > Rhysida immarginata. The sequence continues at coordinate 581,576 of JAHWFO010003801.1, forward strand.
GGCAGAAATAATTATCGGGACTATATGTATCTTTTTTGTTGCCAAACTCGTGCAATCTCTTTGGCAAGTTGCTGGTATTTGGCGTGTTTTTCTTGATGGCTATTATGTAGGTTGTGTGTACTAGGAATGGTTATATCTTTAAGATAGGTGGTTTGATTGTGCTTGTCCATTAATATGATGTCTGGACGGTTAGCAGTGACAGGCTTGTCAGTGATGACACTACGATCCCAGAGCAGCTTATGTGTGTTGTTTTCACGTATTTTGCCAGGTGTATATAAAAAATTTGGGGTTTTTTCTGTCAGTAACTTGTATGTGAGGGCAATTTGTTGGTGAAACACCTTGGCGACGTTGTTGTGTGTAATTAGGTAGTCCGTAGCGGCAAAATATTTGCAACTGCTAATGATGTGATATATGGTTTCACAAGGTGTATCACATCTCCAGCATCGATCTATAACCTCTGGGTTTTTTATTATGTGTTTTCTGTAATTATTGGTTGGTATCACTCCATCTTGTATGGCTATCATAAACGCTTCTGTTTCCCTGAAGACATCTCCACGAGCCAACCATAAGTTCGACATCTCCACGAGCCAACCATTATTATTATTATCATTGTTTGGGGAAGCCAAACTCGGATCAAGTCCGGAAGCCAATCCCAGAAGCGGACACAAAAGAGGGCCAAAGCCCAAGGGACTCAATGCGAGGGAGGAAAAGTTATGCACTCGTGGGAGTATTGATGTTTGGGTGTAGGAATTTCCTTAATATGGGACAGGTGTTTAGAATTGTGGCTTTCTGTAAGGTTCTGTATAAGTGTGGGTTTAAATTTAGTTTTGACAGGCTTTTGTGTAGCGAGTGTGGAATAACCCCAGTGGCAGAAAGAACGATAGGAACAATGTGTACTCTGTTAACTCCCCAAAGGCGTTATTATTATTATTATTATTATTATTATTATTATTATTATTATTATTATATTGTAGAGGTCCGTTAAAATAAATATAAGCAGAAGCTTTATTATAGATATTAAACATTCATTCATTACATACAATACATTAGATAAAAGTTTCTCCCAGCATTCCTTATCAATGTG
>JAHWFO010003801.1:596166-639520 GCA_023313115.1 Rhysida immarginata
TATTATTATTATTATTATTATTATTATTATTATTATTATTATTATTAACTCTTTGATCTCATCCTCCACCAAAGAGTTATGGAGGCTGAAGCAAAAGCTTTATAAAAGTTACAAACGGGTCAAGTCTACAGAGGCTTTTTAAGGGTTTTGTGAAGATTAGAGGAAAATTCAAAGCAAGTTGGCATCTTGATAAACGTAATTATTTTTATTTATTGGGTGCTCAACTTCGGTGTAACCCCAGAGCTTTTTGAAATATTGGCAAAAAATTACTGAATTCCCATGTGGTTAAACCTGCTGCTATTGAAGAAGATGAACTGGACGAGGTTGCGCGTTTTTTTGCCTCTACTATGAATAAGGATGCCTCATTACTTGTAAATTCTTCCTTACTTTCCGATTGTTGGAGTATGGTTGGCACACTTTTTAATTGGCAACCTATTTCAGCTCAGTTATTGTGCGACAAGGCTAAGAGCATGTCAGCTTCCAGAGCCTGCATCATCCCCGGCATCCCATATTTTATCTTTAAGGGTTGCCTTGCTGCTCTGTCTGTTCCTCTATTGCACTTATTCAATGCGTCGATTGCATGCAGTACGTATCCGTCTGAATGGAAGCGGGTTATTATTCATTCAATCCCGAAACAAGGAGGCTTAACTTGCTCAAACGCTTTTAGACCAATCACGTTGATCTCTTTCCCCACTAAGTTGTTGGAAACCCTGACGGCAGAAAGACTTTCTGCCCATATTGAACCTTTCTTGCCTCATGCGCAACACGGTTTTCGGCCTAAGCAGTCCACGCAGACTAACTTGGCCATTTTCTCACACTTTATTGCTCGCAACGTTGATTGCAGAGCGCAAGTAGATGTATTATTCTTGGATTTGGCCAAGGCGTTTGACAGCGTAAATGTTGCCCTCCTGCTCTCTGAGCTAGAATACCTGAAGCTGCCTAATTTCATAGTGCAATGGTTCCACTCAATGTTATCGGACCGACGTTTTAGGCTTACCAATCAAGACCCGGGGGGTTTAGGGTATCCGATAAGAAGCGATGTTCCGCAGGGTTCCCCCTTGGGCCCTCTTTTATTCAATATCTTTATAGCTGATCTTCCATGCGCGCTGGCTTTACTACCGGTTAAAGTGCTGATGTACGCCGATGACATCAAGCTTATTTGTGCGATTAAGTCACTGCAGGATTGTGCGATTTTGCAACGGGGTCTTGTGGCCGTTTCTCACTGGGCCAAATCCAACGATTTATTGCTAAATGTTCAGAAACCTTTCGTCATCTCATTTAATCGTAAAACTGCCCCTTTTTTCTTCGATTATGGCACGACGGAAGGTTATCTTGTGAGGAAGAATGTGACGAAGGACCTGGGGATCTTTTTTGCGGACAATTGTTCGTTTTTGAGTAACTGGGATTCACTCGATCGAGATATTTCTCGTCGGGTGGGACTCATAAAGCGCCTTACTCACTTGTTTTCTGATATGAGTATTTTTGTAACTCTGCTTAAAGCTTTTGTGATTCCAAAATTGCTTTACTGCACCTGGATTTGGGTTGGTGGTAACACACAAGAGATGGCTTACGTACAACGAAAAAAGTCTGGTTTAATGAAATTCAAAACGAGGGATCCACCGTTCATTCCAATAATGAGTTCAACATTAATTTAATTTTCAACCGCCACTTGCTAAACATCTTACTTAGCATATATCACGGGAATGTCTGTTCCCGATATTTCGGAGGACTTTCATTTTAATGATATTAAACGAACCCGTAAAGGATAGCGTTGCAACAACTGCATAAATGGAGAACAAATCTGCGCGTAATTGATCCAATAGACAAGCTTATTAAAAATTATATAGAGAACTTTGCTCATTTTAACCTGGATGAATTAAACGATAAACATTTTAGCTTATTTGACTGAGGCTGTTTGTTGTTGCTACAATAAAACAACTGTCCATTAGTTTTTTTTTCTCTCTTCTTTTTAAGTCTCTCGCTTGTTGTGACAACTTCGGTTTTGGCCTCCCGGTTTATCCAGTGGTTTCCCCCGAGGTTGTTATATCACTTTTATCACTGTTTTTTTTTTGTTGTTGTTGTTGTTTTTCTTTTTTTTTTACTAACTCATTATTACTGTTATCATACGGTCAATTTATAATTCCTTTTATTATTATTGTCGTTTTTGTCACATTATGTCTTTTTTTATTTGTTTTTATTTGTATTTTCATTTACCCCGTTTTGGGCTTTCGGCCTGTTGGGGGACAACTTCGGGTCTGGCCCTTTAGTTTATCTGGTCGGTTTTCCTCGTTGTTGGTTGTTGTTACATTATTATTATTATTATTATTATTATTATTATTATTATTATTATTATTATTATTATTTTGATCTGTTAGTCCTTGTCATATGTTTGCTTTTTTTTTAATCTTTTTATAGATCTTATGTCCACGTCCTCTGCCCAGGTGTTGGGTGTTTTTTTTTTTTTTTTTTTTTTTTTGGTTTTGTTTTGTTTCTGTTTTCCTCTTTGACTCTGGCCTATTTGAGCCTAGACTTTGTTTAGGTTTTTTAGCTGTTTTGCTTGGTCGCTTGTATTAAAATTTTCGTTCATGATTTTATTGCTTTGTTTGTATTGCTTATTCTTTTTAATGTTGGCTTTTTAATTGTCTGGTTTACTTTAAAATGTTTTTCATTAACCCCATTTTGGGCGTAAGCCTGTTGGGGAACAACACAGGGCTTTACCTTATGGAATATATCCGGTTGGTTACTCCCCCTGCAGTTGTTGCAATTATTATTATAATTTGGTAAATAAACTAATAAATTGAGGTTTTTGATATAAATCTAAAAATTAATTTGATAAAAATATATTAATATTATGTTTTGTTAAGAATGTATAAAATAATATTTTGATAACAATATGAATAAAAAATTTTAACATGCAAATGCATTTTAAAATTTATTAAGGATTATTATATGGAGGTAGAAATAAATCAAAAACTTGATCTATTTAAAACTATAAATAACCTCGACCTTCTTACTTAAAATAGAAAATTTTAATTAAAAAAAATTTAGAGGAAAAATCAATAATAACAAAATTAATTGATTGTCGATAATATTTCTAGATGATAACAGTAGAAAAATTTTAACTACTAATTCATTTAAGTACCTTGATTTAACCCTAACCCATGACTTAACCTGGAACTTTCATATCGAAAACTTACCTAACAAATTGAATATAAATGTAGATGATCTCCTGACTACACTATCTTCCAAACCATATTCTACTAACTCTTTATTACTGTATGATACACTCTTCCCTTTGTTATGATATTATTCTTTGGAGATCCTCCACCTCATACAATCTAACTAGACCTTTAAAAGTCAAAAAATGGTTCTTTCGTACATTTTTGAAATTACACTTGCCTCTCCAGTCTCTCAGCATTTTGCGTCATTGTGTATTCTAACTGTTCAGCATATTTATTTCTTTCAAATATGTTCTTTTATATTTAAAGCCATAAATTCTCAACTGACCCTATTTTCACCTCTTAATATGAGATTACATCAGCACATCAACACATATCCTATCCGCACAGCTGGTGATATTCGACTACCCTTAATCAGAAAAAATTACCAAGGAAGATTTATTTCTTTTATCGGTATTAAATACTGGTCCCAGCTATCCTTAGATATTCGCTCTTCACCCCTTTATAAGGCCTTTATAAAAGCGTTAAAAATGTTCATATTTTCTACAAACACCCTTTAATTTGTCATCATACTCACCTATCTACTTTTGGCTTTGACTTCTATTGAGTTTCTCTATTAGCTGCAGAATTTCTTTGCTTGGATTGTAACAATGCAGGGTCTAATGTTGGTTTATTTTGTACCACGTTAAGATCACGATCATGTAATTACATTTACCATTCTTTATATTATAAATTAATTTATTTATTTAATCATTTATTCTTGACAATTGACCCAGTACTTTTTTTTGTTTTGTTTTATATATAGAACGATCCATTTAAGTACTCTTTTTTTTCTTTTTATAATTTAGATGAGGTTAATGGGGAAAATTGTAAAATTATAATTTAATAAAAACAAAAAGTTAATTCACTAATCTTGAAAAACGATGAAGAAACTTGTGAAATGGAAGAAAACTTAAACGATACAGTCTATTGAAGATGTTGTTGATAGTAGAAATAAACTTATTCTAGTGAGGATGTAGATGAAGTCTTGTGCAGATGATGTTTATAGTAGAAAACGCTAATCCTTGTTTAAAAGATTATAAGAAAAGATAAAGATTATCGAAAAGATTATAAGGAAGTGTTGGTTAAAAAATACAAATGAAATTTTGAAGAAGGTGATCCAAATATTTGGAATGAAATTTATTCAGAGGTTTTCGAGTATGATTCTCATTATCAGTGGGATTAAACATTTTTGAATGGTAAAAACAGTAGCAATAAGAATTTAACAATTGATATGAAAAACCATTGATAAGAAAAACAATTGATATAAAGATGATGAAGCTAAGTTGGTTGTAGTGGTTGAAATTTTCATATTGAAATTTCCAATGGTAGCAAAAGATATTATATGATACTGTTAGGGCACGTGCTACTAATAAATAACCATTACCATTATTTTTAGTTATATTCACATATGGTATTTTGTTAAGAATTGTTTAATATATTACATGCCTAGTCTTTGTATTGAAGGTTCCAATGGTATCATATGGCCCTATTTTAGCACGTGCTATTAAACCAATAAAGATTATCATTATTTACTCGTTATATTCACTCATGGCACGTTGTTACGAGTTGTTTGATATAATACTTACCATATCTTAATCTTGAAACTTCCAAAGACACAATATATGGTATATATGGCAAAAAGGGCACGTGCTAATAAACCAAAAAATATTATCATTATTTACTCGTTATGTTCATTCATGGCACGTTGTTAAGAATTGTTTGATATAATACATGCCATATCTCACCACTGAAAGTTTTGAATGGAACTATTATGGCACGTGCTATTAAAACCAATAACCATTATTATTATTTACTCGTTATATTTACTCATGGCAAGTTGTTACGAGTTGTTTGATATATTACATGCCGTATTTCAGCATTGAAGGTTCCAAAGATACAATATGGTATCATATGACAAAAAAAGAGCACGTGCTACTAATCCAAAGACTATCTTTTTTTACTCGTTATATTCACTCAAGGCACGTTGTTAAGAATTGTTTGATATACTAAATGCCATATTTTAGCGTTAAAAGTTACCAATGAGACAATAAGGTATCATATGGCAAAAATAGGGAACGTGCAAATAATCCAATACCTATCATTATTCACTCGTTTTATTCACTGAAGGCACGTTATTAAGAATTGTTTGATATAATAAATGCCATATCTTAGCATTGTAAGATCTAACGGTAATATATTGTGTCATCTAGCACCAGTGGGCAACGTACTAATATACCAAAAACCATTATCAATATTTGCTCGTTAGATTCACTTATGGCACGTTGTTAAGAATTGTTTGCTATATTAAATGCCTTATTTTAGCGTTAAAATTTCCAATAGTAACATATGGTATCATATGGAAACATTAGAAAACATGCAGCTAAACGAATAACCAATATTATTAACTCGTCTTATTCAGTCATGACAAATTGTTACGAGTTGCTTGATATTTTACATGCAATATCTTAACATTCATAGTTCCAATGGTACCATGTGGTATCTTATGACACTATTAGGGCATGTGCTAATAAACCAATAACCCTATCATTATTTCCTTGTTATATGGCCTATTGTTAGGAATTGTTTGCTATATTACAAGCCATATCTTAGTATTGAAAGCTCCAATAGTAAAATATGTATCATATAGCCCATTACAGCACATGCTACCAAATCGATAACCAATATCATTATTTTCTCATTATATTCACTCATGGCAAGTTGATGTTAGTTGTTTAATATATTATTTCCCATATTTTAGCATTGAAATATCCAATTGTACCATTTGGTATTAGATAGCCCTATTACAGAAGGGGCTACTATACTGATAATCATTATCATTATTTGCTCGTTATACACTCATAGGAGGTTGTTAATAGTTGATTTATTTATTACATGCCATATTTTAACATTGAAAGTTTCCATCAGTGCTATTAGGGCAAGTGTTACTAATCCAAATGCCATTATCATTATGTACTTGTTATATTCACTCATGGCACCTTATTAAGAAATGTTTGATATATTACATGCCGAATCTTATTATTAAAAGTTCCAATGGTACCATATGGTATCATATAGCCTTATACATCACCTGCTACTGAACCGATAACATTATCAATATTTACTCGTTATATACCCACATGGGACGTTGTTAAAATGCTTTGTATATTAAACGTCATATATTAGCATTGAGTCGGTAGCTCTGACCTCTTCTTCCTACGGTTGTGATAGGGGAGGGTGCAGTTGACGGGGAGGGGCAGTTCATATTGAATTGGCTGCATTCTTGAATGGGCTGTGTCAACGATTGTTTGCTATCGTTAGGGTAGGTCTACTAAACTAATAACCATAATCATTATTTACTGGTTATATTCACTCAAGGCGCCTTGTTACGAGTTGTTCGGTATATTTTATGCCTTATTTTATCATAGAAAGTTCTATTTGTATTATACGATATCAAATAGCACATTAAGGAACGTGCTACAAAAACCATTAGCCATTAGCATTATTTACTCGTTCAATACTCTCATTGCACGTGGTTACGTGTTGTTTGATATATTTTATGCCATATCTTAGCATTGAATATTCCAATGGTATCATATGATATCGAAGGCCCCACTAGGGCATGTGTTACTAAACTGATAACTATTATCATTATTTACACGTTATATTCACTCATGGCACGTTCTTAAGAATTTTTTGATAGTTTACATGCCATATCTTAGCATTGATCGTTCCAATGGTACAATAAGGTATCATGAGGCAAAAAAAAGCCACGTGCTAATAATCCAATATCTATCATTATTCACTCGTTATATTCACTCAAGGACACGTTGTTAAGATTTGTTTGATAAATTACACCCCATATTTAAGCATTCAATATTCCAATGGTACCATATGATATCAAAGGCCCTACTAGGACATGTGTTACTAAGCCGATAACTATTATCATTATATCCATGTTATATTCACTCATGGCACGTTGTTAAGAATTTTTTGATATTTAAAATGCCATATCTTAGCATTGAAAGTTCTAATGGTAATATATTGTTTCATATGGCAGCAGTGGAGAACGTAATATTAAACCAATAACCAATACCGTTAATTACTCAATATATCCACTGATGACACGTTTTTAAGTATTGCGTGATATATTAGATTTCATATATTAGCATTGAGTAGTTAACTGTCACCTCTTCTTCCTACGATTGACATATGCGAGAGTTCAATTGACGCTGCTGCAAATTTCATGTTTTTCGGCTTCATTCTTGAACACAAATTGCTGTGTCAACGAATGATTACTACTATTAGGGAGGTTCTGCTAAGAATTTTTAGATATATCAAATGCACTCTCTTAGCATTGAAAGTTTCAAAGGTAATATGTTGTGCCATCTGGCACCAGTGGGAAACAGACTAATAAACCAATAACCAATTCTCTTAATTATTCTTTATATTCACTCATGGCACGTTGTTAAGAATTGCTTGTTATACTACACGTCATATATTAGCATTCACTCGGTAGCTGTCATTTCTCCTTCATACAGTTGTAATAGGGGAGGGTGCAGTTGACGGTGCAGAACAGTTCATGTTGAATCGGCTGCATTCTTGAACACAACAGGCTGTGTCAATGAATGATTGCCACCATTAGGGCAGGTCTACTATACTAATAACCATAATCATTATATACTCCTCATATTCACTCCAGGCACCTTGTTATGTGACGTGTCAAAGGGGGGGGGAAGTTCTATTATAATGGGGTTTCCAAAATGTAACCTCACTCACCTTGACACGATCACGGATTCTTGGGACCTGTTGCGGATTTAGCCGCGACACATTTTGAAATAAATACCAATTCCATCAAGAGTTATGTTGCCATTATTTATTCATTACCATATTACTACCAAAAAAACAGACATTATATTTATTAGGGGCCCCTGCTAAATTAATCTGTAACCTATACTTAATACAGTCCTCGTCCCATTGGCAGTGCACCTTCAATGCTGATCTGCCTGTGGCTTTGCAAGGGTCGCTCGTAAAATAGATGATATCGTTATTACCAGTGTATGCATAACACTGGTACCTCAGAGCCTATTAACGGAATGAGATTGTGTCCTCTTTGACATATACCGGACTTTTGACGTTCATGAACACGTCGAGTGCACCTTTTTTTTTTACAATTAGAAGGGAGGCCACATTAACCCTTCCTGTCAAGTAAGACCAACAATCGCTATTCCTATTATTTCTACTCTTTTCTTGGACCAGTGCTAAAAATGCCAAACAATATCATCTATACCATTTCCATTTAATTAATAACAGCGGATCCCTTGTGCCACCTTACACTCAGACATGTTTTACTAATTAGTACAGAATAATTAAGTTTCCAAACACAAATGGGATTCCATAAGGAATATATCCCTTTAGTTCATGTAAAACTGAGTTCACATTTAAGGTCTAATTCCTCAGCCTAGCGTCTAGATTCTTCCAATTGGGCCATATTCGCCAGTTCAATTGTTCGAATATATGAATTTATTTCGTCAACGTTCCCAGGGTCCCGTCAAGCATTAACTATTATGACACTCACCAATCTTCTCTTCCTAACGCCCCACTCTGATGATAGTTGGTTATTGCCGCTTCACTACAACACACGTAGGGGAGGATGGATCTTGGCTACTATCGAACATCGGCCTAAAACATCGTTACTGTTCTTTAAACGATCCATGTCGCTCTTGACAACAAAAGTCTGGTTCCAGTAGTCTTTATACTGTTTACTGCTTTTCGGGAAAAATATTACTGAGCTTGACTTTTGTGTAGATGAGGGGAGAGAACATTAAAAACATTAGTAAACGTTAAGCTAACTCAAAACAAAGCCTAACTGCCATGTTGTTTTTTACACACCCTTGGAATTCACCTTCCTTCTTCATGGCAGAGGTTATTTCTCTCTCTTTTCTTATTTACAAAGTTTTTTTTCTATTACAATAAAAAACTTTTTAAACGTAACAATCAACATTCCTATTGAGCCAGCATCACTGAGATTTTGGGAATTCCCTCTCACCCAACAATGCTAACCCAAAAAGGAAACTTATTGTTGCCAATCAATTTTAAAAGATTGTTAAAAAAAATGTATATTATTATTAAAAACACGGCAACAAAAAATCATATTCATTGTAAAACAAAAAAAACTTTAGATTACTTACTAAGAAAAATTATGAAAAATAATGGCAACCACAAAGAACAATAATAAAATTAAACACTGACATCACATGTCACATACGTCTCCCCAAAAAAAAACAAATTGTATTTCCTTAATCAATCAAATCCATATTAAATTGTTCATAACTAAAATTTACCATTCAAGGTCACAAAATCCAAGGCGCCTATTTTTTCCCAAAATTGGCATTATATTTTGATTTTTACTCCCAGTTCCCTTTGCTTTTCCACGACCCCCTTTAGTTTTTTCCATCACTGAGCATTCCACTTCGGAGTCTCTGGTGAGTGTTGCCAACAAGCAAGGCATAGCCCGATGGTCCACTACTGATGCACGATTGCGCACCTTGCCTTTCCTTTTGGAGATGACCCCACGAGTTTCCAACAGTTCTCGTACTTCCTTAACAACCATCCCACCTTCTTGCATAATACTCCTCGTCCTCATTTGTTTGCCAACTACACTATCTTTTCTTCTCATCCGACTATTACTTCCACCCTCCACCAGTGTCTCAGCCACTACCACCTCCTGAGGGCGCATTACAGTCCTGTCCACTTCACTATTAGTGTCGTTTATATTATTCAGCCCATTCTGGATTTCTCCTGTACTAGGGAAAACTATACTACCCTTTTGCCTACCCTCCCCTATTGCTTCAAAATCCTCTTCTTGTTGCCACCAAGGAACATATTTCTCCTCTATTACATCATCAAATACTTTCTCTACTCCCACGTGATCTACGTCCTCAATAATTTCATATTGCGTTTTATCCTGGGATAGAGCTGTTGTTGAAGTTTGGGCATTACTATCCACTGTATTCTCAATAGTAACCCTCATCACTTCTCGGCTATCTATAGTACTATCGTTTATAACCCATCCTTCTGTCATGGTTGCAGCATCCTGTACTACAACAACCATTTCAGACGTTTCATTTGACGCTTCAGCCCAAGCTTCTGTCATTGTCCCCATATCGTATTTAACCACTACAACCTCACTCAACCCAATTCGTGTTTGCTCCGGCCAACTCTCTTTTGGCCTGTCATTTACGTCATTGGGCAATGACGACTCGCAGAATTTCTGATTCTGATATTCTTCTGCCACTCCCATATATGGTAAATTCTCAGAAGTACCAGGAATGGGCATTAGCTCCATCGACCGCCATTCTCCACCAGTACCCCCTGCTTCACCATCCATGTTTGCCACCACCCACATATCAGGATGAGAGCCATCAGGATAGGGATCAATCATTCCCGCGTTACCCCCATTGTGATCATTTTCCCGAATCACCATTGGTTGGCATATTCTGTCCATGTTACACAATACCAGCCCATTTCCATAGTGGATCTCATTACTTTCCCCACCAACCGACCAACCATTGTCTTGAGTCACTACCTGCTCCCCAACATTAAAATAATATCCCTGAGACTGAGTTTTCCTACACTGCCAGGATTTTTGTGTTCTCTTAAAAGGTCCCCGATGCCGCGGTTTACCCCTACAGGAAACCCACATCTGTCATGTGCATAACAACGCCTCTTATTTTCATACTGTTCCTGTAGTTGATCATTCGTTACCCAGGCATTCATAGGCATTTTAACTACTACCTCCCCAAAAGCCCCAGATGCTTGTGATTTAACTCTATGTAACTTTTGGTTCCACTTCCCCTTGGACCACCTATCAGCCATTAAATTTTTACCACGTCCCGACATTCGTTGTGGCCCATAACACCCTTCTCTCGCCCCAGTGTAAACATTAGCACTGCATACATTTGCTATTGAGGCGCATTTAAATATCATACCAGATAAAATGTCCATACCCAGGATACCATCATATGGGCGGTCAACAAAAGAATGCACCATAAAGGTGCGGATACCCATATAATGCCCATGGATATTCACAGTCAATGATGCGGCCTGGTTCAGACACAAACAGCTTCCATTTATTCCCTTGATCATCAGATCAGCTACGAGAATTAAATTACATGAAAGCTGCTTGCATGTTTCACCATCGATCATAGAGACCTGAGAACCGGTATCTATTAGCATTATTACTGGCTGTCCCTGTATATGCACGGTGGTCATACAAACACCGCCTTCCCCACTATGCATCAAGATTGGCTCATTGGTCGCTATCCCAGCATTAACATCACGGGGTCTTGCCCCCCTGCTGTGGACAACTCCTGGCGTAATGTCCTGGTTGCCCGCATCGGAAACAACCTGTACCCACTGCTGGCCTCTTAGGCACAGCAGGATCTTTAGACTTCTCCTTCTCCATATGCAACTGACTAACCGCCTGGGCCAGACTTTCAACAGTCTTCTGCAGTTGCTGGAGTCTTTCTTCACATCCGCAACTTGCAGTTACAACCTTGGGCATCTTCGGAGTAGATATCCCTCGTGCCTCTTTAGGTACGGAATGATCCTGTGATGATCCAGCTTCATTTCGAACACCACCATTACCTGCTTCAGCCACATTGGATACGCCTCTGTTTTTCCTTTCTAGGTCCTCTGACCGCAAAGCTGCTATTACGGCATCTTTATATGTTTTAGGATTGACCGCCATCAAAAACCGGCGATGCGCCACCAGTCAACTATTACTGAAACGTTCCAAAAGCTCCTCATTCCTGGTAGCTGCCCATGCGGGCTTAACCTTGATTAGTCTCTCCATTGCAAGTTCTAAGCATCCTGCAAACTCTGCGACAGATTCATTAGTCTTTTGGACAGTATCATGCAATCCTTGGATACATCTCAGGTTAGTCTAATACGCCCAAAGACTCGCTCCAGCCGTGCCCGCAGTTGCTCGTAATCTTCCACATCGAACAACTCATGCTCGGCAGCACGTCTGGCAGTGTTCCCCTTAATCTTAGAATGCACCACTGTCAATTTAACAGCCGGGGTCCAATCTGCCAAATCACCAATCCGGTCAATACTGGCAAGGAAAGCGACAATAGTAACACCGCCATCCTCTCCCGTAAAACTAGGAATCGCAGCAGTATACCCAGCGAATTCAGGTGTCCCCAATGCTACAGCAACATCACCCCCATCACCCGGTCCCTCGGTTCCCGGCATCTCCATTCTTAAAATTATTTCCCTCAAGACAAATATAACCCACTACTCAGTTAAAACTCACTGAACACCCAGATTTCAAAATGTCACATAAATCTCTTCAGAATGCGTAATTACAGGCCCCACGTCGGGCGCCAAATGGCACTCTGAAGATAGTTGGTTATTGCCGCTTCACTACAACACACGTAGGGGAAGATGGATCTTGGCTACTATCGAACATCGTGCTGGTAAAAATAAACCATTATCTTTTTTTTGCTTATTGTATTCAATCATGGCACGTTGATAAAAGTTGTCTGATACAATATATGCCATATCATAATATTGAATGTTCTAATAGTGCCATATGCATCATTTGGCCCTATTACGGAATGTGTTACCTAACTGATAACCATTATCATTATTTGCTCGCTATATTCACTAATAGCACGTTGTTACGAGTTATTTGATATATTCTTTGCCATATTTTATTATTGAAATATCCAAGGTTACCATATTGTATAAATGGCGCTGTTACGGTACGTGCTAATAAACCAATAACTGTTATCCTTATTTACTCGTTATATTCACTCAATATATGTTATTACCAGTTGCTTTATTTATTACATACCATATTTTAACATTGAAAGTTCCAGTGGTTCAATCCTGGCATAATATGGCACTACAAGGGCATGTGCTACTAAAGCAATAACCATTATCATTATTTACTCGTTATATTTTCTCATGGCACATTGTTAAGAATTTATTGATATATTAAATGGCATATCTTACCATTGAATGTTTCCAATAGTGCCATTAGGGCAAGGGCTACTAATCTAATTGGCATTATCATTATGTATTCGTTATATTCACTCATAGCACATTGAAAAGTATTGTTTGATATATTACATGCTGAATCTTATTATTGAAAGTTTCAATGGTACCGTATGGTATCATATAGCCAGTATACATCATATGCTACGAAACCGATAAACATTATCAATTGTAACTCGCTATATACACACACACATGGCATGGTGTTATATTTATTGTATATAATACTTGGATATCTTACCATTCAAAGTTTCCCCTGGTACCATATTGCATTAGGGCACGTGGTATGAAACCAATAACCATTATCAAAACTTATTCGTTATATTCAGTCATGGCACTTGATTAAGAATAGTTTGATATATTACATTCCATATCTCAGCACTAAAGTACAAATGAACCATATGGTATCATATGGCCCTATTATGGCACGTGCTCCTAAATGAAAAACCATTATCAATATTTAATCTTTATATTCACTCTCAGCACGTTGTTAATAATTGTTTCGTATATTACGTGCATATCTTAGCATTTAAATTTCCAATAATACTATATGGTATCATATGGCACCACAAGGACACGTGCCACTAAACCAATAACCATTATCATTATTACCTCGTAATATTCACTCAAGGCATGTTGTTATGAAATTTTTGATAAATTACACCCTATATTTTAGCACTGCATGTTCCAATGGTACCAATGGTATCATATGGTATGATACCAATTGTATCATATGGTACCATTAGGGCATGTGTTACTAAACCGAAAACTATTATCATTATTTACACGTTATAATCTTTCTTAGCACGTTGTTACAAGTTGTTTTATATATAACATTCCAGATCTTAGTATTAAAGTACTAATGAACCATATGGTATCATATGGCACCATTAGGGCCTGTGCTACTAAACGAATAACCACTATCAATGTTTAATCGTTATATTCACTCTCGGCAGGTTGTTAATAATTGTTTTGTATATTACATGCCATATCTTTGAATTTAAATTTCCAATAGTCCTGTATAGTATCATATGGCACCACAAGGACACTTGCCACTAAACAAATAACCATTAACATTATTCCCTCTTTATTTTCATTCAAGGCATGTTGTTATGAATTGTTTGATAAATTACACATCATTTTAGCATTGAATGTTCCATTGGCAGCATTGGTATTATGTGGTATGATACCAATTGTATCAAATTGTACCATTAGGGCATGTATTACTAACCGATAACTATTTTTATTATATAGACGTTATATTCACTCATGGCAAATGGTTAAGAATTGCTTGATATATTACATGTCATATGTTAACATTAAGTCGGTAGCTGTCACCTGTTTTTCCTGCGATTGAGATAAAGAAGGCTGCATGTGACACTGCTGGACATTTCATGTTGAATCGGCTGCATTCTTGAACACAATGGGCTGTGTCAACGAATGATTGCCACCAATAGGGCCTGTTTTACTAAACTAATAACCATTATCATTATTTACTCATTATTTTCACTCATGGCATGTTGTTATTAGTTATTACATATATTACTACCCATATTTAGGCATTAAAATATCCAATTGTACCTGATTGTATTAGATAGCCCCATTACAGCACGTGCTAATAAACTGATAACCATTATTATTATTTACTCGTTGATTGATTTACTTCATGCCATATGTTAACACCGAAAGTTCTAATTGTACAATATGGCATAATATTGCACCATTAAGGCACTTGCTTCTAAATTATTATCATTATTTACTCGTTATATTATCTCATGGCACAATGTTAAAAATTGTTTTATATAATACATGCCATATCTGACCGCTGAAAGTTTCCAATGGTACTACATGATATCATAAGGCCTTTATACATCACGTGCTACTAAACTGATAAACATTCTTAATATTTAATAGTTATATACATGCACGGCATGATGTTATAGTTATTTGGTATAATACATGCCATATCTTACCACTTAAAGTTTCTCATGGTACCATATTGCATCGGGTGGTACCATTAGGGCACGTGGTACTAAACAAATAACCATTATCAGTACTTATTCGTTATATTCAGTCATGGCACGTGATTAAGAATTTTTTTATATATTACATTCCATATCTTAGCATTAAAGTACTAATAGACCATAGTATAGTACATGCTATATCTTAGTATATTGAGAGTTCCATTGCCACCATGTGTATCATATGGCCCTATTACTGTATGTGCTACTAAACCGATAATGATTATCATAATTTACTCATTACATTCACTCACGGCGCGTTGCTAGGAATTGTTTGATATATTACTTGTAATGTTCAAGCATTGAAATATCCAATGGTACCATATTGTATAATATTGCACCAATAGGGCACGTGCTACTAAACCAGTAACCGTTATTATTATTTACTCGTTATATTCACTCGTAGCACACATTGTTAAGATTTGCTTGATATAATACACGCAAAATCTTAGCATTGAAAGTTCGTATGGTCCATATGATATCATATGGCAACATTAGCGCACATGCTACAAAACTTAGTGCTATCATATCTTTGGTGACATTTGCTTCAACTTAGTGCTTTTTTAACGCGTTTTCGACGAATTTTAGCGCTATTTTGGCACGTTTCAGCAACAACACTAAATCTGAAAACCTGAGTTTGGCGATACTGGAATAACTATCAACAAAATCACATGACCTGCTCATGGCATTGCATTGGTGGCAATAAGTAAGGATATGTTTCTTATGTTAGATTAATACAGCGTACATTGGCAACAGCAAAACACAAGATACCATAAGTATTCAACTATAATGTGATAAATGTTGACCTGAAAAAGCACCCAAAAATGTGGAAGAAAAAAAATTTAGTGCTACAACGACAGAGGGGGGGGGACGAACTTTGTTAGGTCAAAGTTCCTTTGAACTCATCCCCCCCCTTGCCTGGCGACAGAAAAGTCAATGGAAAATTGAGAAAAAAGCAAATTATATAGGAAAATGTAAATAAATAAATAAATAAAATAAATAGATAAAAATATACAATAAACAAAAAATAGGGATCGCATTATTTAATATAAACAGGCCTTTAATGCATCAAAATCGTATCATATATTTTGTTGTATTAGCTCCTATATTTTTTTTATTTCTCACTTCGAGGCCTGCAGTGGTTAAGAAAAGTAGCATTTTAAAGTGTCAATAGTGTTAATCTTGCTCCAACAATTAAGTCTATTCAAAAATTGTTTGAAATTTTGGAAAAATTAGCATCTGAACAGAAAGATGTAGAGATATTTGAGGAGGAATTGAAAATTTTAAGTCAGTCTGTTTTAGAATTGTCTGACTCAGGTGATGATCACCAAAAAAAAAGTGTTATTGTTTATAGTCCAGCAACTAGAATTATTACAGCATCATATAAATCATAGGAAGTATGACCATAATTTTATTATTATATGTTGTTTATTAAATTTAATTTCTCCTCATTGTTACAGATTTTTGAGAAGCAGTGGTATAATGACAATATGACATCCTTAAACATTATTGAAAATCTGTGACAAATATGATGCCAACCCAAAATATGAATATGCGGAAAGGTTTTTAGCTTACATTAAACAAAAAAACTTCTTTTTCACAGAATGATGACAAAAATGTTGTATTATTAGTTGATGAAATACATAATAATCCGTTTCTAGACTTTATAGTTGGAAGTATATTGGGATTGGCATATGATAATGAAGATGCTGCAAGTAGTGCCCAAGTGTACATGATATAGAGCATAAAATCTTTATACAAGGATGTTGTTTACATCCAGTGAAATCTTTTAAAGCCGATATGCTTTATACAAGTAGAAAAAGAGTTATTATAAGACTAGAAAAAATTGGCTTTGATTAATTATGTGTAATAACTGATAACAATGCCATAAACAGAAATAGCATGTCATACTTCACATCACCACCACAACTATGTACTGCATATCATCATTCAGTAAACCCTGAGCGTCCATTATTTTACATGGTTGACACTGTATATCTTTTAAAGTGCATAAGAGATAACTGGTTGAACCAAAATATAAATGTTTATATTATCCAGCATTTCATCCAAAGAATCCTCCTCTTATTTCCAATTTTCAAACAGCATCTCTTATTGCCCTAAAAAATTACATGAAATTGAGAATAACCAACTTTTAAAGTACAGCTATTTTCTTACATTAAAATGTTTAAATCCAACCAATTTAGAGAGACAAAATGTCAAATATGCACTTCAAATCTTTAATTATCATGTAACAGAAGGTTTACGTCTTGCAGGTGAGCAATATAATATATTGGATTATTCTACCATATGGCCTCATTTATTGAAACCATAACATGATTGTTTGACGTTATGAATGTACGAACACCATTCAAAAGACAACACAAAAGAAACACGTATCAAGAACCCCTTACAACTGACATAAAAGCACCAAAATCTAAATTTTTGAATGATTTTGGATTTGTGGAAAGGTGCGAACACTGACTGTGGAAAATTGCGTCATGAAACTCATCTTGATATAAGGCATACTACAAGTGTTGTGTTAGAAATAACTAGATATTTTGTTGAGGTAGTAGGATTTAAATGTGTTGAGAGGTAAACTACAAACCGATGCGCTAGAGGACAGATTTGGTAAATATCGTCAGCTGTCTGGCTCAAATTACAACATTTCAATAAATGAGGTGTTTGAAACAGAAAATAAATTAAAGAGTTCAAAGTCTTGACTCAGCTATGTTAGAATTTGGTGAAATTGAAGTTGAGGAGAGTGGCTTGTCATCTAATTCATGTTCAGAATAGGACTTTAATCATCTCATCCAAAAAATTACTATTACATCTGAAGATCCTAAAAATGTGCATTTTTAAAACCAATTTCAGCATATATTGCTGGATATTGCTGTTACATATTTCTAAAAAAGCTTAACACCTGTGAGTATTGTAAAAGTATAATTTTAACTGATGAAGAGTTAGAAACTAATGATGTGTTCATTGAAAATAAACATATTCAATCTGATAAAAATTACAGTTTAATTAAAAATCTTGACAGAGGGCAACTGAAATATCCTTCACAGGATGTTATTACAGTTGTAACTTATTTGTATATCATAACAGAAATATTAATCATAGATTCAGGTAATACACACTTTTTAAAAGCAAATAACCAGAGGTCCTTATAAACCCTTTGCTTGTCAGGAACTGTTTCCCTTTATATCCTACTGGTGTCATGCCCCTTATACCCAAATTGCCAATTCACTGTATGTAATTTCTCTAATCCTTTCCTGGTTTTCCCCTCATCTTCTGTTTGTCCTCAACCATCCTTGAATTGCTTACCCTCATCTATTGTTCTCTTAGCAAGGGGAATTTTAGCCTACTAACTCCTTGTTCTGTGGTTTTGTCAATCACAATTTTTATAAAATTCATCTTTTTACTAATGTTTAAAATAAAATAACAATAATAGATCAAAGATTTTTATAACTATTTATTTTCTAAAAATTGCAATAAAATAAATTTTATTTAGTTTCTCATTTTCATTTCTTTCCCTTAATTTTCCCCTCTATCTCTTGTTTGGTGTGTGCTCCGCCCTCTTCGATTGTTGTTTCCCCTCTTCTTTGTTTCCCTTTGTTTACCATATTTTCCCCTACTTCCTCGCTGCCCCTTACATGGTTGTCATGTTAAAGACACCATTAAACATTTTTTTTTCTACATGGATGTCATATTAACGACATACAAGGGGTTAACTAATTTAGTATTGATGCTTTTTTCTTTGCATAAAATTTCTAAAGAAATTGAAAGCTGTCCTAAGAGTCATTCAGGAATTAATATTATAAAATATATAACATGGTCTTGTTCAAATATTTTAATAAAGAATTTTTTCAAAACAGAAAATGATGAGCTTAATAAGGAAAAGCAAGAAAAAGCTACAAAGTCTATTCAAAATAAGAAAAGGAAATTACAAACATTAAATAAACAGTTCTTGTATACAGAATATATTTATTTTTAAAAATGTTACTTCTCACATTGTTTAGACAATTTCTGATTTTTGTTTGATAGCAAATATATTGTGTGTATTTTAAATATTGTTTAATACAAGTAATTACTTGGTGTAATGTTTATAATAGTATAAACAATACATATAATAACTGAATTTTGATAACTTTTTAACATCAAATTTATATATACATAAAACTTAATGGCAATTAAAATATAAAACTACTTAACAATTAGAGTTAATTATGGAATCAAGATTGTAAAAGGTCCAACAATGTATACGAAAAATATATAATATACTTTAATGAATGTTTTGGATTAAAAAATTTCCTACATATAGAATATCCAATTTGAGTTCATAAGTTATCTGCCTTTTTAAAATTTCTTTTTACTAATTCTCAATAAAACAGTCTCATGATAAATAAAAATATATTTTGTAAAGATGTAGTTTTTGGAATATTCATTCTATAATTAACTCCTATTGTTAAGTAGTTCAATATTTTATTAAGTTTTTAGTGTATATATATTTGAAGTTATTTAAGATTATGAAAAATTGGTAATTAAAATAATTCTACAGGATAAACAAGTATATATAAAAATAATCTTTCATAGCATTATTCTGTGATATGATTTTATATATATACTGTAATTAATTAGTTGCAAATTCTGCGTCTTAATTTTTTATAACAAGAAATATTTTGTGCGTAAATATTTTATGTTGATCTGTTTTTGTAAATATATAAAGCACAATTGTTAAGTTTCTTGTAATCAATAGAAAGTTCATTTTAAACTGTTTGACATATCTATTTTGCGCTTTAAAATCCACTCACATCTCTTAATATCTGGTTTATTTGTATATAATTTTAAATTCTGCTTAATTTTAGAATGAAATATAAGCATTCTTCATTTTAGATCGAAACTAAATAAGACATTGTAGATTCATTGATACTCATATTGATAAAAAGAATCCTTACGAAAAATTAAGCATTATTACATTTCTATATTTTGCGATCATTTTTTCCCATACTTAGTTCGAAATATCAGCTCGGATAATGTAGGATATATATTAAAATTTAAGCTTATACAATGGAAAACAAATATACTGCAATAAATTATATCAAATTTGTATAGACTTAGTCATCTGCATTGAAAGTAATGGATTTTAGCTAAGGTTTGAGAATGGCCTCATAAGTAAGACGTCAAGAAGTGGTGCTGAGGCCTTCTTTCTAGAGGGTGTTGCCATATCCCCCATATTTACTATCAAGGGGGCTGAATGGGTCCGGTTTACTTTATGTTCATTTCCATAACCAAATAATTAGAAAACGACTGCCCTATCCGATTACTATCAGAAAAAATGTTAATTAACTAATTACCAATTATTATTTAAACCCATTACCGAATCTTACATACACTACTGTTTATAAAAATCGCAACACCCTGATAAAATAGCCTAATTTGCATTAAATTTGGAGCATTTGCATATCATGGGTCAGAAAAGAAACCATTAGATTTTCAGGTCAATACAATGTGTTTTATTGTCACATTAGTATCGGGTGAAACCACCATGGGATGCAATTACAGCCTCTAAACTTCGTGGCATTGTTTCAAACAAGCTCTGAATAAGGGCCTGGTCAATGTCCTGCCATGCTCTGTCTACACGGGTATACAGTTCATCCACAGTTGCTGCTGCAGGAGTCTGACGAGCCAATCGATAAGCAACCCAGTCCCACACATGTTTGATTGGGTACATGTCTGGTGAATGAGTAGGCCAGGAGAACAAGGTCGTCTGACATGCTTGGAAAAAAGTGAGGACATTTCTGGCCACATGCGGTCGGGCATTGTCCTGTTGGAATACAGCGCCTGGAAAGTTCTGCAGGAAGGGGATGACCTCCGGTTGCACAACTTCCCTAATGTACCGGTCACTGTTCAGATTGCCATGGATTCTGATCAGACGAGAACGTCCATAGTAACTGATCGCACCCCACACCATCACCCCTGGCGTTTGTCCTGAATGACGTTGCAGAATGCATTCAGGAAGGTCGCGCTCGCCACGATGTCTTCTGACTCATATGCTGCCGTCATGGTGCTGCAAGTTATCCCTTGACTCTTCCAAAAACACAACTTTTTGCTATTCAGCTTGCCACTGTTGGTGTTGATGGGCCCATTGCAACCTGAGGCGCCGGTGGTTTTGAGTCCGCAACAATGGTACTCGTGCCATCAATCCTCTGGAAATCAAACGGCATCGTACAGTGCTAGCAGACATTGTCCTGCCTACTGTAGCACCCCACTGTTGTGCTAACACTGTGGAAGTGGCTGTACGATCTGCTACACACATGCGATAGAGGTGTCTGTCATCTCGCGGTGTCATCATGCTGGGTCTTCCTGAGCTCGGTCTTCGCTGTGCCCTGTTCTCTCCTCAATGCACGCATAATTGTCGTTGCATTACATCCTACACGAGCATCAATGTCACGATACGACCATCCCGCTTCACACGGACCAATTATGCGTCCTCTTTCAAATTCTGTCAGCTGTTGATATGGTACCCTTCATCGTCGTCGAGGCATGGTGTTCTTTCAAGCAATTACTCTGAAAATCTAATCATTTATACTCTGACCCATTGTATGCAAATATTGTAAATTGCATATGGATTAGACCATTTCATCAGGGTGGTGCGATTTTTATAAACAGTAGTGTGGTAATTCTTCTACACAAGTTCGTGCCATGAAGAGCGAGAAAAGAATGAGGAACTCAAGTTTTTGAATAACAATAACAAATAAATTTATCTATAATAAAAAATAGAATGAAAATAAAAGGAAGATTATAATATGAGTTTGAACTACTAGCTTCACTAATTTAATAAAGCTAGAGTAAAGATGAATCTGAACGATAGTATAATTAACCAAATGTAACTAATAAGATAATACAAAAAGGAAATGCTTTCATGGCCCAAGGGAAAATATAGATCATACATAGTATTTAGACGAATCAAATGGTCTTGCTTGTTAGAGATTTGGGCTTGTTGATCTTCTACCGATGTTCTGTGGCTCAAATGGTAATCTTCAAATGTGGTCGCGTCATTTTTGGAGACAATACTAACTGAATCTTACGGAAAAACTGTCATTATTTAAGTTGAGACGCAACTATGATATCTTTCATTAAAAATTTCGGTTATCGAGCAAAATTAAAGTTATAACTTCTGCACCATGAATGTAATAAAAGAAAATAAAGAATGGAAATAAACAAATTTTTAAGTTCCCTTCATGATGGACGCCCGTGAACTAAACATGGATAGCAAAAGGGTTGCTATCGGTCGGATTACAAAGATCCAACCCCGTCACTTGCGCTTCGGTATGCCCGCACATGAGAGGACAGAAATAGGAAAAAAGCCACTTGTGCAATTCCCAGAGAACACTGAATCTCTGAAAATTACAAGTTCCCTCGTTTGTGAAAGGGTTTGTTAATGACCAATCAGAGTTTGATTATGACGCCAGTGATCTGGAATTTTGGGATTCAAAGGAAAGGTCAGAAACATAGCTAAAAGCTTGTTTCTGGACTCTTGAATAGGCGCCAAGTCGTCTGGCCACCTGCAAGCTCCAAATGTGTGGGTGTTGCATGGTAGACGGGCATTGGTCAGCTTTCTGTTGCTCTTAATTGCCGTTGGGGTAAACTTTACTCCTAGGATGTGTTTGATCTCACCCCCATGTTGTCCTTTCCAAGCTGGCTGGCATCCTTCATCATTGTCCAGAAAAAAGGGCTGCATGCGAGAACATTCCACACGCAAGCAATAAACAAACTTGAGAGGAGAGGGAGACATTTCTTCAGACAAAAGAGATTCTAACTTACAACAAAATCATCTATCCCCATTCTAGAAATTTAATAAAAGAGGGATAAATTCTCTTCTGTAACTCATCTTTAGCTTAATAATGCTCACATAAAAAAATAATTGCTGGTAGTAAGCAGAAACAAGAATAAATTAATATTCGAAATGCTATTCTCATTTGAATAAGCATTATTATAAACTGGGACTCCACATTGCCCTCTTCTTTTAAGGAATAGCTTTCCTCTGAAACCATTTCTTCTCACTTCCTCGTTGTCTTCAGCCTGCCTCTGCTGCAGAATGTTTGTCACTAGAGCAGTATGATTACCTTTGGACCATGATGAAAGCTATCTTACTCTATATAATGAATAATATGTGATCTTTAAAATAATTGTTATATAATAGCAAATAGTTTTGTAATATAAAATACAAGAGAGTGACTATGTAATGATTTTGGAAAATAATCAAAGTCAATGAATATTCATGACAATTATAGATAACATAACATTACTACAAGAAGGGATTCATAATAATTATAGCGAATATTAGATAGGATACAAGGTTCCAGTTAAAAAATAGTAATAAATAAGATTTTTATTAAAGTATCAGATTAAATTTCTTAATAAACTATTAAACAGATTAAATTTGTGTGTCACAAGTAATCGTAACATATTAATTATAAAAGGGTAATGTTCAAATTCCAGAATATTATATGGTTGCACTTAGGTTAAGTCCTATATTCAAGATAATTTAACCACCACGCACAGTTCTTTGTCACTTTTTGCAAAAGTTCAACAAAAAATAGTTCTTAAAATGTAACATAGACACTTTAAAACTAGCAACTTGGTCAATAAAAGAATGCAAAAACTTTATTAATATTGACCTTTGTTGCCTACATTAAGACTTATTTAAGACCTTATATTTAAGTTAGGTAAGTTATATTTAATTATGATCGGGAATAACCATATAGCTATGAAAATTGTAGGAAAGTTTTTTTTATCCTCTAAACACCTTGCTTGAGGCTGAAATTAAACCACATATATATCTGTTTTGTGTTGAAATAACCTTCATGTGGTCTGGAAAAGCTAATTCATAAAATTCCCTGACCTTCCCAAACTACAGAAAACAAAAGAAATTTTTTTCCCTGAATTTTTTCAGATTCCAGGAAACAAAAAAAAAAGAAAAATTTTTTCCTTCACTTTTCCAGTCCCTAGTCATCCCGAATTTGATTTAAAATGCTTAAAATGCATACATTTAATTTAACGACCTAATTATCCTTCTAAATTGCATTAGAAAGTTTTATTGAAAGGAGTAGTGAGTTATTAGAATTTTAAATTTATATAGTGTTGAGCTGATATCTGGTTAAGATTTTTTCTGATTTAAGTTTAATAGACTATTTGGATGGAATAACAAATTTACATTCTAAACATGAATGTTATTCAATTTTATGAATAGTTAGTTAATAGCTATTTCAGTAAAATAGAGTAGAGTCAAAACAGACAACTCCATTTCTATAAATTGCAGTGATTTATCTTCATTCAACATTGAAAGGGAGCCTCCAATTTTTATTCTAAGTGTATATTTAGAATTAAACAGCATTCACATTCATTTTATCTGATAAACCTTTTAATGAATGGATATTAATAAGAGAAAAGGACGAGACACAAAAACCCTGGATTGCAATAAATAAAACTTTTAACTAATAACCTTTGATTCGATTTTTCAATTGCATTGTTTAAATGTCTAAACCAAAATGGTATAGATTATAAGCAGTTCCTAGCGTTAGTGAAGTAATTTAACAACTACTTAAGATTTGGGAGCGCTTATTCAATATGAGGTCGTATTTTTTAAAAGCTGGATTCAGATTTAATCATTCTACTTATAACATTTCGATTCCTATGTGTTTAATCATAAGCAGGAGAAAATTTATCTTAAGGTAGGAAGATTATAGATTTTTTCATTCAAAATTATCAATGGAACTATAAAATTACTTAGCTTGCATTTATTTGATGGTTAAAAGAAATTCTAGTGGATTGTTTAAGCTGATAAAATAAAATTCCATTTCTATTGCCAACATTGTTTAAAGTTACAAAGCCACACTGTGTCCAACAAACAAAAAAATAAATGTGTATGAATATATAGTATATTTCTTAATGATACTGTCCATTACTTAATGTAAATCGGATGTCTGAGAATGGAACATTGGACAGTGGTTATTTTATTCGATAAATGGCAACATATTTCATTAAAAAAAACTAAGGAACATTTAAATAGATCGTTATAACCAGAGAGCATAACCCCCTACTTCCATCCAAGAGAACAAAAGCTCTGATAAGAATCGAATTATAAAAACGTTCTGTTAGGATTTAAAATATTCTTACTACCTAGAATTGTTTTAATTACTACAAAAAATACTATAATCATGATATTACACATTTACTAGAATATTAAAAGCTTTTTTTCCCAATATATACTTATGCTAGGATTAAAGCTCCAAGACCATCGAGTTTTTTCGATTCCAACCGTGTTTTACTTATCTCTTAAATGCTGAGTCCATAAATTTTTTTATTCTACCCATATTGAAATTTTTTAACTATATTTATAAGTGTTAAACATATATCTTAGCATTGAAATCATTTATTAAGGCAAAAAGGTACACTGGCATGAATCGCATGGCTACAAAGGAAAACACTTTTTTCAGATAAGCTAAAAACCAGACAAAGCTTCCAATTATGAAGAAAAATCTGCCTTTAAATCATTGAATACATTGAAAGCATTATGCTTATTCAATGTTGATGCAGAATAAGCAGTTTTTAGCAATGTATAGCATAAATCAAATAGGGATTACTAATATTGTTAGCTTGCACGTGCGTTACAAAATTTAGCCTATTTCATCGATATTTTTACAATAATTCAATAATTCATGCGGATGTACCTTCTTAAATGGATTTTCATTTTTTTAAAGTTTAAATTTCGTTACTAAATCCAAGTTTTAATTTCCGCATATTTTAAACAAAGAAGCTAGCATCAAACAGTCATAAATCAATATTATTGAAAGATATCTTAACTATAAAACGCATTGTACATTATACAAACCTGATATTAACATAATTATATAAGGGGAAACATTTTATTAACATAAATCTTTACACAAAGAAAAGCCACGTGATCTTCGGCAATTGTCAGCCCCGGAATTGATCTAGCTGTTGAATTTATCCCAATCTAAACTATTCAATGCTATATAAAATTATATTTAAATTCTATTTGGATAATTATAAACATTACTGCTATTTAAACGTGTTTATTTAATCGCGAAAAGAAAGGAAAATTTCGTTAATTACTGTTGAATATAACCTCGGCTCTGCCCGCACTACCAATCACCTGTGATCACTGCAACTGAAATGATTCTATCTGCCTTACCAGTAGAGTGATTGCGCAGTGAATATAAATAATGCATTAAGAAAAATAAAATATTAACACTACACTGCTGAAATTTTTACACTATATATAATAAATTCTGATTAGAATTTAAAAATTAATTTCAGAAATTTTCTGAAATATTTTATTCCCTGAAAAATTTATTTTCTCCTAATGATAAGCGAATAACATAGATCACAAGTTAACTGTAGAATTAGGAGGCCATGAAAATTCTAGATAATCTAATTTATTTGATTAAATCCAGAAACCAGTATTTATTACACTAGAACATGTAATTACTAATAAAAAAGCACAATAAATTTATTTAAACTACTATATATTTTTTTCCTTTCTTGTGTTCACTTAAGAATTCTGTTATGAGGTCACTTGACTCATCCACCTTTTTCCCCTTGAAAGTCAAAGTGGGTCAGCCCAAATAAGATAAGGGACCTTCTCTTATGGCATTTGAAAGGAAATAAAACGATTTTCCAAACAAAAAAATTTTTTTTGATATTTATTAGTGTATCAATCACCTACCCTTCTACTTTTATCATATATATTTTCTTGCTCCATCTAACGGCAGAATAATATTCTAATGGAATAATTAAAAATACGGTTAGCGAAATCAAGAGATTGACAGAGTCAGTTGACCTTAGCTTTTTTTTGTTTAAATTTAATGCTTGGTAACAAGCTACTTCTTACGATAAATAATTAAGCTATGATATTAAATAAATTATCAACAAACGAGAACACTATTGGGTAATCCTAATAGGCTGTTAAGTTTTGAATACATATAAGATACATTGAAACAATTTGACACTAATAGCAATGTATAAGCTTAATTTAGGCAACACTTTAAAAAGTTCGAGGTAGAGGAGACATTATGGAAGTATATAACTGAACTTGCTCTTAAAAAGAAAGAAAATTGTACAGGCAAATTAATCATTTAGTCTTTCTTTAGAATTCAAGTTCACTGATAATTATTTTAAGGTCTACCATTATGTTCACTCTGAAATTAATTAAACCCACAGCTGCCTTTGTTCCAAACTCAATTATTTTGATATC
This sequence comes from Rhysida immarginata, assembly GCA_023313115.1. Classification (NCBI taxonomy): domain Eukaryota; kingdom Metazoa; phylum Arthropoda; class Chilopoda; order Scolopendromorpha; family Scolopendridae; genus Rhysida; species Rhysida immarginata. The sequence goes on from JAHWFO010003801.1 coordinate 623,751, forward strand.
TCAGGGTTAAAACTACACTATTAATAACAGCATTTGCTCAGACATCTTTGACTCACATTATATAAATTATTGAATCATGTTTTGACAATTGGAAAAATGACATTACTTTGTTTATAGACATCTGCATTCTTTATGGACATTAAATACCATGTTCTTATGTGCAAGCTTGCGATTGGTAGTCACTTTGGCAATATTTTTTTCATCTAATATGGAACTTATTTGTGTAGAGAAAACTAGGTATTTTGTTTTTACCCTGAAAATATTAATCCAACAACCTATTTAAAATAAGAAAACTAGCATTTGAATCGACTAAAAATACACTAATGGATTATTTGACAAGTTCTATGATTGTTCATAAATGAATATCTAGTTTATAGATTCAGAAATCTTATCATGGATGATAACTTAGTTATTCGATGTTCCTCATGTCTTAGTGGAAGGTTTATTTGAACCTATGTTCACGTTATTAAGAAAATAGTTTATGATAGTAAATTTCTTTGTGCCAGTGATGTGATGTTTGTTTATTATGATTGACTGAATTTTTCTCGATATTTTATTTAGATTAAGAACCTAGTTAGACATGTTTTGAATATGACTTTAATTCAGATCTTTTGAAACACTTTTTTCTTTGAGGAATGTAGTAGTTCTTATTAGATAGTATGCGTTGTAATAATTGCATGACTTGTATTGTGATATATATCATGACCCATAAATTACACACTCATTATAATGAGCTTTAATTGATCTTATATTGACAGTTGTGTGATTGACAATTATTAGATTATTGTTATCACTTAGCAAAGATTTTTCAGGATATGGATAACCATTTTTATGATGTTGTTTGATACTTCTTTTCAAATCATATGATCCTAGTGAAAATAAGAATTTTTCTATTTATTATTTGAAAGACTTTTATTAAAAATTCACGTAGCTACACGAAACATCTTTGTTGGATTTGAATTAGGATTCCTTTGCCACATAGTTGATTACAACACGTTTCATATGTAGTTTAGTTGACAGAGTAAGTTTATGTCCATTATTGGTTGAACGCTTGGCCATAAAACTAGGGGAAATAAATCACTCTCTTTACAGGCTGTTCGAAGTGGACGTTGGACCACTTCCTCCAAGCGCCTTCACGATAGAGATGACCCCACTACAAAGACTGATACATCACCAGGCCTCCAGGCGCTCTCAGCTGTTATAGCCATTCTACGAAAGTTGCCACCAGACAGATTCCAAGTTGGTTCTGCTTCTGGCCAATTTCTTTGGTACCGATTAGAGCAGGACATTCACACGATTAGAGGAAATCATGCAAGCGGAACTGATTTTTTCTTCTACCTCTCGACTCGCTAAGAAGGTAATAGTGAACAGTTACAATTGAACCAGTGACAGTTTGTTAATTAATGTGTGTGCAACAGATTGGTGAACATTAAATTCAGCAGAATGAATTAGTGACATAAGATGAATAGACTTGATATTGACAAGTAGTTTAACTTTGTGAAAATGCAGTTATAAAATTCTTATTCTCTTTCTTCTTCAATACTAACATTTTTATTTACCCCGTAAATGCCTGATTATAAGTCGCCCCCGAATATAAGTCGCACCCCCAAATTTAAGGTAAATTTTGGTACAAAATTTTTTTCCCTTTAAAATTCAAGCCATGACATCATAATCGATAATGCTAATTACATCACTGAAAAATCAAAACAAACACACTAAATGCAATGTTGAAACTAGTTTATTTACATAAAAAACAAAAAAAGGTATCAAAATCCTTCAAAACTATTCTCAGCTCCATTCTCATGCACCTCTGCGTATGCAATAATTTTCAGCTTGTAACAAGCTTCGTATGAAGAGCACTTTCGTTTAAGTCCACGATTGATATCCATTGATATATCCTGCAGATGGTGAAAATAAAATGTAAATTTGATTTATTTTTAAATTATGTTATTAAAAATAAAACATATATTTATAAATTAATGGCAATAATAAATTTGAATGATAATAGTAAAAGTAGACATTCATACTTACCAAGGAAATCTAGAGAAAAATCAGACAGCATTATGGATCAGCATTTAAGAAGTGACCTGGTTTGTGTTAAACTTGAAGAATTTAGGGTTTTTATAGCAATCACTGACCAATCAACAAAATGTGACTTTTGTTTATAGGTGCCAGTTGGCTAATAGGACGTTTGTGGTAGGGATACAACATCGAATCAAACATGGATGTTTAATATCATATGATAGTTGAAATTAAAATATCAATATTTCGATATTATCGAGGAAAATACAGCGATGTCGTTCCTATTTCGCATTTTTTTGGCTGATTTTGTACAATTCTTTGGTTTTTTTGTAAAATTCCCTGACCTCTTCTGGTTGCTAATCACCCTGTTATTAAAACTTATAATTAAAAAAATTTTAAGTTAAATTAACGTAGTAATGGGTAGAGCCATGCAATGCTTAAAAAATCAGTGTTTATCATCGATGTCAGAAAGGCTACTCGAGGTTAACGAGAAATCATCGAGGTTAACATCGATGTCGGAGACACCACTATTCTGCATAAATGAATTTATAAATAAATATTTTGTAGTCGATTAAACAATAATAAATACATATTAATTTAATAAAATTTAAGTGCTGTGACATATACCGTAAGTTAACTTTGTTTGAAGTTCATCAGGATAAAATGCAACTCAATATCTGTTTAAGTGGATTAAAATAACTATTTGTTTGCTATTCAATCAAACATGGCAACAGCTGGCATCAAAACAAACTATATCAACATCGATAGGTAGCCCATCGACAGGTAATTTTTGCTAGGCTCGAGTAAACGTCGCACCCCTGTTTTTTCACTCAAAATTTGGTACAAAATTTTGCGACGTATATTCGAGCTTTTATGGTATTTGCCCACCAAAATCCTTAGAGTAAAGTATTTTAAGTATTTTTGCATCATTTAAAATTCTTTAAGCTAGTTTTTCTTAGTGTAAGGCAGGTAAAAAGGGTATTATCCATTTTTAAGATTTTTAAATGCTTTGCTGTCCAGGTATGGGTTTAATTAGCAGATAAGATACCAGCTAATACAGACAAATTTGGTTTAGGAACCTCTTTACTAATTAGAATAATAGGAGATCAGATAAATTAAAAATTTGTAATCTGAAGATCTTGAATAGAGGATAGGATTATTTTAGCACTTAGAAAAAATAAATTATTAGAAAAAAAATGCAGAGGTTTCATAAATCAATAATAAGTTCCCAAGTTGCTAGTCTACACACAAGCCACTATTTTAATGCTGATTTGCCATTAAGACCTTTATTATCCCTATAAGATCGGTCACTGCCTTGTTATCTTTGTAAAGGCTGTCTGTAGTGCTTGCTTTGTAGCTGATGTATTTCTATCTCTTTATGATTAGACTAATTCATCGCGGTTTTAGATTCGGAGACAGCATCCACTGTCTGTTCCTGAGGTTCTAGTACTGGCATTTCATGTTCATTATCGTCTTTGGGCATTATTTCTCCGTTTGATTTGGGATCACGGAGTGATGCCGACAACCATGGTAGGGGAGGTGCTGGTTTCTGGTTGAGCTACCTCTCCTCTCTCTCTGCACGGAAGGGTGGCACTACTGGCGGTCGTCTTTCCCTCATAATTACATGGCATGCGGGCTGTAAAACTGATGGATGAATTACGCGTCTCTCCTGTGCATATTCAGGTATCTGAAGTACGAACTCTTCCTCTGCATAAATCGTTGGAGAGAAGGGGGAAGCTTCTTGCTCGTTTACTCTAAAAGAGCGGGGTTCAGTGAGACTTCTGGGCTCTGTTTTCCCTGTCTGGTCGCCTATTTTCGGACGGAGCCTATTTGCATGCACCAGTTTCGTTTGCCATTTACTTAATGTTGTATTATAAAGTGACTGGGCTTATTTGCCTGATTATCCTATACGGCCCATCAAAATTTGCATGTAGTTTCTTAGTAAAAACTTTCTTTATTTTAGGAATGGCCAAATAAACTAAGTCATCTACCTTAAATGAGTACGGCTTTTGCCTCTTGTCATGGGACATTTTTCGCTTAGCAGCTTGTTCAGCACTGTACTTGTTGTCAGTTTCACACGCGTGCTTAAGCCTCGCTTTGACTTCGCTGCTGCAGTTGTTCTCTATGTCATAATAGGTTTTACTTAGTGCTACTAAAACATCAAAGAGGAAAACAGGATCTCTACCAAAGAATAGCACGAAGGGGCTCTCTCCTAGGGAAGAATGCAGGGTTGTATTATAACTTAATACCACCTATGGAACCCAAGAATCCCAGTTCTGCTGACTTTTCTCAACATAATGTTTCAGAGCACCAATAGAGTGTCTGATTCTTTCGTTCCATCATACCGTTCCCGTTTCTTCATGAGTAATTTTTTATGCCTAATCGCGAGCAGAGTTATTTCATTAGCTCCGAAGTGAAATTTGTCACCCTGTCACTCAGAATCTGAATTGGAATGGAATAGCGTATAAAGATGCTTTCCACGAGCATCTTAGAAACTGTTTCTGTTTTCTAGTCAGCCATTAGATGAGCTTCCACAAAGCGACTAAAATTGTCTATTATCATCAAATGATATTTATTGCCCGAATTAAAAAACGGAAATGGCCCTATGATATCGATATTTATGCAAGAAAAAGGATGTTTTGCAGCTGGAAAATCCATTAAAGGCTGCTCTCTTCTTTTCTTCTAAGGTGACCTATGCTGACACCTATCGTACTCTGTGCAATATTTTTGAATATCTTGCCTCATGCTTGGCCAATAAAACAGTTTGATTAATTTTTTATGCATTCATTTTGCTCTTAAATGTCCAAATGTGGGAGGATGGTGAAAAACATGCAAAATATATTTAACTCGACTATGAGGTATTACTAATTGCTCCCAGATTTCTTTATTATCCTGAGATTTTTTAATATGATACAAAAGATCATCTTTGTCCAAGAAGATATTTACTATTTTATTTGGCCAATGGTTAGAGGGAAAATGTTCTGATTTGTTCTTTTAAGTGCTCAATATATCCCTTCCAATTCGAATCTTTCTGTTGTTCAGAAGCAAATTTGTCACGAGAATTTATAGGTTCATACTCAGCTATAGTGGAAATGGGACTCTAGATAGTCCATCAGAATTATTTTTAATACCTGGTGCATGAATTACTTCAAACTGAAAAGACTGTAAACTTAACCTCCACTAGGAGAGACGATTGTTTGGATCTTTTAACGAGAATCACCAGCGAATCGACTGATGATCTGTAAATATTTGAATGGCTGGTCGTTTAAATAAACTCTAAACTGCTTAACAGCATAGGCAACAGCTACACATTCGCATTTAGTAATGCTATAATTAATTTCATTCTATTTGAGTAATCTACTACTGTATGCAATTGGATGTTCTCTACCATTAAATTTTTGTGAAAGTACAGCTCCTAAAGCAAATCAGCTAGCATCTGTACAAACTATAAATTCTTTTTCAAAGTCTGGGCTTTTAAGACAGGTGCTGTTATTAAAGCTTGTTTCAGAGATTGGAATGCCTTCTCCACTTCATCAGTTCAGTCAAAACTGATACTTTTTATTGTTAGATTCGTTAATGGTTTAGCTATTGTACTAAAAGAATCTAAATGCCGTCTGTAATAATTAGCAAGGCCTAAAAATGATTACACATCACGCACATTTTCTGGGCGTAAGAAATTTTTAACAGCTTTAATCTCACTGGGATCAGGAGCAATTCCTCCCTCTGAATCAATGTGTACCAAAAAATTAACTTTATCTTTTAAAAATTGACATTTTCAGGGTTTTAATTTTAAATTTACGTCTCTTAAATGCTCCAATTAATCCTTCAAACTATCCAAATGTTTATCAAATGGTTCAGTAAATATCCAGTCATGAGGTAACTAATATTCTATCTTTTAATCCTCTACTTATGAAATCTGCTGTGCTTTGCCATAACGCAGGTGCATTACCAAACCCATAGGTAATCTATTGAATTCAAACTTATTGTCAATAATGGAAAATGCAGTTTTTTTCATTTGAATTTATTTCTAACTGAAAATAACCCTGATTAGCATGTAAAACGGAAAAAAATTTTCTTTTCCTAATTGCGGTGAGTTTCATTTATCTGGGGAAGAGGATACCGGTCAGCCTTGGTAACAGCATTTAATTTTCGTTAATCTACTACAAAATTTTCCATCTTTCTTCTTAACCAACAATGCAGGAGCGGACCATGGGCGAACAGCTGTAACGAATTATGCCATTTTTCAACAAATCATCAACTATGACATCCCTTTGTGAGTAAAGAATACGGTACTGTTGTTGTGCAATTGGTGGGGAATTCCCCGTATCAATAGTATGATAAGCTAATTTACATTTTCCTAAATCAAAATCAAATTTCGAGAATACATCCGAATATGCAAATATAACATCTAAAGCTTTCCTTTTTTCAGGGTCCAAATGATTTCATTTAAACATGCTTAAAAATTCGTTTCTATCAATTTTATCCTCCTAGCTAATGTCAATAGTGTTATTAAATTCAACATCCTCTTCCTCATCTCCATAAAATTCTCCTAAAATTTTTCCCTTTTGTACTGTTAAGTTTCTCCAGAATAATTCATCAAATGAACGGCAATTGTGTTATATTTAGAAATTTTTGTTAAAACCTTAGCACCAATAAGTCCTATACGAATTTCTTTAGGCTCCAATACGCCAATTTGATTTTTAAATGATTAACCCTTAATTTTAGCTTCGAAAACTACCTATGAATAGGGAGGAATAGAAACGTTTCTTTTGCAACTCACAGGAATAGCATCTATTTTTTCTTTAACTGTTGTGAAATACAGGGGTTTCACTTAACTCGTCCCTTCTTCCACAACCCTTCGAAAGTAATTCTATGTACTTCATCATGCAAATGAGCATGCTTAAAATCAATTATAAACCCAAATTTGTGTAACATTTCCCTTCCTAGGATGGCATGTAAAATTATAATTTTGTTCCCCAAAGCTGAAATCAAGTGAACAAGGACCTTCAGATACAGAAATATGTCCTGTTACTCCCACTAATTTTATTTCTGGTCTATTAACATTTTTTACTTTGTACCTATTAGCCTTTAATATGCTGAAAGTACTAGCATCAAGTAGTTACCCTAGATCCGCTATTAATTCACCGTAATAATTAATTCTTTCGGCCCTGAGTTATTACTCATGAGTTATTGCGCAGCTGGGCTTTTTACTGTCCTTCCCTCTCCTGTCCACAGGGGGAGTAGGTTTGAACGTTTTTTGGCTGAGTAGCATTTCCTCTACCCTTCGCGATGGCAATAATCACACTTCATTGTTTTATGTTTCTGATTATAACACATAATTGCCTGTGACCGAGTTTCTGGCAGCTAAAACAAACAATATCTGTGCTTGTTCCATGTACATTGTTTCTTCTGTCAATAACTGTTAAATTCTCATGTTATATTCTATTGTTCTGATGTCTACGATCGCACCTATGAGGCTCTCTTGCTATTACTCGCGTTCCTATTCTTTCAGGCAGCGGCTTTCGCGAACTTTTGTTTATTTCTCTCAATTTTAAATTTAACATTTCATCCACTCGTTTACTGATTAACGCATTATTATCTAATTCCTTTTTGTCTCCTTCTAATTCCGCATTACTTTTCCCTACTGAATTCAGCCCATACTTTCCTGTCGCGAATCTTAGTTCAATTTTCTTTCTCTTCTTCTGCATAATTAATAGCTTTTTCCAAATTATCCCATTAACTAAACAACTCAGTTTTCTGTAAACTAAATTGATAAGCCCTCTAAAAATTTATCGTTAATCTGTTCCTCTAATATCTCTTTCGCGAATGCTCTTTTAAAATCTGCATCTTGGCATATCACTTCTACCTGAATCATTGTTTTCTTTCCCAGTGCCTGTACACGTGTTGCATTGTCAACAACAGTCTCTCCTTTTTGCTGATGACATTCGGAAAATAATCTTTCACTTCTACCCTTACGCTCCTTGCCAAATCACTCTATCATCTTTTTTCTTTAATTCATTATCCCTGCAATAGCCTGTTCATGCCTACGATAAAACTGAGTGTTCCCTGTGAACTTGATTTTTGCTACATTTAATTTATGTTCTGGTACCCAATTACAAGCTGTGCCAATTTCATCAAGTTTTTGAAAAGATAATGTGAGATCAATAGAACCATCATAATGATCCACTTCACTGGCCAAACCAAACGATGCTTGAGTAATTTGCCACTTAATATGTCCTCCTATGTCTTCAATTTAAAACTTTTCTGATTTATGCAATTTTCAAAATACAAAGAACCTTAATTCACTCTATTTAATAACTTAAACATCTTATCGAACTGCGTCAATTTATGTAAGAGTCCGGTTTACTTTATGTTCATTACCATAACCAAATAATTAGAAAATGACTGCGCCATCCAATTACTATAGGAAAAAATTATAATTAACCAATTACCAATTAATATCTAAACCCTTTACCGAATCTTACATAATAATTCTTCCACACAAGTATTGTTTTTTACGGTATAAAACCATGGTGCCTGCAAATATATAATTAAATCTTTAAATAGTTTTAATAAACCTGTAAACAAATGTTAAATAAATATAAAAAAATGCGTTTATGAAACTAGCAAATTCGGTCCACTAGGAAGGGCGAGAATAGAATGAGGGACTCAAGATTTTGATGAACAATAACAATGAAATTTATTCATAATAAAAGATAGAATGAAAATAAAATGAAGATTAGATTATGAGTTTGCACTACTAGCTTCACTAATTTAATTAGTTTACAGTAAAGATGAATCTGAACCAAAGTATAATTAACCAAATGTAACTAATAAGATTCTGCAAAAAAGAAACGCTTTTTATGACCAAAGGGAAAATATAGATCATACATACTCTTTTGACGAATCACATAGTCTTGCTTCTTTGGGATTTGGGCTTGTTGATTATCTATCGATGTTCTTTGGCTCAAATGGGAATCTTCGAACGTGGTCGCGTCATTTTTTTGGACAATACTAACTGAATCTTACGGGAAAGCTGTCATTATTTAAGTTAAGTCGCAACTATGATATCTTTCATAGATGGAATACATGAAAATAAAGAATGGAAATAAACAAATTTTGATGTTCCCTTTATGATGGACGCCCTTGAGCCGGACATGGATAGCAAAAGGGTTACTTTCGGTTGGATTACAAAGATCAAATCCTGTTACTTATGCTTGGGTATGCCCGCACATGAAAGGGCAGAAATTGGAAAAAAGCCGCTGGTGTTCTGGACGATGCAAGATTCCAGAGAACACTGAATCTCTGAAAATAACAAGTTCCTTCGTTCGAGAAGGGGTTTGGAAACGAGAAGGTGTTGCATAGTAGAGGGGCATTGGTCAGCTTTCTGCTGCTCTTAATTGCCATTGGGGTAAACTTTCCTCATAGGACGTCTTTCATCTCGCCCCCGCGATTCGTTCTCCTTTCCAAGCTGGCTCGCATCCTTTCGCCAGTCATAATTTACAAAACGCGTCTAGCTAGCTCAAATAGAAGCATCACTTCCTAATGGCTTATCCCACAGTCCCTTCATCGTTGTCCAGAAAAATGGGCTGAATGCTGAGATCATTCCACACACAAGCAATAAACAAACTTGAGAAGAGAGGGCGACATTTCTTCAGACAAAAAAGAGATTCTAACTTACAACAAAATCATCTATCCAATTCTAGAAATTTAATAAAACAGGGATAAATTCTCCTCGTTAACTCGTGTTTAGTTCAATATTGCTAAAATAAACAATTAAATGCTGGTAGTAACCAGAAAAAAGAAGAAATTATTATTCGGAATGATATTCTCATTAGAATAAGCATTATTTTAAACTGGGACTCCACAGGGCTTTATATTGCTTTCGAACCACTCGGTTTGTATTTTTCTTGCGCTGTTCGTTTGTGGATTTTTTGTTGTGATATTGTAATCCTCATTCACAAGTTATTAATCATAGTCTCGTCACACATCCCGTCCAGCAATGTCGCACAGAAAATTAAGATGGCGTGTATGTAGAAACCCAACTGGGATGAAACTGTATGTTGTCGTTTTTAGGTGAAATTAAATAATTTATTTTGTATGGTGATGGTGTTTCATTTAATTGCATAATAATGCTTATTACCTGCCAGATGAGTGGTCATGCGACCAATGGTGGGAAATGTAGACTAAGCAGACCTCTGACCTGCCCCCACTTTTAACAACTACTACATTTTTATACACTTTTTACAATTTGTAGGCCGTGCTTTTAATTAACTTCTTTCTGTCTCGTTGAAAGCTTACAAGCAATTTTTCAACCACATCCCGTGGTTCAAACGATCCCAAATTTGACACACTGATTCATTTCCGGTAATAATACAATGCAATAGAACATTTTCAAAATTCGCAGATCAAAACTGACTTTCATGTAATTTTTCATTCCGGGTAGAGAGAGTGAGCCACCTCTAGTGGTTTAATATTTTTCCCATTTTCTTCATTTTGTAGCAAAAGCAAGGGTTAGGAATTGTTTGCAAACCCAATACTAAAAGGAATAAAATATAAAATATTAATAACAATCTATGTAAGCATAAACTTTTATTTTAAAAAATGCATTAAAAAATTAAAAAAAATTTTTAGTGCCTCTTATTTACATTGAAATTCATAAAATTAAAAAAACAGCATTTAAAAACTGTTAAATTTTATGTATAAATAAAAAATGTAATAAATTATATGTATTTCATATATTAATAAATTGTAATTTTAAACATGTATGAGTTTAAATTAATTTTTAATTAAACGTACAATGGAAAATTAATTCATGTACAATGGAAAAAAAATCTTAAAAGGTGCCTTAAAAAATCTCTCAAAAGACCTTAAGAAGTCCTTATCTTAGATTTCTAAACAAAAGTACGAACCATGACCTTTAGTTTCCTAATAAATGTATAGTATCATGATTATATCATCTTATTATAGGAATTAAAACAATATGGAGTAGTAAGATAAATTTTAATTCTTAACACAATGTTTTTTCCAATTCGATTCCTATCAGAGTTTTTGTTCTCAAGGATGGAAGTAGGGGGTTATGCCCTCTGGTTATAATGATCTTTGTAAATGTACTTTAGCCTAATATAATCAAATATGTTGCCATTTATCGAATAAATTAACCACTGCCCATTGTTCCGTGCTGAGACATCCAATTTATATTAGGTAATGGAAAGTATCATTAAGAAATATACCATAGTTTTTTTTCGTTTCTTGGACAAAGTGTAGCTGCTGTTCACAATAAGGTAGCTTTGTATTTTTAAACATTGTTGGCAATAGAAATGGAATTCTATTTTATCAGCCTTAATACCAACTATAATTTTTTTAACCATTAAATAAATGCATGCTAAGTTGTTTTATAGTTCCAGGAATACTTTTGAATGAGAAAATTTATAAGCTTCCTACATTAAAGTAAACTTTCTCCTGCTTATGATTAAACACAAAGGAATCAAAATGTTATTAGTAGAATGATTTAATCAGAATCCAGCTTTTAATAAATTCGACCTCATGTTGAATAAATGTTTCCAATTCTTAATTGGTTGATCCCAGCTGCTCGACCACCATACAGCAGTCTTTAATCCATGTCCATCCAGAGACCCAACTCGTATTGGATGGACATATTGGATTACAATGAATAAAAAATAATGATAATGATATTAATTTAATCACTCTTCATATTTAGAATGTATATTAGCTTTTCCATCCAAATAGAACAAGTTCAGGAAAATAAATCTTAAGCAGATTTCAGCATAACAATTAGAAAAATGTAAAATACTAATGAATCACTATGCCCTTCAGTTAAACATCTCTAATGCAATTTATTTAATTTTAATTATGTGCTCCATAGGAGCATAAAATATAAAAGATAAAATATTGTTTATTTAGTTTTTTGCTGTTTATCCATAATCCAATTTAATAAGATGGATTGTATATGTAGTTGGTGATTAAAACATTTATTAGAGTTACAGACAATAATTGATTGTCTAAGTCTCTGAGGCATACCATTCCAGAGGTGAATAAAATTACATAAAAAAATTTCTCTTCACTTGAGATAAGAATAGGCAGTTGTATCAATAGCCAATTATTTCTCCTGATATCCTGAGTCAATGTCAACCAGTGGTGGATGAAATGTGCTGGATGATTACTACAAAGGATGGCTTTTACTAATTCCCAATACTGATGGTAATGTAAAAATTTTAAGTTCATTACAAGCTTGAATAATAGATTGAGTCCTGGATAGATTAAAAGCTGCACAGATAATGTTATTAAAAGCTACATTTAATCCCAATTGTGCATATTTATTAGTATTATTCCATATCAACATGCCATACGTAACTTTATGTGTCACTTTGGTTTTTAGAATAGTTATCATTTCCCTTTTAGTTAGAGTACATCGAAACCTATACACAAGAAATCTTAATTTATTACAAGCACTAATCAGCATGTCTATATGTAAGGATAATTTAAAATTACAATCATAAACAACCCCCAACATTCTATGATTCTGAACAGGAGCTCGTACATTTTTATGGATAATTAAGATAGAGGTTTTGTTGGTAATTATTTTCATAGTCTTTTATGAAACCATAATTGAATCATCTTGCTATCATGGTTACTATCAGTATTAATCTCCTTAACTTCGTGTTCACTGTAGGTCCTGGTTAGTGTTATATCATATACAAAGGCTCTAAATTTAAATCTAAGGTAAAATTGGTAATGACTTTACCACACAACAAACGGAGAACAGACTTTCCGACTAGTTTTGCCATTTATTCTCGGCTTTATCAAGGATACACACAAGAGGACATAAGCCTTCATATACAGAAAATATAGTACAGAATGACGACATGATTAGATGAAGAAATAACAAATAGTAAATAATATAAATTGTACAGTGGCGACATTGAAAGGAGAATGGTTGGATAAAGAACTAATGACAATGAAATTATAAGCAAACCCTGAGAGGAAAATTATTGAATTATAAAGGAAAAGGTGATGTCATATCACTAGCACAATTGTAAACGCGGACCTAGAAGAAGACTCATTCGGAGTTAACTTAAATAAAATATCAAAAAAATGGAAAGAAAAGTAAATATACAAATTTGAAAAATTACAAGATATCGGATAAAGAATTTAAAGCTGAAAAAATATTAAAAACAGTTTGGCAATTGAGGAGATGATCTGGAGAGAAGATCTTAGTTTTAAAGATCTCAATAGCTTCGAGAGCGGCAGTCTTGAATGTGTCGTTGAATAGATGGAGAATAGTCATGATTTCACTTTGCTCTTTGGGGGCATGTCTCGTGCAGGCAAGGTGGACTGCGTAGTGTGAATTATTATCTTGTTTCTTGTAGAAGTCCATGTGTCCTTTGAATCACTTATTGAAATTGTGGGTCTATAGGCTTATATAGTATTTATCGCAAAATCCACAGTTTAATCTATAAACTCTGGAACGAGAGAACATGTCAGTGTGTGTTTGAATGGGGGGATTAAGAGAGCAAAAGCATGGTGTCGATGAGCAGTAAAAAACTTGGAGGCCGAGTGAGGAGAGGAAGGCGGAAAGGCAATAAAATTGAGGACAGATGAATCGCAAGGACACCCATTTCTTGGATGGGGATGGGTGAGGCGCTTTAGGTTAGAGAGGGTAAGTGTTCTTCATTGGAGAATCCGGGAGAAGATGGAAGTTGTGTAGCCATTCTTTAAGGTAAGGCTCGTTTAGTTCGGAATTCGGTGGCACGGGAACAAGGACTGAGGGGTAACTTGCGGGCACGGCCGATGAAGAAACAGAGGGAGGCTTGTTTATGGATAGGAGGGTGTGAAGAGGAACAATGGATTAAATTAGATGTTGTGGTGGGTTTACGGTAGACAAAGAATGAATAGCGGTGGTTAGGGGGGTTATTAATGATGAGGATATCGAGGTATGGAAGAGAGCAGTTAGATTCTGTTTCAAAGGTGAACTGGATGTGGGGTGAGAAAGCGTTGAAAAGGTTTTCAATGTCAATGGGTGAAGTAAAACGGGAATCAAAAATAATTAGGATATCATCAACATATCGAAAGTATGAAATAATGGTGGAGTTAGAGAGGAGGGGAGAGGAAAAGGTGAGTTCAAGGTTCTGGAGGAAGACTTCAGATAGAAAGCTACTTAATGGGAATCCCATTCCTAATCCGGACGGTTGGGAATAGAAAAGGACATAAGCCTTTATATACACAAAATATGCTACAGAAGGGGAACATGATTGGATGAAGAAATAACCAATAGTAAATAATTTAAATTGTACAGTGGCGACATTGAAAGGAGAATGGTCGGATAAAGAACCATTAACAATGAAATTTCAAGGAAACCTTGAGAGGAAAATTAATTGAAATATAATTAATTGTAATGACTATAATAAATATCGTCAAACACTTTCCACACTATAGGGAAAAAAGATTACAGTGCAGAGTATGTAAGGGATCTTAAACTTTTTGGAAATGTATCCTTTGTGATCTTCCTGTTTGTATGGTAATAAATAGAAAATGTTTCTTGGTTCATGCCCAAATGTGTAGTAATGGTTCCCCAAAGTAATGTAGATTTTTTTTACATCCACCAGTATAAAAATCAAATGCCAGGAAATTATTAATAAAAACATTTCTTAAATTCATTTTTATTCTGATTGTGATCAGAAATTAATATTTTAAAATTTCAATGAAATGTTATACTCTAACATTTCAATCTATTTATTAGAGGAAATTCATTTTGTATGAAATAATAAGACTTAATTTAATTTTCTATATGGCATATAAACTTACATTTAATAATGTCCAAGTCTTTAATAAAAATTGTCTAACTTAAAAACTCACTAGGCATAATTAATCTTAATTTCCTTGCCTTCTTTGCATAAGAAATGCACACATTTCCTGGTATTTGTATTATTATTATACCTGGAATTTTTGGTTTATGAATGAAATGTTCATACAGTGATAGTTTTAAAGTTTTATATAGGAGAGCTTAGAGATGAGTTTTAATTATTTTTTAGATCTTTTACATTATTATATTATTAGTTTTAAAGTTTTAAATAGGAGAGCATCGGGATAAATTTTAATTATTTTAGATTATTGTAACATTATTATTATTAACTATAAAATATTGTGGGGATGAAAATAATTTACAATTTAATTTGATTTAATGAAAAATTTTAAATTGGGAAATCAAGTTAAATTGTAAATTATTATTATTATTATTTTTAAGTTTAACATGGGAGAGCTTAGGTATGAATTTTAAATATTTTTTAACTCTAAATAGGAGAGCATAAAGAAAAGTAATATATTTGCAATCTAGAGTTGATAATTTTTGCTTTCTAATTTATTCCATAAAATATTTATAATGGATTTATCGAGAAACAAATTTTTAATTATCGAAATTAATGACTTTATATATGAGACTTACAGATTTATTTCTTTTGCAAGTCGGATATACTGATTTCTTTTATTGTCCATTTTATCCGGAAAATTTTGATTATATAATTGTAAAATAATTTGTATTGTATAATGGTTGTTAATAAAAAATTTTAATTTTGAATGCTAATAATTTCTTAATAATATTTAGCATAACCTTATTTTTTGTTCTTCACTGTTGTAAAGAATTGTAATTGTAATTTGTGAATTATGAATTGTAAAATTGTAAATAAATTGTAAATAAATAAATAATAATGTATGTTTTGTTTTATTTTAAC
>JAHWFO010003801.1:673323-697965 GCA_023313115.1 Rhysida immarginata
CAAAAAAATACTAGTGCAACGCATATGAATTCAAATCAAACAATACTAAATGAGGCTCAACCAAATAATTTCAAATAACCAAGGCATACAAACACCAATGGCACGGAGGCAGCCTGGTGAACAAGTCACCCAACTCACAATAAAGTGAAATAAACACTACGCTGCGCTCCCTGGACATCTTTCTATGTCCACTTGGAATCAACACAGATACCCATTGAGTCCCGAATGACTCAATGTTAACAAGAGTGCAACGAGTAACAAACACCATGCCTCACACAAATGCCGAAATAAAAATA
Source organism: Rhysida immarginata (assembly GCA_023313115.1). Taxonomy (NCBI): domain Eukaryota; kingdom Metazoa; phylum Arthropoda; class Chilopoda; order Scolopendromorpha; family Scolopendridae; genus Rhysida; species Rhysida immarginata. The sequence goes on from JAHWFO010003801.1 coordinate 673,620, forward strand.
GATCTTCCTAAATGATGGTCTCCCAAAAAAATAACGTAAGCCTATACCTACATAAATACAGTGAGCCTCTCACCACAGGATACATATGCGTGCCTACAAAGAAAAGAAAAAGCAAAAAAATAAATCTTATACCTAAGAAGAAACTCAGGAAAGAAATATTCAAATAACTACAGCATCTTGGAACCCACAATACAAACGAAAGAGGCTTAAAGAAAATAGGACCATACAATTAAAGCTGCAACAATCATGAACGTTAAAATAGGCCTCCACCTCAGATACCAAGACGTAAAAACAAAAAAAGAATTCAAACAAGCAATACATTAAAATAGACACTCAGAATAAATAATAAAAGCCGTAGCCAATAACAATTTTCTATACACAAAATAGAGAGTTCGGATCGCCTGAAGAAACGATGACGGGCCACCACTCCACCGCAAAAACAATGAGCACACTGCCAATCACGAGTCCAAACTAAACTGGCCGGTATTTCTCTAGAAAAAACACAGGTCACAGTCGATGATTGCTCCCTTGCAGTGTCCATCCATGGGAGAACGACGAGACAGCAAGCCGACAATAGACGAAACAGCATGCCGCTGGCGTATCCACAACGACGGCTTCGTTCGAAGGGCTCTGTAGGCATGGGTAGGGGAAACGTTAGGCCTAGATGGTCGGGCAACCCAACTGACTAGGCCGCATTGGTCTCCACTCCTTTCCAGGGACGACATCTCCTCTTGCAGGGTTGGCTGTCAGGTGTCAGTATTATTTCTCTCCTTCAGCATGATGTTGATGCTGGACTGCCCGTAGCCATAATGAAAACTCCGGAACCATATATAAAATATTTTCACTTTCCGAAATGAATACTGGGAGGATTCTGGCGCCGATTTGAAACGTGCACACAACACAGAGATCGCTCCTGATTGGCTAGAGGATGACATCGTTTACTATTAGGTCCGTTCACGCCAGCGCTCACTAGCAGAACAAGCTAGAAACAGTCACAAAGCTGCAGAAAATGAAGAGCACGGAAGCAAAGCTCCACAACAACGCAGGTGAGGAAACGGACGGCGACGCACAGGCAAATGATAAAAAGCTAGGATTAAAACATGTGATTCTATCACAGTACCATAATATGGGGGTGGACGCTGAGCGCCCAATCACGTACTGCACTCTAGAACCAAGTACCGAAGCGCTAACGATTGCAGAAATGGCAGCTAGTAAACCCAGAGTGTGAGCATGGGAGCAAATATTCCATAGCCATGCACATCAAATGCAATGTGTACCTTTTTTTACGTACCTGGGGGAAACACATTGACCCCAGATCCCGTTTCACACAAGAGCAGCAGATTGCTAAATCACCTACGCACCTACTATTCTGCACGTTATGGCAGCTATGGCGACACTTAACTGGCATACACCCATTTACTCCTTTAATATAACTTAACAACAGTACTCATTGGCAACGTGATTGCAAGTCAACTTGTACAAACACATGACATTAACAGTATACATAACAACCTCCTAATCGCAAGCTAGTTTTGTTTTAGAAATTTGCGTAACGTTGTGAACAACAAAGCAGTGTTAACTACGTGCTTTTTCGGGGAAGAGGCGCAATTCTACACTTGGGAGCCGCGGGGTAAAATATTTTCATCTTGAAGGGGCCCAACGGCAGAGCTGAACAACATAAAAAGGTTCACTCACCCAAGTAGACATCTCGATTGCATGTGCTGCAGGCCGTTCGACCCAATATGCTCACCAAAAAGTTGACAGTCGGGACTAAACAAGCAATATCCATCAGCCGTCGACATCAGAGCTCAGCTGCAATGAAATCTCAAGATTGCCGTAATAGGCGACTCTCACAGATACTTACTTGAATAAAATACAGGAAGGTAAATCATATTATATTTCCCTCTTGATTGCATTTATTCACAGTACATATTATTTAAACATATTAGCTGTACACTTCAACATGGCGGACGGCCATTCCAAACGAATATCATCACTCACAGAAAAGGCTGCACGTCCTCACTCTGTATGCACGTCTTAACGCTTCCAAGTTTTGTAATTAAAAAAACAACAAAATATATAAACAAAACGTCATAAACAACAAGAATGAATTCTACACTTCATAATATGACAACGTCGATAACAATACATGGTAACAATAAATGAGTGCTGCCGAAGTCGTAAACAGCGACTACATTCAAGTAATTATAAGTTTCTTAACCGATAATAAAATTAATGCCTAACAATCAACTTTATATAATAATTACTATTATTATTCACCATTAAGACCATCAAGAACAGATCACAATAGTACAGAACAACAACTTGATACATCAACATTATGTATTCAAATTCCACACATAAACTTCACATATGATACACACGCACAAGTCATGTAATCACCCTTTCCTATTAATTCCTCACATCAACTCAAAAATTTCGACCATAACAGATAAAACTATATAAATAAAACCAAACATCACCCATCAACACGCACAATAGACATACTACAAGGCAATCACACTAGCACCTATACCACTCACAGATGTTCACAACAAAAAATAATTAGCCTCTGCCGGGCCCAGCATATTAAACTGAACATGTAATGTCACAGTATCATATAGCACCATTAGGGCACGCGCTAATAAACCAAATCCCATTATCATTAGTTATTTGTTATATTTGTAGGCATATCTTAGCATTGAAATTTCCAATGATACTGTTTGGTATAATATGGCACAATGACGACACGTACTACTAAACCAATAAACATTTTCATTATTTACTCAATATAATCACTGATGGCACGTTGTTAAGAATTGTTTGATAAATTACATCCCGTATTTTAGCAATGAAAAGTCCAATGATACCATATGATATCATACGGCCTGTTAAGACCACGTGCTACCAAAATCAATAATCATTATTATTATCTACTCGTTATATTCACTCATGGCACGTTAATAAGAATTGCTTGATATGTTACCTGCCATATCTTAGCAATAAAATTTCTTATGGTACCATATGGTATCATATAGCTCCAATAGGGTACGTGCTAATAAACCAATAAACATTATCATTATTTACTCGTCATAATCAATCATGGCTCATTGGTAAGAATTGCTTGATATATTACCTGCCTTATGATAGCAATGAAATCTCCAATGGTACCACATGGTATCATACGGCTCTATCAGGACACGTGCTGCTCAACCAATAACCATTATTAATATTTATTCTTTATATTCACTCATGGCACGTTGGTAAGAAGTGTTTGATAAATTACATCCCATATTTAACATTGAAAGTTCGAATGATATCATATGGCACCATTAGGGCACGTGCTAAAAACCTATAACCATTATCATTATTTAGTCGTTATATTCCGTCAAGGTACGTTGTTAAGATTTGTTATATACATTGTATATTATATGCTATATCATAACATTGAAAGTGCCAGTGGTACCATATGGTATCATATAGAACCATTAGAGCCCGTGCTACTAAATCAATAATATTTATCATTATTTACTCGTTATATACTTTCATTGCACGTTGCTAGAGTGGTTTATATATTACATGCCATATCTTAGCATGTAGGGTTCCAATGGTATCATATGATATCAAATGGCACCATTAGGGCATGTGCTAAAAACAAATTACAATTATCAATACTTGAGAGGAAGAAATGGAGTTCTCTTTATTCCTTAATAAAAAACAAAAAGGCTGAGTTGCAAACCTAATGCCGTAACCAGATTCATAAAAATCTAGAAAAAGGAGGTCACCATTAAAATGAGCAATTGTATAGAGAAACAAGAAATATCATTAATAAACGTAGAGCCAAAGATCGCTATTATTTAAAAGATGACAAGAGCAACCATCTTGTCATCCTAAATAAATCCACGTATCTAGAAGGCGTGAAGGAGTTCATCGCACAAGGACCATACAATAAAATCGACCAAAACCTCTGGATTCCCTTATTAGGCAGACTAAAGAATGCATCGCAAACTGTAAGTCAATCTTCAAAAATAGATTTACTCATAATCTAATTCCCAGTAATCCTCGCATGCCAAGGTTATACTGTTTACCTAAGACACATAAAACTGGCAATGCCATGAGGCCGATAGTCGATAATACTGGTTCCCAAACGAGTATCATTGTGGCGATCTTTTATCATAAGTTTAATGATTTGAAACTTTTTAGCCAAAACTTCTCTATTAAGAACAGTTTAGAACTCACCAGTAACATACAGCCTATTTCCATCCCTGACAATTAAATCTCCATCTCCTCGTTTCAGTTGATGTAGAATCGATGTTTCCCAGTATACCAATTAAAGAAATCCTTAGCATCCTAGAAGATTGCCTCCATGAAAATGACATACCCTTTGCCCAAGTTAGAGACTTGATACTGCTTTGTAGATTCTGCTGTTTAATAATTTATTTCAATTTACAACAATTTTTACAAAATGGAGAAGAGAACCCCAATGGGCAGCAGCATATGTCCCTTCCTTGCTAACCTTTTCCTCAACCATTTGGAAAACTTGGCAATGTCTACTCTACCTTATTTCCCTTAAACCTGGTATAGATATACGGACGACATTTTCGCCATAGTCGATATACAACAACTGGATTTGCTTGTGGAAGATCTCCACAATTTATCCCCCTCAATACATTCACTGTTGAGAAAGAGAAAGATAGAGCTTTACCATTCTCTCTCTTAGTAAAACTGAAATTTGATATCTATAGGAAACCCAACTACGTCCCTGCGTATATCAATGCCAAATCCAACCATAGCTTTAGCCACAAACTACGAGCCTTCAACCATGTGATCATTAGAATGATGAACACTCCCATGGTACAGGATAAGAAACAAGAGGAGATCCATCGGATTAAAGAGGCAGCCATCTTCAATGATTACAAAGAAGATATGATTGACAAATGGGTTAAAAAACACGCTCTCAAAAAGAAGTTAAGAAGTTAAAGGACATTCTGACAATCCAGAATAATCAAGAGAATAGACAATTCATAGGTCTCCCCTACAACCAAAAACTAACTGGCAGCTTACAGAAGATATGTAAGGTATATGGCCTTAAGATAGCATATAAGAGTAGCCATAGTCTTAAACACCTACTAGGTAGCACGAAAGATGGAATTTGTAAAATAGATAAATCGGGAATATATGAAATTAATTGTTCCTCGTGTGACTGTAAATACATAGGCCAGGATCTGTACCGCAGTAAATTACAAGCTCGAAAAATCTGCATTCGCTGAGCACATTTTATCCACCCAGCACATTGGCAAATTAAATAATTTTCGGATACCACATTGTGTTGATGAACCTAAAAAGCTCACATTCTTAGAATCTCTTAAAATAGCTAACGTACCGCCTGATTTATTATTAAACCATGAAAGAAGCCCACTTGACCTGTCACAATGGGCTTCACTGGTTTCAAAAATTTAACAAGGCTGAATATTCTTACTTTTACTTCACACTCCTGATATAAGAGCCTCTCCATTTATAGTAGCTTTTCGTTTTTGTTCCTAAGTTTATAACCTCTGTGTTTTTTACATAAGTGTATTTTGTCATTGGGTACTTGACCCTCTCCAATCCTGAATTACCCCTCTTTTGTGTAAACCAAACATGATGCCCGGCATTCTGATTGGGCCCTCCTCTTTATATAAAATTGTATCTGAACTTGTGTAACCTGAGCCAGACTGAAGAACGCCACATAGTCACCGAAATGTATACATATACAATGTAATAAAATGTTCTTGTGGGCAAGTAGAGTCTCCTTTCTCTTCCTCAAGTATTTTAGCATCCACAGATTCATAAGATCAGTTTTTAATTAATTCTTTAGCTTAGTAACCATTATCAATGTTAACTCGTTACATTCATTCATGGCACGTTGTTAAAAATTGTTTGATATATTACCTGCCATATATTAGCATTGAAATTTCCAATGGTACCATATGGTATCATAGGGGAAACATTAGGACACGTTGTACAAAATTAAAAACCATTATCATTATTTACTCTTTATATTCAATTAAGGTACGATGTTAAGAATTGTTAAATATATTATATGTCATATCTTAGCATTAAAAGTGCCAGTGGTAACATATGGTTTCATATGGAAACATTAGAACCCGTGCTACTAAACCAATAAAAACTTTCATTTTTAACTCGTTATATTCACTCATGGCACATTGAAAAAATTGCTTAATATATTACCTGCAATATCTTAGCAATAAAATTTCCAATAGTACTATATGATTTCATATGGCTCCATTAGGGCATGTTTCACTAAATCAAAAATCATTACCATTACTTACTCGCTATATTCACTCCTGGCACGTTTTTCGTGTTGATTTAAATACTAAATGCCAAATCTTAGCAGTGAAAGTTCTGTTGATACCACACAGTATCATATGGCAACATTAAGGCGTGTGCTACTAATCCAATTAATATTATCACTGTTTAATCGTTACATTCACTCAAGGCACGTTGTTTACAATTGTTTGATAAATTACATCTCTTATTTTCGCCTCGAAAGTTCCAATGCCACCATATGATATCAAATGTCACCATTAGGGCACTTGCTATAAAACCAAAAACAATTTTCATTCATGGCACGTTAATAAGAATTGCTTGATATAGTAATGAAATATTATAGCCATATCTTAGCAATGAAATATCCAATAGCACCATATAGTAATATATGGCTCCATTATAGCACGTGCTACAAAACCAATAATCATTATCATTATTTACTCATTATATTCACTCTTGGCACGTTAGAAAGAATTATTTGATTTATAACATGCCATATATTAGAATTAAAGTTCCAATGGTACCATATGATATCAAATGGCACCATTAGGGCACTTGCTAAAAAACCCAAAACAATTTTCATTATATACTCGTTAAAGTCAGTCGTGGCACATTGATAAGAATTTCTTGATATATTTTCAGTATTTACACGTTATATTCATTCAAGGCACGCTGTTAATAATCGATTAATAAATTCCATCCTATACTTTAGCATTGAAATTTCCAATGGTACCATATGATATCAAATGGCAGCATTACAGCACTTGCTAAAAAACCAAAACAATTATCATTATTTACTCGTTATATTCACTCATGGCTCATTGATAAGAATTGCTTGAATATTATCTGCCATATGATAGCAATGAAATTTCCAATGGTACCATATGGTATCATATTGCTTCATTAGGTCACGTGCTATTAAACCAATAACCATTATTATTACTTACTCGTTATATTCCTTCATGGCACGTCTTAAGAATTGTTTTATATATTACATGCCAAATGTTAGCATTGGAATTTCCACTTGTGCATATTGTATCATATGGCACAATTCTGGCAGATGCTACTAAACCAATAACCATTCTTATTATTTACTCGTTATATTCAATCAAGGAACGATGTTAAAAATTATTTAGTAAATTACATCCCATGTTTTAATATTGAATGTTCCAAAGGTACCATATGATATCAAATAGCACCATAGGGGCACTTACTAAAAAAACCCAAAACAATTTTCATTATATATTCATTATATTCACTCATGGCACATTGATAAGAATTTCTTGATATATTATCAGTATTTACTCGTTATATTTACTCAAGGCACGTTGTCAATAATTGCTTAATAATGTACATCCTCTACTTTAGCATTGAAATTTTCAATAGTACCATATGATAAAAATGGGCAAATTAGGGCAGGTGCTACAAACCAATAACCATTATCATTACTTACTCGTTATATTAACTCATGGCTCATTGATAAGAATTGTATGATATATTAACTGCCATATGATAGTAAGGAAATTTCCAATGGTATTATATGGCTCCATTACGGCACGTGCTAAGAAACCAATAACCATTATCATTATTTACTCGTTATTTTCACTCATGGCACGTCTTAAAAATTGTTTTATATATTACATGCCAAATCTTATCATTGAAATTCCAATGGTACCATGTGATATCTAATCTTTACCATTAGGGTACGTGCTACTAAACCAATATTACCCTGGTCGCCACAATATCAAATGGCACCATTAGGACACTTGCTAAAAAACGAAAAACAATTTTCATTATTTACTCGTTATATTCACTTATAGCCATTGCTAAGGATTATTTGTTTTATTACATGCCATAACTTAACATTGAAATTTCCAATCGTACCGTAAGTTAACATCTGGCAAAATTAGGGCACGTGCTATTGAACCAATAACCATTATCATTATTTACTCGTTATATTCTACATGGCCAGTTGTTAAGTATTGTTTTATACATTACATGCCAAATCAAATAATTGAAAGATCCAATGGTATCAATTGATATCAAATCGCACCATTAGGGCACGGGCTACTAAACCAATAACTATTATCATTATTTACTCTTTATATTCACTCATGGCAGGTCTTAAGAATTGTTTGATATATTAAACTCCATATTTTAGCAGTGAAAATTCCAATAGTTCCATATGGCAACATTAAGGAACGTGCAACTAATCCAATAACCATTATCAGTATTTAGTCGTTATTTTTACTCAAGGCACGTTGTTAATAATTGTTTGATAAATTAAATCCTCTATCTTAGCATTGAAAATTCCAATTGAACCATATGATATTGTAGCAAACGATTGATGTTTCTACTTTATAAACACGGTGACAATTGTCATGACACCAATTGTAGTGAACGTATGATGTTCGCACCTTAATTGCTCAACGATTCGTCGCAACAGCTTAATTGCTCAAGCGATATCGTACTTGCAGCAGTCGATAGAAATTAGAATAATTATAGTAATTACTTCAGAAATCCTGTTCCAAAGCTACGTTTAATAAATTCTACATAAAATACCCAAATGACTCGTGTCGTATAGTATACTTGCTTACCTGTCACACAATAGACACCCCTTTCCAGTAATCAAAAACAACACACCAAGATGCCTATGGGGCCCTCTTTCCTGTGGTTAATAAACGCAAATAATTACAGCCAAACATGTGTTAAATAAAATTTAAAGAAAAATAGTTTTTTCAATACTAAGATTATTCTGTTAGTAGAAGCTACAATATCAAAATGAATTGGTTAGTGAAATTGTGAAGTTAAATAATGAAACGTTAAATGGCAATCAATTATTTAGATTTCAGTTCATCAAAACCACTAATGAGAATGTTTATCAACCTGTACGCGAAGGGCCCAAGATAATATAAAGTCAGGTATCTACAATTTTTTTGACCATCGCTGTTGTCACTTCGTTGCACTCTATCTTTGCTGAATGCTCGTTGTTCCATTCCGATGTTTGAATCTGACGCAGTACTCAATTCGATGTCTCGAACTGTTGTTGAACGTGTTGTCCCCAGCCTCCTACGCTGGCAGTTGTTATCTTGGCCTGGTTTCCCTACCGGTGCAACCGCTTCACGTCCACTGTTTCTGCTGTAGAGAGTCACGATTATGGAGGCGACGGTATTCGTCATCGTCCCCGAATGCGACAGATCCGTTTTTAGCCTCAACCAAACTGGACTGCACTGTTCCTTCCATTACTCCTACATCAAACACTCCGCTAAATTATTTCATCACTTTAAAGGGAGCACGCACCATTCGATATGCTGAGATAGGTTTTTCCTTATAATCGTTTCACGTTGCTTTTGGAATCACACACATCCAAAGATCCTCATTTTCCTGTTTTAATTTCTTTTTTTTTTACACATCACCACTTAACTGCTACGCGAAATTTTGATTGCCTGATTGGTAGCTTTTTAAATTTTAAACACATCACAAGCTCTTGAAACGGTTCGTAACACGTGATACTCACGTTTCCTCGTGGCATGGGGACGCTATGAGTCATCAACGAAGCTTTACTTCCCAACGCCGTTCGGTTAGGTTAGTGCTGCCTTCCCTTTTAACCTTTGTGAACGTTGTGATACCGGTTGTGAGAGTTCAACGGGTGGTTCGTTCACTGGTGATTTAGACGTACAAACTGGAGCATCTTCCATCGATGTGGTTTCTGATGGAGGGGTGACCACAAGCGTGTTCTTAGTATCAGATAGGACCTGCATTTTTGTCTCGTCTAATGTTAAAGTGGGTGAGATTGGCGATACGCTCTGAATGACATGTGGTTCATCAGGCTGTGGTTCAAAGACTGTATGTTCCATGTGAATTAGAAATACCAGAGGAACAGATGATGGATCCGATTTTCTTGTGAACTCTGGAAATACCTTAGGAAAGAAACAAACGGTATATGCTCGTAAAATCTTGCTCTCATTGAGCGCAAAAATAAGGTACCCAGAGATGAAGCGGACTATCCCATAAAAACACCTCTTTTGGCGCGAGCGTCAAATTTTGATCGGTGCGACTTGAATATATACCAGGCAACCGAAAACAGCTCAATATTTGATGGTCGTTTTCTTTTTGGACCTATTCAGGGGTCCTCGTCTAGCAAAGAAATCGGATTAAATGCTGCTGTAGTCGCAGCATGATCCCAGAATCGGTGCAGAACTTTTGACGATGCAAGAAGAACTCGAATTCCATCGCAGATGGAGCGTACGGTTCTCTCAGCAACACAATTTGACTGGGTGTTCTCAGGAACGGTGAATTGTTGAGATGTGCCTTGCTTCGTACAGAAATCACTTCGCTCCGCATTAGTGAATTCTGTTCTATTATCCAAGATATGGCACGTAATATATCAAATCACTCGTAGCAACGTGGCATGAAAAAATATAACGAGTAATTAATGAAATTTGTTATTGGTTCAGTAGCACGTGCCTTAATAGATCCATATGATACCATATAATAGTATTGGAAATTTTAATGCTAAGGTATCGCATGTAATATATAAAACAATTATTAAGACGTACCATGAGTGAATATAAAGAGTATATAATGAAAATTGTTTTTGGTTTTTTAGCAAGTGCTCTAATGGTGCTGTTACTTTAGCTCTAACTAAATAGTCATTGAGAATCACCATTGAAATTTTGACACCTGTTGTAGTTTCGTGCACACGTTTGGCCAACATTTATGATTTTCACCAAAAATAACCAAAATAAGTTGATTTACAGTTTCGTGCACCCTTATTGTCAAACGTTCATGATTTTCACCGTACGTCACCCAAATGGATATATTTAATATCATATAGTATTCTTGGAACTTTCAATGCTAAAGTAATTTATCAACCAATTATTAACAACGTGCCTTGAGTAAACACTAAATACTGATAATAGTTATTGAATTAGTTGCACGTGCCCTAACGTTGCCACATGGTACCATTGGAAATTTCAGTGATAAGATTTGGCATGTAATATATAAAACATGTTTTAACAATTGGCCATGAGAGAATGTAACGAGTGAATAATAATAATAGTTATTAGTTTAGTAGCACGTGCCCGAATAGAGTCATAAGATACAATATGGTAACAATGGAAATTTTATTGCTAATATATGGCGGGTAACATATAAAGCAATTCCGTTAAATGTACTATGAGTGAATATAACGAGTAAATAATGATAATTGTTTTTTTTTCTTTTTTAAAAGTGCCCTAATGGTGCCATTTGATATCATATGGTCCCATTGGAACAGTCATTGCTTAAATGTGGGATGTAATTTATTAAACAAATCTTAACATCGTGACTTGATTGAATATAACGGGTAAATAATGATAATTGCTATTGGTTTAGTAGCACGTATCCTAATGGAACAATATGATACCATATTGTACCATTGGGAATTTCATTGCTAAGTTATTGCAGGTAATATATCAAGCAATTCTTGTCAACGTGCCATGAGTGAATATAACGAGTATATAAAGATAATTGTTTTCGGTTTTTTAGCAAGTGCACTAACGATGCCATTTGATATCATACGGTACCATTAGAAGTTTCAATGCTAACATATGGTATGTAATTTATCAAACAATTATTAACAGCTTGCTTTGAGATGAATATAACGACTAAATACTGATAATAGTTAATGGATTAGTAGCACGTGCCCTAATGTTACAGTATGATACCATATGTTACCATTGGAACTTTCACTGCTAAGATTTGGCATGTAATATTAAAAAAACCCGTAACAGCGTGCTAAGGGTCAGTTTAACGAGTAAGTGATGACAATGGTTTTTGGTTTAGTAGAACGTGCTCTAATGTTGCCATATGATACCATATGGTACAATTGAAAGTTTCACTGCTAAGATACGGCACGTAATATATCAAATCACTCATAGCTACGTGATATGAACAAATATAACGAGTAAATAATGAAAGTTGTTATTGGTTTAGTAGCACGTGTCCTAATGGATCCATATGATATCATATGGTACCATTGGAAATACCAATTCTAAATATCGCATGTTACACAGAAAACAATACATAAGACGTGCTATGTGTGAATATAAAGAGTAAATAATGAGTTATTGATCTAAAGAGTTTAGATGATTAATTTTAAAATTAAATGTGTTCAGTCTCCTTTTAAAGGGGAAAATCGTAAAATAAAAAAAACAAATAATAAATAATAATCAAAGTCACCATTCTTGAAAAACAGAAACTTGTGAGATGGAAGAAAACTCAAAGGATGTAGTCTATTGAAGATGTTGTTGATAGTAGAAAAACCAACAAAAGGTAACAACATACCACACACAAAAAAATTAACACTAATAAACAATATTTACAAAGAATAAAAAATCTTACATCCCCGAAATTTATTCTTAAAATTTAAAAAAACTTAAACTGAACGTAATAAAAAACAAATATCTAATAACTTTATTAGACCAAATTTTAATAGATGCGTTTACAAATAATACAACAAAAACTATACTAATTCAACAAGAAAAACAAAAAAATATTCAATACAATACAATAATAAAATTTCCACAAACAGAAAAAAAATATTAGAACAAATACCAAACATAAAAATCATACCAAAAATTAAAAATAATACTAAAACATTATTACTAAAACATTAATAACCACCACCAACCTAAAAACAACAATCAATCAAAATAATAGCACAAATATAAATTTCAAAGAAATATGTCAAAATAATAAAAAAAAATGGAACACTAGAAATATAATTTATCAAATACCATGTAAAAATTGAAAACATATCTTTACAGGTCAAACTAAACGACAATTAGAAATAAGATTAAAAGAACATGAAAGAGAACTTCGCCACAAAGACAAAAACAACCATTAAGTGAATCAAAGAAAACCACACTCCAGATTGGAATAACACAAAAATCATTAGAAAAGAATAAAATTATAAAAAAGATTAATTAAAGAAACAATAAATATCATTACAAATAACAAAAGTTTAGCCAAGCCATCAATAGAGATAAACAATAAATGGACACTACTTTTAAACAACAATCAACAAAGTATACAATAGCCAACAATCATAACCAACAATTACGACCAACTTCATCACCTTTATATCAATTGTTAAATTTATAAGTCAACTGTTTTCACCATTCAAAAATATTTAATGCAACTGATGATGAGAAATATTCTCAAAAACGTTTCTTTATATAAATTTTATCCCAAATATTTGGATCACCCTCTTCAAAATTTCATCTGTATTTTAAAAACCAACACTTCCAACAAGATTATAGTTTTCCCCTATCAACATTATCTTCACAAGACTTCATCTACATCCTCAATAGACTGGGTTTATTTCTACTATCAACAACATCATCAATAGACAACATCCTATGACTTTTCTTCCATTTCACAAGTTTCTTCATCGTTTTTCAAAATTGGTGACTTTAATTATTATTTATTTTTTGTTTTAATAATTTTACGATTTTCCCCATTAAAAGGACACTGAACACATTTTAATTTAAAAGTAAAAATTGAAAACTGTTTTCTGTTTTTTAGCACGTGCCATTACTTCAGGTTTAACTAACTATTCAGGGAAAATTACCATCTCACTGCTGAAACTTCGACATTTGTTATAGAAAATCCAGCTGCTGAAAACGTTACTAACCACCTGTAGCAATCTCACTTACAGTTTCGTGCACACTTTTCGCCAAACGTTCGTGACTCAAAAGTGGTACAATTGGAACTTTCAATGCTAAAATAGAGGATGTAATTAATCAAACAATTATTAACAACGTGCCTTGAGTGAACATAACGAAAAAATACTGATAATAGTTATTGAATTAGTTGCACGTACCTTAATGTTGCCATAAGATGTGATATGGAACCATCGGAATTTTCACTGCTAATATTTGGCATGTAACTAATAAAACAACTCGTAACAACGTGCCATGAGTGAACTTAACGAGGAAGTAATGATAGTGGTTACTGGTTTTGTACAACGTGCCCTAATATTGCCATATAAAACATATAGTACTATTGGAACTTTCACTGCTAAGATATGGCACGTGATATATCAAATCACTCGTAGCAATGTGCCATGAAATAATATAACGAGTAAATTATGAAAATTGTTATTGGTTTAGTAGCACGTGCCCTAATGGTTCCATATGATACCATATAGTCAAATTGGAAATTTCAATGTTAAGTTATGGCATGTAATAAAACAAATAATCCTTAGAAATGGTCCATGAGTAAATATAACGAGTAAATAATGAAAATTATTTTGGTGTATTAACAAGTGCCCTAACGGTGCCATTTGACATTGTGGCGACCAGGGTCGTCACATTGAATATTCACACTTACCGTATTTCGTTTTTGTGCATTTTGCTGCTCGTGAATAGATTATGGGGGGAAAGTTTTTGCTTATGAGAAGGTCCCTGGGTTGTGTAGTCATTAATTACGTAGCAAATGTTTAACTGACCAAAATTAAAGTTTTCACTGAAAACTGTCAGAAATGTTATTTTTGTTATTTGAACTTTAAAATTGTGTGAACTTTGACTTTACTGACTCTGACTTGCTAATCACTCCGTCAATCACATCTCCAGTCTTATGAACAATTACTCGCTTCTCTCCAACATCATCAATTGGAAGAGGCCATGCAAAATGAATTGAATTCACTCATGCTTCATCATGTCTGGGATTTAGAGCTTCCACCACCAAATGTCAAAATTTTAAAGAGCAAATGGATCTACCACAACAAATACAATTCTGATGGTTCGGTTTCCAGATTCAAGGCAAGGGTGGTGGCTATTGGCTCGTCACAAGTCTACGGGAGCAAATATGAGTTAACTTTCTCTCCTGTCATCAGAATGGAATTCCTCTGGTTACTGTTTGCCATATCGGCAAATACAGGATTGACACTGCGCAAGTATGACTTCTAATGAGCATATCTTCACGCACTGATAGACCACACCATATATCCATCGCCACCCAAGGGATTATCAACGCCAGTTAATCACGTTTGCAAATTGAGTAAATCACTTTACGGCCTCAAACAAAGAGGAAGATGCTGGTACGTAAAATTGTGTTAGCTTCTTACCCGATTAAAATTAACTCCATCGAAAGCAGACGATTGTCTTTTCTACTAACCAATGCTGGGTGCACCATTCTCTTAACAGTCTAGGTGGATGACATCGTGGCAGCAACAACAAATATCTTCATCCTAACCTCCATCATAGACAAAGTGAAACAAGAAATCGACCTCGTGGAGTTAGGAGTTGTAAAGCATCTGCTAGACATGAACGTGTCACAAGTGAACGGTTCAATTCATTTGTCACAGGCACATTATATCAAGCAAATCCTGAATGATTATGGCCTTCATGACATCAAACCAAAGACCATGCCATTAAGCCCTCATGTGAACCTTGATGATACTGCGGATTCACAACCGGTCGATTCTACCAATTACCAATCTCTTCTCGGTTCCTTAATGTATGTAATGACTTGTACGCGGCCGGATATAGCTTTTGCAATTACTAGGCGTTCGACATATGCTAAATCGTCTACATATTTGCATATGACTGCTCTTAAGGGCGTCGCTGTTTATCTTAAACACACCTGCGACTCGTTTTTACCTCATCTACGTATCCTTTGTGCGCAATCGCTGACGCTAGCTAGTGTGTCACCCCACAGAATAAAGGATACTCTATGCAAAATGGGAAAAATACCATAACCTGGTCATCTAAGAAGCAACGTTTAGTCGCCCTGAACAGCTGCGAAGCCGAAATAATCGCTGAAGAATGCGTGAAGTCACTGAAATGTCTTTAGGACCTCATAACGGAGTTAGGACAAGGGAAGTTTGTTTCTTTCCCCACAATCATTTATACTGACTCAACGTCTGCCATAGCATGTCTAGGAGCATTAGAATCGAAGAATAGGACAAGACACATCTTGACATTGTATAATTTCATCGCGTGAGAAATTAATCTTCAGAATGTGATTCTTACATACTGTTCTTCCCCCGACATGCTGTACCTAACTAAACGTACTAGACGCACTAACTAAATCTTTACCTGCTCCTGGATTACGCAGATTCCTGGATTTGTTATCCTTATCCGAGCAGGATAAGTAATTATTTATATTAACTTACTTAACTCATTGGTTTGCTGGCCTACACGAGGGTATTTACAAAGTTTATCTTGTTCCTTTAAACTTCATAATTGCAAAGTTATTTACTTCGCGGGATGAGAGGGGTTCTGAACGCAATTTTTTTTATTTTAATGACTTTAGTATTAAAATCACAAAAGGATATTTTTTGGGCTTGTTCGTACCCTGCGTGAAGGCAGTAGTCATATTGTTTTCTTTACTACATGATATATTTTTTTTACATTTATTAATGTATTGTTTGTATAATATACATTTTAATTATCGTATACCAAAATGCAAAATATACTTTTTTGTCTTCTTTTTGTCTTCTTTTTCGCACACAAAAATGAAAGGAAAGAATAAAGGCATAATTTTTTTTTGTTTATTGTAAATTAGGCAATTTTTTTTTGAATCTGTATATGTTAAGTCAGTTCCTAAGCTTTTATCTGGACAAAAGACTGTCATTTTTTGTGATCAAGAAAAATACAGGGGGCTTTGTTCGGGAAACTCAGATTTTTTATGTAAAAATAGATATAATTTTATTTGTCATTAATTATTCTATTTTTTCTATTCTTTAAATTTTTTTAATGTTTTGCTGACAGTGATTGTTGAGTATACATTGTTTTACTAAATGCTAATTAAAAAAACTCCACGTGATTATCACTGTCTGCAGCTAGTCGTCCCTCATGAATAATTTTCGTGATCACGAGGATGTGTGTCCTACTGTTGTTGATGTTCTTTTCGTGGTTACTTGTTTTTTATTTCGGACAGACCACTTCCAGCTTCTGGCTTGACCAGTCGTCCCTTCTTTTGTCCTCCACGTCCTTCCTATCCTGCGGCATGGCGTTACACTTCCATTTATCATTTTCATTCCAATGCTCTGCAAATTACTCCTACCCAGCCATTCGATGTTTAGTTTCTTATTGAATTTCTCACTTTCTAGCGGCAGCTATGATTCTTTAGTGAGCATCATTGTTTTGCAAATAATTTCGACTATCAATTATTTTACGTTATATTCATTCATGACGCATCATTCCAAGTCGTTCTATATATTACATGCCATATCTTATCATTGAAAATATTTGAGGGCGTCATAAGGTACCAGCTAGACCACGTTCCATTGCGGGTTTACCCATAAGGTAATGATGAAATTTCTTTTAATGCTATTTCAGCAATAACGCGCATAAGGGATGCCATGCTGCACATTTCAATTCTTCTTTCTCATTATTAATTAATCATGATTTTGCAGTCTTTCTTTAGACATTAAATGGGAATTTGAAATTTCTTTTTTCTTATTTTTATAAGGAATTGGTCTGTCTCAATTCTTTTTTATATTCAATCTCAATTTGCTCAATGTAGCGATTAATATTTCACGTTACAGTGTTTTGCTGTATTTAACATACATTTAAGTATTTCTTTATTTTATTCCGAGAAATATTTTCTTTTGTAATTGAGATGGCAATGCCTATTCCTCAATTAAATCATATTGTATAAACCTTCTTTTGTACAGAATTTTTGTATTTTATAAATAAATATCTCAATTTTTATACCAAAATAAGTCATTTAACGAGCTACGTATCCACATCCAATTGCCCGTCGAACAAATGACGTAACATGCCATAATTGTGGAGGCCGAGGACACGTAAATGCAGGTCCAAAATTTATCCCACTACTGCAGGTCCAGCTGCTTCACACCACGATACCCTCTCGTTCGCAGGATCCTGCATCAACAAAGCACATACCTCCTGCATCAGCTTCAGGTCCTAAGTGTATCATATGATACTAAACGACACCATTAGGGCACTTGCTAGAAAACATAAAATCGTTTCATTATTTACTCATATTAACTCATAGTACATTTATTAGAATTCTTCTTTCAAAGCACATTGTTTATAATTGTTTGATATATTACCTGCCATATCTTAGCACGGCCAATGATATCAAATGGCCTTGTTTAACATTCAGAGTTCCAATAGTACCAAATGATATCAAATTGCAATATTAGGGCAGGTGCTGCAAAACCACTAGCCATTATCATTATTTACTCATTATATTCACTCATAGTATGTTGTTAAGAAATGTTTTATATATTATCGGCTATATTTTAGCATTGAAATTTTCAATGCTAACATATAGTATCAAATGGCACCATTCAGGCACATAACATAAAATGAATGATAGTCGATACTGATTAAAAGGTACCTGCTTTTCATGGACCCATTATGGTTTGTTGAAACTTTCAGTGATAAAATATGGCATGTAATATATAAAACGACTTGTAATGATGTGCTATAAATGAATATAACATTTATTTATTAATGCTACTAAACAAATACGCATTATTATTACTTACTGGTTATATTCACTCATAGCACATTGATAAGAATTGCTTAATTTATTACCTGCCATATCTTATCATATCGATGGGATCATATGGCTCCATTAGTGCACGTGCTACTAAACAAATAACCATTATCATTATTTACTCGTTATATTCACTCATGGCACGTTGCTACGAGTGATATGATATATTACATGCCATATCTTAGCAGTGAAAATTCCTATGGTATCATTTGTTATCATATGGCAACATTACAGGACGTTCTACTAAACCAATAACCATTATCATTATTTACTTATTATATTCAGTCAAGGCAAGTTGTTAAAAATTGTTTGAAAATTACATCATATGATTTAGCATTATAAGTTCTAATCATAGCATATGCTATCATTGCACCATTATGGCACCATTATGGCACGTGCTACAAACAAATAACCATTATCATTATTTAATAGTTATATTCACTCATGGCACGCAGGTAAGAGTTGTTATTTATATTACATGCCATATTTTAGCATTGAAAGTACCAGTGGTTCCATATGGTATCATATGGAACCATTACGGCCCGTGCTACGAAACCATTAATTACTCGTTATATTTTTCATGGCACGTTGCTACGAGTGGTTTGATGTATTACATCCTAAATCTTAGCAATGAAAATTTCTATGGTACTATTTGTTATCATATGGCAACTTTAGGGCAGGTGCTACAAATCCAATAACTATTATCAATATTTACTCGTTTTATTCACGCAAGGCACGTTGTTAATAATTGTTTGAAAAATTACATCCCATATTTTAGCATTAAAAGTTTCAATGGTACTATATGATATCAAATGGCATCATTAGGACACTTGCTAAAAAACGTATAAAAATTGTCATTGTTTACTCGTTATATTCACTCATAGCACATTGATTACAGTTCCTTGATATATTACCTGCCATATCTTAGCAGTGGAAATTCCAAAGGTACCATATTGTATCATATAGCAACATTAGGGCACGTGCTACTAATGCAATATTTATTATCAGTATATACTCTTTATATTCACTCAAAATACGTTGTGATAATTGTTTGATAAATTACATCCTATATTTTAGCATTGAAAGTTCCAATGGAACCATATGATATCAAATGGCACCATTACGTCACTTGCTACCAAACCAATAACCATTATCATTATTTACTCGTTTTATTCACTGAAGACAAGATGTTAAGTATTGTTTGATTTAATACATCCAATATTTTATCAATGAATGTTCCAATAGTACCATATGATATCAAATGGCAGCATTACGTGCCATTATCCATTATTTACTCGTTGTATTCTCTCAAGGCACGTTCTTAAGGATTGTTTGATAAATTACAGACCAAATCTTAGCATTAAAAGTGCCAGTAGCACCAAATGATATCATATGAAACCATTAGGGCACGTGCTGCTAAACCAAAGATAATTATCATTATTTACTCGTTATATTCTTCAATGGCACGTTGTAACGGCATTTTCGATACATTACTTGCCATATCTTATCAGCGAAATTTCTAATGGTACCTTATGATATCAAATCGCAATATCATTGCATGTGCTACTAAACCAATAACCATTATCATTATTTACTCCTTATATATTATTCTGTTTTATTAATTATCTGCCATATTTTAGCTTTGAAATATCTAATACTACCATATGGTTTCACATGGCACAATTAGAGCACCTACTACTAAACCAATAATCATTATCATTATTTATTAATTGAGATAAATAAAACTAAATTAATATAAAAAAAACAAATAAATTAAAATAAATTATAAAAACATTAAAAAAGTCACCCAATTGACAACGTAAATGTTGAAGAATAATACACAGATGAAACAAAGGTCTTGTGGAGAAACTCAGATGAAATACAGAAGAAACACAGAAGTAACGAAGATATAGTGGAGAAATAGTTACACGAACACAGGGAGGCACACAGTTACAGATGAAGAAGGTCTATGATGAAGGTTCGATGATTCGTAACACAAACATGACAAACTTGAAATATATTATAATGTTTTCGGGATTTTTTTCCATCTCCAGAAGACCTTTGTTTCATTTGTGCTTCGTCCTTCAACAGTTACGTTATCAACTGGTTGACTTTTTTAATTGTTTCTATTATTTATTTTAATTTTTTTTTCTTTAATTTAAAGGAGTTTTATTTATCCTTCTTAATATATATTTTATCAAAACTCTTATGTCTATAAAATAATTATCATTATTTACTCGTTATATTCACAAACGGCACGTTTTAAGAATTGTTTTCTATTATATATGCCATATCTTATCGATGAAATTACCAATGGTACCAAATGGTGCCATATGGCAACATAAGGGCACGTGCTACTAAACATATAATTATTATCAATATTTACTCGATATATACAATTATGACACCCCCCAATGTATCATATGACATCATATAACACAATAAGGGCAGATGCTGCTAAACCGATAACAATAATCATTATTTACTCGTTATATTCACTCATGGTACGTTGTTACGTGTTGTTTTTTGGATTATATACCACATCTTAGTATCGAACGATCGAATAATACCATATTGTATATTATGGCACAGTAAGTGGAAGTGCTACTAATCCATTAACTTTAATCCATTATCATTAGTTGTTAAGAAATGTTTGATATATTACATGCCATATCTTAGCACTGGAAGTTCCAATATATGGTATTATATGGCACCAATAGGGCACATGCTACTAAACTAATAACTATTATCATTATTTCCTCGTTAAAAGCACTCATTGCATGTGTTAAGAATTGTTTCATATATTAATTGCCATATTTTAAATTTTACCTTATAGTACCATATTGAACATTAAGGGACATGCCACTAAACTGATAAATATTATCAGTATTTATTCGTTCTATTCACTCAAGGCAGGTTGTTAAGAATTGTTTGATATATTATATGCCATATTTTAGCATTGAAAGTTCCAATGATACCATACGATAATATATGGCACAATTATCATTATTTACCAGTTTATTCACTCTTAGCACGCTGTTAAGAGCTGTTTTATATATTACATGCCATATCTTAACATTGAAATTTTAACATATGATTGGCAAGGCATATTAATGAGAAATATGTCATCATCAACAACGCAAGGCAAATTTTGTGCAACAAGAAAACTTGCATCTTGTTTGCATCAACAATGGTACCAATGCACAATTCAACAATAACAATGAGGACAGAATGATGATGCAATGTTAAAGTAATGTTCCCAAGAATTTTGACAATGAACATAAGATGATGATGCAATACAGATTAGTTCAATTTGTAACAATGCATAGAATTCCTGTTGTTCAGGCTTTTCTTAGAAAAAAGAGTTCTGAGTATTTTACAATTTCTTGGAAATTTTTAAAAATGATCAGTAACTGGAGAGTTAGTAGATGATTGAGAAAGAGTGGAAAGACGACAGAGGAAGCACT
Organism: Rhysida immarginata; assembly: GCA_023313115.1. Taxonomy (NCBI): domain Eukaryota; kingdom Metazoa; phylum Arthropoda; class Chilopoda; order Scolopendromorpha; family Scolopendridae; genus Rhysida; species Rhysida immarginata. Next base: position 695,939 of record JAHWFO010003801.1, read on the forward strand.
CCTTTAGCTCTTTGCTGTATTGAGTAAGTGGGAAGCAAGTAAATAGAAGAAACGGCGACCGATAGACTACCCAAAGTGTTGAATAGCCAGATTTTCCTTCAACATCAAGTGTACATCTGAAATAAGATTACGTGAGTAAGAAATTATTTAGACTAGCAGTGGCATTGTGAGCCTTTAAGGAGTCTGGCCATTGTGAGCCTTTAAAATTTTTTCTTGAATTTTCATTTAGAACTTTTATTTTAATAAATGAAAGCATTTTCATGTGTTTATTTTTAAGACATTACAAAATTTAATTTATTTTCTAGATTGTTCAGCTTAGCTACAGGTGTAATTACACCGATTTGAAAGTTCCAATGAACTAAAATGGTTCCTCTAAACCAGGTGCCTTTATTACAATTTCGACTATAAAAAAATGTTACGTTTATATACATTAATAACACATCATTCGAAGTTGTTTGATATACAACATGCCATATCTTAGCACTGAAAGTTCCAGTATACTATATTAGTTCCAATAAAGCAGGTGCCGGTAAAACAATTTCGACTATCATTAGTTTTACATTATGTTCATTCATGAGACGTCAGTCTAAGTTGTTTGATTTATAACATGCCATATCTTAGCATTCAAAGTTCCATAGAACCATAATGGTTCGTATAACCAGGTGCTTCTATTACGATTTCGACTATCAAAAATGACACATCACTCCAAGTTGTTAGATATATAATATACCAGGTTCCACTAAACCGGGTGACTTTAAAACAATTTCGACTATAATTTTTTTTACATTATATGCATTCATGAGACGTCAGTTCAGGTTATTAGATTTATATCATGAAAGTTACGAAAGAATCATAGAGGTTCCAATAAACCAAGAGTATTTAAAAAAATTTCGACTAACATTAATTTCACTTTATATTCATTTATGAGACGTTACTCCAGGTTGATTGATATATAACATGCTATATTTTAGCATTGATAGTTCCAATGAACTATAATGGTTCCACTAAACAAGTTGCCCTTATTACATCTTCGACTATGAGAAATGTTACGTGATATACGAGTACATTAATGACACATCATTCTCAGTTGTTAGATTTATAACAAAACTTATTCCAAAATTTCAAGTATCATTAATTTTACCTTTTATTCATTCATAAAACTTCGGTCCAAATTAATTGATATATAACTTGCTATATCTCATCATTGAAACTACCAAAGAACCATAATGGACCCGCTACACCAACTATATTGAAAACAATTTCGACTATCATTAATTTTACGTTATATCATTCAAAGCATATCATTCCAGATTGTTAGATATTTAACATGCCAAATCTAAGAATTGAATATTCCAATGAAATTTTATGGTTCCACTAAACCAGGTACCATTTGTATTATTTGGACTATCAATAATTTGACGTTATAATCATTCATGATTAATCAATCCAAGTTGATTGATATATAACATGCCATTTAATAATTTTTAATGTTCAAATGAACCACAATGATTACTCAAAACCAGGTGCCTTTAAAACATTTTCGATTATCAGTACTGTTGCGTTATATACATTCATGTGATATCACTCCATATTGTTTGACATATACAATATTTCAGCATCGAACGTACCAAATTACCATAATGGTTCTATTAAACCAGATGCCTTTAATACAATTTCGACTATGATAAATGTTAGGTGATATACATTAATGACACATCATTCCGAGTTGTTAGATATATAATATTCGAAATGTAATCAATGAAAGTTCAAGTGAACCATAATGAACCAGGTGTATTGAAAACAATTACGACTACCATTACGCGTTATATATTCATTCATAAGACTTCACTCCAAATCGTTAGATATATATCATGTTATATCTTAGCATTAAAAGTACTAAAGAACCATAGTGGTTTCACTAAACAGGATATATTTGAAACATTTTCTATTACCATTAATTTCACGTTATATTCATTCAAAAGATGTTACTCCCAGCTGTTTAATATATAACATGCCATATTTTAGCA
>JAHWFO010003801.1:697975-721664 GCA_023313115.1 Rhysida immarginata
CCACAAAACCAGATGCCTTTAAAAAAATTATGACTACAATTAATTTCTCGTTATATTCATTCATTAGACGTCACTCCATGTTGTTTGATATATAACATGCCATATCTTAGCATTGAAATTCTAATGAACAATATTGCTTCCAACAAACCAGGTGCCTCTAAAACAATTTCGACAATCATTATTTGACATTATATACTTTTCTGAGACGTCATTCTAAGGTTTTTGATTTATAGCATGCCATATCATAACTTTCAAAGTTCCAAAGAAACATAATGGTTCCATCAAAGCCTGGTGCCTTTATAACAACTTCGAATGTCATAAATGTTACGTTATTTACATTAATAATACATTATTCTGAGTTGTTAGATATATAATATTTCAAATGTAATCATTCAAAATTCCAGTGAACCATAATGAACCAGGTGTATTGAAAACAATTACGACTACCATTACACGTTATATATTCATTCATAAGACTTCACTCCAAATCGTCTGATATATATCATGTTATATCTTAGCATTGAAAGTACTAAAGAACCATGGTGGTTTCACTAAACAGGATGTATTTAAAACATTTTCTATTACCATTAATTTCACTTTATATTCATTCAAAAGATGTTACTCCCAGTTGTTTAATATACAACATGCCATATTTTAGCATTGAAATTTACAATGTATCATATTAGATAGACTAAACCAGGTGGCTTTAAAGGAATTTCTCCTATCGTTTTTTTTTATTATAAACATTCATGAGACATTGTGATGCTCAAAATAAAATTTTTCACATCACATTTTTATTTTACAATCTTTCTTTGATTCCTGGCCAATTTAATATTTCAGTTAAAATTTATTTTTTTTTGTATAGCATTTTTTTTACATTTGTTTTCCGGAAAATTATTATTTATAATTTTTTATTATTATTATTATTTTTGGCTTTGAATCAATATTTCTAATTACCTCATAAAGTTTTATGCTGACCATTTTATTTAGTTCTTGGGCATATTTTCTGAGAGTTTCTTTTTTATATACAATTTTCATAGGCCTTTCTTTCTCTAAGACAATCATTTTTTTATATGATATATATAGACGCAGTTTAGGGCATAGTCATTTTTTAAAACTTTTATAGAAACAGGATGCTGCTGATAATGAATATTGAGAAATGTAATGATTCTAGTTTTAACAAATGCCGTGGATATATGAATATATGTTCCATTTTATTTGTATTAAATATTTTTTTTCTTCATGTCTTACTCAACAATGTTGCCTACGTTTATCAATTGTTGGTTTAGTAGCTGATGTCATTCCATAATTTGCATGTTCAAGCTTCAAGGAATGCATTACCATTGTCTTCCTGTGCTAGCCATGAGCCATTGGATTGTTACTCCAAAAGCTTAAATTGAACAACTATGCAAATTTTCTTCACTGCTCACCAAGCCATCGGCCAGGATGCCAGCATGAATTTCTATCTGCATTCTAGCCACTAGTGTGTTTTGTGGTGCTTTCCCCCCCCCCCCCCCTGGTGTCTCCCGCGGGAGGTCTACTTTCTCCCTCAAAAACAAAAACTTTCTTGATATCAACCATGGATCGCATGGTTGATATGATTGCCGACGGCCCCTTCACCGTCGGCATGTTCATGAAGGAGCTATACGCTAAAACGCGTATACCTCCGGTTCTCCCGTCGGGTCACCCCGCTGTGACTGTTCTGCAGAGGCTCTCTTCGACAGAATCGAAGATGCTCTGCAGGCAACAGAATGTTGCAGACCGAATTGTCGATGCGGATTTCATCAAGGTTGGGCAAACCACCGTCCACCTGAGTTACGCCGAACCCGGATACGTTCCAGTTCCTATCCGGGGCGCATCGCCACTGATGGCTGAGAAATATCTCCGAGACTACATGTCGGACTATGGGGTAGTACGTAGCATTTCGTACCCCCTGCACTCAGATTCTCCTTTTCAGATGACGGGCGACATCGTAGTTGTCATGGAGCTTCATAAGGACATTCCTTCGAACCTTGTGATGCGCGGAATTAACGTCTCCATGTCTTACAAGGGCCAGAGGCAGTGCTGCTGGTACTGCAAAAAGACTTCTCATGTTCGAAAAGACTGTCCTCTCCTTCGGAAATGTGATTTCTGCCATAAGACCGTGCAAAAGTTCCACCAGTGCTAGGAGAGGTCAGATGCCCTATCAGCAGCCCCAACGCCATCGCCTCAAGGAATGTCGTCCCAGCAACCAGGAAAGATGACTTCACCAGCCAAGTCAACTGAGCCGAGCAGAGCAACAGTGCCTTGTCCTCTACCAAGGTCGTCGAAGAAATCGAAGTTAGCCCCAGTACCTCAACGGGGAAATCGAAGTTAGCCCCACCATCGACGCCTTCTTCATCACCGAGGAAGTCGAAGGCGAACCCACCATCGTCGCCTCGTCCTACGACTCCTGGGGAGGAGATGCCGACTCCCCCTCCTCGGCCTAGTGTGGTGCAAGAGACTGTTTCCTCTCGTGCACCTTCGCCTGATGTTTTCCCAATATTGGAGGACAGTCAATCTGCTGAAGTCATCTTAGACGATTCGTTGTGCTCCGAGTCGGTGTTTGATGTGGTGGAGTTTCCAGCTCTTCCTCCACCTGCTCTTTCATCGGCTTCGCAGCCTCTTCGAATCGCCTGTGCGCCCACGCTTGGTAATATTTCATCTTCTGCTGGGACTACCAAGCCATCAGCGTCTGCTCAGTGGGATCTTCTTGCAACGCCTAAGAGCCCTCGCAAGAAAAAGGCCCGACGACATCGTAGCAAGAGGGAGGGGATTCCTATGTCCTCATCATCTGAACGAGAAAGCTGCGTAGACCGTCATCATCGCATCCCCTCTTCCTCTTCGGGACGTGCTCGCTCCCCTAGACGGAGGACATCTGAGCCTCCTCCGTCATCCGTGAGGCTCAAGACTCCTTCAGATACAGGTCAGCCCCCGTCAGCCTAAATTCGCAGTGAAGGTCTTTTCCTTAAACGTTCGTTCCCTTGGTTCGTCTATCAAGCAATCGGTTTTGTCATCATTTGTTGCCCTGTACAAGACAGATATTTTACTCCTTCAAGAGGTAAAGCTAGCTACTTCGCAACAGCTTGCTAACCTACCTGGCCTTCGCAGTCAATATTCATCTGCGCAGTTCTTCATCAACTCATCTTCGCCACATGGACAGGGGGTTGCTACCATCCTCTTCAACCCCTCTATTGTGGTGTCGAACTGCGTCTTTGACTGTGAGTACATGGTAATTTCTTTGGAGCTCCTGTAATCTGGTCTCAAATTCCGATTGCTTAATGTGTACGCCTCATGTTTATCAGCAGAGAAACGGACATTCTTTGAAGATCTAGATTTTTACCTGTGCTCGTCCTTGCCTGCAGTGATTGCTGGGGACTTCAATTGCCATCCGGATGAAAACAACATCTTTTCGTCTGGGTACGTCTACCAGCTGTGCCAGCGGAATGCACTATTCGATCTGTGGGCGTCTTCTTCCTATTCCAACCAATGGGGGTCCACCTTTCATCAAGGGCCCTCTGTGTCATCAAGGTTGGACCTTTTTCTAGTAGACGCCACATTCGCTGGTGCCCCTGGTTCCATGAAGGTCATTCCGTGCTCGTTTTCAGACCACAGTGCCATGAAGTGGTCCTGGAACCCTCCATTCCTTGCCTCCTCTGCAGGCACTACTTCGAACAATTGGTTCCTGAACGTTTCTCTGCTTGACATCGATAGATACAAGGGAATGTTCGTTCGGTTTGTGGAAAGACATCTGCACAACCTGCCTCCGTCGCTAGCTTCGTGGCTTTCTTTTAAATCTAAGCTCCATCGCTTCTTTAGAAAGATTTGGTGTGATGCTGATAGACGCAATCGGCGCCATCTCCTCATGCTCCAAGAAATCCTGCGCCTCCTCCGCTGTTGCATCCCGAAGGGGGCATATGCTGATGACATCCGCCAGGTGGAGAGCGAGATCAATGCTCTAATGATCCGCAAGGCCGCCGGCGCAGCTCTCAGAGTCAAACTGTCCTGGGCGTCTGACGTCCGGAATATGTCGTCAGCTGTGTTCGCTGAGGAGAGGCGTCGCGCCAACAAGAAGAGGTGCCATCGTTTGGTGGTGGAGAATGGAATAGTGGAAACCGACGCTGACATCTTGGCGGCTTTTCACTCCCATTTTCCATCATTTTTTGGCCACCTAGTCTTTCCATCCGACGCCATGACGAATTGGATCGACGCACTTAGACCTTCCACTGCTGATGCTGACCTGTCAATTACCCGTCCCTTTTCCGAAGATGAAGTCAAGAAGTTTCTGTCGATGGATGGCCGTCATCAGTCCAGCCCTGTATTAGACGGCATCCCGTATTCGTTCTACAATGCGACTTGGAAACTTCTTTGGCCTTTCCTGGTGCAAGTTTTCAACTCCATTCTTAAGGACCCTTCCTCCATCACGTCGGACTTTACCGCGGGGAGAATCATCTTACTCCCCAAAGTACGGAATCCTGAACTCGTCACCCAGTGGAGGCCTATTACTCTACTCAACACAGATTATAAGGTCTTCACTGGCGTGCTCCAACAACGGCTAAAATGCTTCGCCGACGAGTTTTTCGATCCGGGACAATCCTGCTCCATTCCATCTCGCAAGATGTCCGACAACATCATCACCATCAAATGTGTTATGGAGGAAGCGTGTGTGCGCCGTCAGACTCTTGCCGTCCTAAGTCTTGACCAGGAAAAGGCCTTTGACAAGGTGAATCACGTGTTTCTTTTCCGAGTGTTTCACCATCTTCATCGTCGGAAATTTGCTACGATTATCTCAGCACTGTATGCTTCTGCCACGTCATGCGTGGCGATTAATGGCTCTAATTCGCCTTTCTTCGAACTGTCCAAAGGCGTTTGGCAGGGGTGTCCCATCTCTCCCCTCTCATATATTTTCTATTTGGAGCCATTATTACAATTTCTTAATTGCCACCCAGATGTCCGGGGGTACGATTTGCCAGCTGCTTCCATCAACATCCGTACGCTGGCATACGCTGATGATGTAGTGTTATTTGCATCTGATGCGTATTCCCTGGGCATCTATAAAAAATCTTTCGATCACTTTAACACTTCGATGGGAAGTTCCATCAATCTCGTCAAGTATAAAGGCATCGCTATTGGGAAGTGGACAGTGGACTATCTTCAAACCTTCCCAATAACGTGATGTGAGCAAATTACAGTGCTGGGATACGTCTTCTCTTTTCTACCCAACATGGACTCTCGTCACTGGCAGCAAGTTATTGACAAGTGTTTGTCTCGCCTTGGCAAGAACTTTCGTTATTCCACCTCGATGTTTGTCAAGGCGAGGTTCATCAAGACACACATCTTGTCCCTAATGACATCTAAATGCCTATTCGCCTTGCCATCTCAGCTTTTGAAGAAGGTGCATGGTGCGATTGCAGACTGTATTTGGGGGTATGCTGCAGCCCGTCATCCCCTTCGCCGGGAACTGCTATATATCCCCTTCGGGGGAGGAGGCCTGGGCCTGCCTAACATCCGGCACTACCTCGTTCGGCCAGAATGGCTGCCTTGATTCGGGTCTTCCTCCTTCCCCCTCCCATCTGGGCCAATTTTCTCTTCCTGCACCTGCGTTTCTTCTTCAAGGTGAATGGGCTACCAGTTCCTACTTCGCTGCCAGTGACAATCAACCTACGATCTCCTGGGTTCTACAACCGAATCCAGAGAGACTTAGCGACCTTTATTAAAGATCTGTGTCAGGTAGACCCACAAGACTAGGGAAGCTTTCGTCTATCTTGGTTCTTCCAGCAGGCCAAGCAGGGTGCGTCTTCTGACATCGTGCTCTGGCACCCCCAGTATCCATGGTCAGCCATCTTGAAGGCCATCAAGTCCCTTGCCTTCGAGAGGACTGTATTTAACTTCCAATGGCGCCTGCTGCACCATGGTTTCTATACTCTGCAGCGGTTACATCAGTGGGGAGTAGTCGGTTCTGCTGGTTGCCTGTTTTGTGGGTCTCCTGAATCCATCGATCATGTGTTTTTTGAGTGCCCGTTCGCACGGTCCATTTGGGATTGCCTTTCATCCAATTTTGGTCTGACTGCCTTCTCCATCCAGTCAGTGCGATTTCTGATGGACTGCTCCACCGGTGCTGCGTACAAGCTGAAACCTAGCCACTTCCATCGCCTTTCTCAACAGAGAGCTTTGGTTGGCCCGTCAGAAGCGATCTGACGGTGTTCATCAGCCAGCCTCAGTCATCTGGAGGATGGGCGCCATCCATCTTGGTCCTTCCTCCAGCTCGAGTGGCCACGGCTTGGCCCAGGTACGTTTCGGAGACGCTATTCGTCATCTCAGCGTCTCTGTAAGATCATTGGAGGGGATACGAACAACATCTCGTATCTCTTCACCTTTTTCCTCAACATCAATGACCCACTGGTGGGCGGACGGGCCTCGTCTTGAGGCGTTTACATAAGAGCAGCCCTTGAGGGCTGCCTGTATTCCTATTGCATGTGCGCCTGGGCACCCTGCCTGTTTTAATTGTCAGAAAATGCCTTGTAAAAGGTTTGCGCTACTTGTATTATCTAGTGCTTTACTCATCTAGATTAAGAAAGTACAGCACGATCTAAGGGTGCCCTTCTGGAGCCATAACACTGGCTCCAGTTCCAACAGCGAAGTTCCATCTTGTGTTTATCGCCTCTTCTGTGTGTCTTCCATAGTTCTATCGTCAAAATGTAATAGCTTATATATTCTTTTTCTTTCTTCATCAATACCAGGACATGTAAGCAACTTTTCAATTTTCACTCTCACCTGTTAAGTCTGTTGAGATGGACATTCTTCTTCATAAACTGTGATACAGATTGTTCTGGTTTTCCAGACAACCTCTTCTCTGGATATCATTTACATCCAGTTCTAAACATGTAGCCTTCACACTGTTGTAGTGCGTCATGCTGATTGGGAGTTAGTTAATTTTTATATTAGGACAATTTAACCTTTCTAAATTCATTAAATTTTTTTTATTTTTTTATTCTCTTCTATCTTCAGTCTAGGCCAATATGTAATTTGAAATTATTCTTTTATCAATTTTTTTGGAAAGCTTAATTTTTTAACTTGTGTCCTATTAATTTTGTCTACATCCTGTATGTGGATGGTTGCTGAGTAGTCCCATTTAATATTTTTTTAATTTAGCTAAAAATGCTATTTTAATTTTTTTTTCATGTCTATGTGATATGAAATTTTCAATTTTCTAAAAGAATGTTGCTTCTCTTAATTTTTGTTAATGGTTGAATCAATCCATGACTTATTTTAATCTCATTGGTTAACCATTGTAGCAATTTCTGAATAACCTTGTGTTATTTCACTCTGCCTATTTTAACATTAAAACTTTCAATGTCCGATTTTGTGTCAGCCACACAGCCAGTTTTATAACTATGTTTTCCTATGCACATATTTGTGTATTCTATAGTTTCTTCTCTTAAAACATTGTAATAACTTGGCTTGATTCAAGCATGGGGAAAATATTAATTCTTGTTTTGTAACTTACCTGCCATACTAGTGTAATGCTTACTATATTTCTTGGGAAATTCAATTTATTTAGTTCCTCAAAGAAAAAAAGATATATAGGATAAATTTGTAAACTTTCATGTTTTTTAAAATTCAAATATTTTCTACCTTTTTGTGTCTGTTTCTAATTAGGTTGTATACACACTCATTAAACTTTACTCAGCCAATTTCTAAGTAACTTAAGATTCTGGTAAATAAAAAAAAATAAACACAACGCAATGTCTGATTCAAATGATGTTTGAATCATAAATCTACTATATGGCACTTTAGTAATTTAATTTTCTTGGTGCTAGCAGAACGTCTTAAGCAAATTCTCTTAATAAGATGTTTTTATAAACACATCTTTTCTTTAATAAGAATTTTCTGTTTTTTAATAAAAAGCAAACTTTAAATTCTTTTTTAATATCTTTGATATCATAACTTTAACGCTCTTCAACGTTATATATGCTGCTAGTCTTGTTTGCTTGACTTAGTTATTTCCTTTTAAATATAACGTTCGGTGCTTGAACATTTTGATAATTTTCTTGAAATGTAAGTATTGATTTACATTATCACAATTAGTTCACCGACCATAAACCCTTGGTCGTGACAACATCAGTTAAAGTTATTATATAAATATCACACGGTATTTTAGCATTGAAATTTGCAATGAACGATATTGGTTCCACTAAACGAGGTGCCTCTGAAACAATTTCGAATGTCATTAATTTTATATTATATATTTTTATGAGACGTCAGTCTAAGTTGTTTGATATATAACAAGCCATACCAGACATGTTACAAAGATCCATAATGGATCGAATAAACCAGGTGCCATTATTACCATTTTGACTATCATAAACATTACGTTATATACATTGATGACACTTCATTCCAAGTTGTTAAATATATAACACGCTAAATCTAAGCATTGAAAGTTCCAATGAACCATACAGTTTCCACTAAACCAGGTGTATTGAAAACAATTAAGACTACCATAATTTCACTTTATACTCATTCATAACACTTCACTCTAATTTGCTTGATATAAAACATGCTATATCTTAACATTAAAACTTCCAAAGAATCTTAATAGTTCCATTAAACCAGATGCCTTTATTACAATTCAAATATCATAGTGACACATCATTCCAAGTTGTTAGATATATAACATTCAAATTTTAATCATTGAAAGTTCCAATGAACTATATTGAGTCCATAAATCAGGTGTATTTAAAACAGTTTGGACTACCATTAATTTCACGTTATATTCATTCATGAGACGTCACTTCAAGTTGTTTTATATATAACATGCCATATATTAGCATTAAAAGTTCCAAGAACCATAATTGTTCAACTAAACCATGTACCTCTAAAACCATTTCGACAATCATTAATTTCACAATATACATTCATGAGACGTGAGTCTAAGTTGTTTTATTAATAACATGCCATATCTTAGCATTCTAAGTTTCCAACAAACCATAATGGTTCGAATATACCTGGTGCTATTATTACCATTTCAAATATCATAAACGTTACGTTATAGAAATTAATGACACGTCATTCCAAGTTGTTAAAAATACGGAGACTTTCTGTGAAAATCATCAAAGTTTGCCAAATGTGTGCACGATACTGTAAATCCAGCCATATGGGTGACTTTCGGTGAAAATCATGAATGTTTGGCAATAATACGCCAAATCTAAGCAATAAGAATTGCAATGAACCATACAGGTTCCACTAAACAAGGTGTATTGAAAACAAATACGACTACCATTATTTTCCCGTTATATTCATTCATAAGACTTCACTCTAAATTGGTTGATAAACAACATGCTATATCTTAACATTAAAACTTCCAAAGAATCTTAATAGTTCCATTAAACGAGATGCCTTTATTACAATTCGAATATCAATAATGTTACATTATATACATTAGTGACACATCATTCCAAGTTTTTAGATATATAACATTCCAATTCTAATCATTGAAACTTCTAATGAACTATAATGATTTCAGAAATCAGGTGTATTATAACAATTTAGACTACCATTATTTCACGTTATATTCATTCATGAGACATCAGTTCAAGTTATTATATAAATAACACACCGAATCCTAGCATTCAAAATTCCAATGAAACATAATAGTTCCGATAAAACATGCTATATCTTAATATTAAAACTTCCAAAGAATCTTAAGCATTCCATACAACCAGATGCCTTTATTACAATTCGAATATCATTAATGTTACATTATATGCATTAGTGACACATCATTCCAAGTTGTTTGATATATAACATTCCAAATCTAATCATTGAAAATTCTAATGAACTATAATGATTCTATAAATCAGGTGTATTTAAAACAATTTAGACTACCATTATTTCACGTTATATTCATTCATGAGACGTCACTCCAAGTTGTTTTATATATAAGACGTCAGTTCAGGTTATCAGATATATATTATGCCATATCTAAGCCTTCTAAGGTCCAACGAACCATAATGGTTCGAATAAACCAGGTGCCATTGATACCATTAAAAGTATCATCAACGATAAATTATATACATTCATAACACATCATTCCAAGTTGTTAAATATATAATACGCCAAATCTAAGCATTGGATGTTCCAATGGACCATGATGGTTCCAGTGATCCAGTTGTATTTACAAAACCATTTATTTCACGTTATATTTATTAATGAGACATCAGTTCAAGTTATTATATAAATAACACACCGAATCCTAGCATTCAAAATTCCAATGAAACATAATAGTTCCAATAAAACATGCTATATCTTAATATTAAAACTTCCAAAGAATCTTAAGCATTCCATACAACCAGATGCCTTTATTACAATTCGAATATCATTAATGTTACATTATATACATTAGTGACACGTCATTCCAAGTTGTTAGATATATAACATTCCAAATCTAATCATTGAAAATTCTAATGAACTATAATGATTCTATGAATCAGGTGTATTTAAAACAACTTAGACTACCATTATTTCACGTTATATTCATTCATGAGACCACCTCCAAGTTGTTTTATATATAACATGCCTTATCTTAGTAAGTTCCAATGAACCATACAGGTTCCACTATTCTAGGTATATTGCAAACAAACACGACTGCCTTTATTACCGGCTTTTATTCGTCTGTCATAAACGTGCAGTCCTATACATTCATGAGACGTCAGTTTAGGTTATCAGATATATGATATGCCATATTAAAGCATTCTAAGGTCCAATGAATCATAAAGGTTCGAATAAACCAGGTGCTATTATTACCATTTTGACTATCATCAAAGTTAAATTATTTACCGGGTGGGAAAGAAATAACGTGAAGTGTTCAGAGCTCGCTAGCGGGAATTCTAATTTAATTTTAATTCTACCTTAAAAACATTCATTAGACGTCACACAAAATTTTCCGAATATGTAACACGTCATATCTCAGAATTCAAATTTCCAATGAATCATACTGGTTCGACTAAACGAGGCGCCTTTAAAACTATTAAGACTACCATCAATTTCACGTTATATTCATAAATGAGACGTCATTCCAAGTTGTTTGATATATAATATGCCATATCTTAGCATTAAAAGTTCCAAGAACCATAATTGTTCTACTTAAGCATGTGCCTCTAAAACAATTTCGACAATCATTAATTTCACAATATTCATGAGACGCGAGTGTAAGTTGTACATTCATGAGACGTGAGTCTAAGTTGTTTTATTAATAACATGCCATATCTTAGCATTCTAAGTTTCCAACAAACCATAATTGTTCGAATATACCTGGTGCTATTATTACCATTTCAAATATCATAAACGTTACGTTATAGAAATTAATGACACATCATTCCAAGTTTTTAGATATATATTACGCCAAATCTAAGCATTGAAAGTTCCAATGAACCGTACTGGTTCCACTATTTTAGGTATATTGCAAAAAAAATACGACTGCTTTTATTACCATTTCGTCTACCATAAACGTTCAGTTCTATACATTCATGAGACCACAGTTCAGGGTATCAGATATATATTAGTTATATATTCATAACACATCATTCCAAGTTGTTAAATATATAATACGCCAAATCTAAGCATTGAATGCTTCAATGAACAATGATGGTTCCACTTATCCAGTTGTATTTACAAAACCATTTATTTCAAGTTATATTCATTCATGAGACATCAGTTCAAGTTATTATATAAATAACACACCGAATTTTAGCATTCGAAATTCCAATGAAACATAATAGTTCCAATTACCCAGGTGCCTTGAAAACACTTACGATTACAATAACTTCACCTTATATTCATTCACTAGACGTCACTTCAATTTGATTGATATGTAACATGCCATATATTAACAAAGAAAGTTCCAATGAACCATAATGGTACCACTTAACTAGGTGCCAATATTACAATTTCGAGTATCATGAGACTTCACACAAAATGTTTTGATATTTAACACGTCATGTCTCAGAATTCAAATTTCCAATGAACCATACGGGTCCCACTAAACCAGGTGCATTTAAAACAATTACGACTACCATTAATTTCACGTTATATTTTTTCATAAGACTTCCCTCAAAAATCTCTGATATATTTATTTATTTATTTATTTATTTATTTATTTATTTATTTATAAAAAAGTATTGAAATGTTCTCCGAAATTTGTGGTCTCCGAAGGGTAAATATAATAGTTGTTTATAAATTATCTGTATTTTTAATAATAATTGTTATTGATAGATTTTATTATGCAAACTTTTTGTTAGTATTTGAGTTTGAATAGAGTATATGACAATATGTTCGTCAAGTTAGGGGGTATTTTGAGTTCAGAAAAGATTTTATATTGCTTTTAAAGGAAGCTTGGTTTGGGGCTTGCCTTATTTTCTCAGGCAAGATAGCCCACCTGTTTGTTCCTGCACGGGAGATGCACTTACTTTGGTTGTGACGTTTAGCTAATGGCCAACGTATTGAGGAGGCAGATATGGTCGGGTAAAGGTAAAAATTGCATTGAAACTGTATTATTGGTGTATTAGGTGGGTATAGAAAACCATTAAATTTCTTGAAAATGAATGATAGCAGTTGCTGGAGTATATATTTGGTAGATTGTTATTATTGATAAATGTCCAACGTAATGAGTTACTGAATACATATTTGGGAGTTTTAATAATAATCTAAAGAATCTTTTTTGCAAGCAGAAGATTCAGGTTAGGTTAGTGTTAGAGGTAGAACCACAAAATGAACACCATAACATAGAGATGAATGGATAAATGTATTTATAGTAACAATAAATATTTCAATACGGACATATTGATGTTGAGATATTGAGCCTAATCTTTTACTAAGAGTGTTGGAGAGTTCATTTATATGGTTATTCCAGGAGAGATCAGCTGATATATGTAATCTTAAGTATTTAAAAGTTTTCTTAGGAGATAAAAGGACTGAGTTGTAATAAATTATCAATTTGTAAGGGACAGATTGTTTATTACTTTGGGTAAAAATAATATATTTGGTCTTATTAAGATTTAGATATAACTGGTTTATTTGGACCCACTTATTTAAAATGTTTAGCGAGTGATTGATAGATTTTTGCATAATTGTAAGGAAAGCATTAGCATAAAAAAGGGTCACATCGTCCGCATTAAGGATTGTGAAATAAGGCATAATTGTGTACGAAAGGTCATGTATGAAGAGGTTAAATAGAAGCGAGGTAAAATTTGAGAACGATTGGAATTTAGTTTTAGTACGATGACAAGCGTTTCGGCAGAATTTTTGATATAGTGCGTTATTATGTGTTATTAGGTTGAACATATATTCATTCATCCAGGGTTTGCGGACGGAACGATTAAGTTTAGGAGGAGAAGGAAAAACAAAATCTACGATTAAGGCCGCAGGTAATGTGTATCAGAAATCTTTCAATTAAAATATTAGCATCTACATCGTTATTGAAGATTCCCAGCCAGTCAGTTAGCTCTAAATACGAATGAAAAATCTAATCTAGGAAATGTGATTAATCTGTGTTTACTAAGAAGAGTTGACGAATTAGGCATTATACGGGGACAGAAAGATAAAAAAAATAGGGAAATAGTCTGATATAGCTAGGTCAATGGACCCGCCGAGGCTATTATCAGAGAGGGTAGCAAAACATTGATAAATGGCTGAGTATGTTTTGTAAGCAGTGAAATATAGGGTAAAAGAGGGAATTACCTGATTGAGTCCAGAGCAGTGCATTAGATCTAAAAATTATCTAGACTGGAAGGTGATATTTTGAAAAATCTAGCTTACAGTCACCCATAATAAATAATTTCTTATTTGTTGAACAGAGATCTAATAACATTGAAGAAATATAATTTTAACAAATTGAGAATGTTCCAGAAAGAGGGCGATAAAATACACAACAGTTAAAATTATTTTTAGCTAAAATCGTTAAGATATCATAATTGAGAGTAAATTCTGTATATTTAGAACAAACAACAGAGTGTAAAGAATTCGAAATATATAATACAATGCCTCCGCCTTTCTTTTTTTGACGATGAATAGCAGTGCATATGTAGCTATCAATGGTGGGGACTTCAGACGTGAGATGCGTCCAGGTTTCCGTTAATGATATTATGTGTGGGGAAGTTTTAAGCAAAGATAGGGATAAGAGAAAAGAGAAGAAATTTTCCTAGATGCTACAGAAGTTCAAGCAATATAGAAATATGTGGTGTTTAAAGGAGTCCTGGAAATGATTAGTCATAAATGTGTTGAATTTATCGAGTGAGGTGAATTTCTCAAAGGATAACATAAGAAAGTTAATTGTACAACAGAATAAAAATGGTGTCTCAAAAATACATAAAAAAATTAGAAAAAAAATATATTAGTTAATCAATAAGTTTAAGGTCATTTATAGAGCAAATTGTTAAGAGATTTTCAGCCGAATCTTTTACCGGTAATCTTCCCATTTCGTGAAAACATTACGGGAACGAAATTTAGTTTTAGGGGTCATGAGGAGACGAAACCAGTATGGTGTTATTTCTTCCTCCAGGCCAAGAGTTGAGCCTCCTAATTTACACCGGTGTTAATACATCATTCCAAGTTGTTAGATATATTACATTCATTAAATAAGAACCTCTCTTAATTGTGGAGAAAAGTTGCATGATGACTGTGCGAGGTTTCGTCCCAGTACAAGGGCTCAGCCTGTGGATTGCAAGAATATCAGAATAGGAATATTGAACGTTCATCTTCGATGAGAATAGTTCACAGCATTTGTTAATTAAATTCTCAGTGGGCTCTTCTGGGAGATTGAAAAGACGAATGTTGACACGTCAATTACATGCCATATCTCAGCATTGAAACTACTGAAGAACCATTGTGGTTCCACTAAACAAATTAACTTTAAACAATTTCAACTGTCATATTTTTACATTAAATACATTCAGGAGATGTCAGTTCAAGGTTAATAGATAAATATCATACCGTATCTTAGAATTTAAAGTTCCAATGTACAATGATGGTACAGGGATCACCCCAGGCTTTTTTGAATGGTGCGCCACCCAGCTGATATTGGTGACCACCCGGCTGAATATGTGAAAAACTTACACCACTGCATAATATTTTATTGTTTTTAATGTTTGACCGCCCAGCTATATTAACCTTTCACCCACCTGGTAATATTTTCTGGTGAGAACACTGAGGTAAATATCACGCCGTATCTTAGCATTCCAAGTGCTAAAGAAACATATTACTTCTACTAAACCAAGTACCTTAAAAACAATTACGACTACAATTAATTTCAATTATATTCATTCATGAGACATCACTCTAAGTTCTTTGATGTATAACATGCTACATCTTGGCATTGAAATTTCCAATAAACCATAATGGTTCCACTGAATGAAAGAGTATTAAAAACAATTACGACTACCATTACCCGTTATATTCATTCATGAGGCTTCACTCCAAATCGTCTGATATATATCATGCTATATCTCAGCATTGAAAGTACTAAAGAACGATAGTGGTTTAACTAAACCAGGTGAATTTAAAACACTTTCGACTACCATTTTTTGCACGTTTTATTCATTCAGGATATATTACTCCAATTTCTTTGATATACTCGTATAACATTCCATATTTTAGCATTGAAATTTATAAATAAACCACATTGGTTAGACAAACCCAGGTGCCTTTAAAGCAATTTCTAATATCGTTTTTTTTTTTACATTATATACATTCATGAGACATCAGTTCATGTTATTATATAAATATCACATGGTATCTTAGCATTGAAATTTACAATGAACCATATTAGCTCCACTAAACCAGGTGCCTTTAATACAATTTCATATGTCATTCATTTTAAATTATATATTTTTATTCAAAGTTCCAAAGAACCATGATCGTTTGAATAATCCAGGTACCATTATTACCATTTCGATATTCAAAAACGTTACATTTTATATATTAATGACACATCATTCCAAGTTGTTAATTTTATAATACGCCAAATTTAAACAATGAAAGTTCCAATGAACTATATAGTTTTCACTAAACAAGGTGTATTGAAAACAATTACGACTACTTGTAATTTCACTTTATATTAATTCATAAGAGTTCACTCCAAATTGTCTGATATATAACATGCCATATCTCAGCTTTGAGTATTCCCATGAACCATAAATGTTCCTGTTAACCAGGTGCCATTATTACAATTTCGATGATCAATAATTTTACGTTATACACATTCAAGAGACGTCACACTAAAAATTTATATACATATAAGACGTCATATCTCTAATTTCAAATTTCTAATGAACCGTAATGATTCCACTAAACGAGGCGCCTTCATAACAAATACGACCTAATTATTTCACGTTATATCCATTCATGAGACATTAGTTCAAGTTTTTATATAAATATGACACCGTATCTTAGCATTCAAATTTCCAATGAAACATATTAAAACCAATAAACCAGGTGCCATTAAAACAATAACGATTAAAAGGAATTTCACCTTATATTCATTTAATAGATGTCACACCAAGTTGTTTGATATATAACATGCCATTTATTAGCATTGACCATGTTGGTTCCAATAGACTATATTGGTTCCACTAAAGCAGGTGTATTGAAAACAATTTTGACTCCTATTAATTTCACGTTATATTCATTCATGAGACGTTATTCCATGTTGTTTCATATAGAATATGCTATATGTTAGCATTTAATGCTCCAATGAACTTTAATGGTTCCTCTTAACCATGTGCCATTATTACAATTTCGAGTATCATTAATTTTACGTTATATACATCTATAAGACGTCACACAAAATTGTTTAATATATAACACGTCATATATAAGAATTTAAATTTTCAATGAACTATACTGATTCCACTAAACGAGGCGTCTTTAAAACAATTACGACTACCAGTAATTTCACGATATATTCATGCATTAGACGTCACTCGAAGTTGTTTGATATATAACATGCCATATCTTAGCATTAAAAGTTCCAAGAACCATAATGGTTCGACTAAACCAAGTGCCTTTATTACATATTCGATTATCATATTCTATAAAACCACATGCCTTTAATACAATTTCGATTATCATTATTGTTATATTATATACATTAGTGAAACATCATTCCAAATTGTTAGATATATAACATTCCAAATCTAATCATTGAAAGTTCTAATGAACTAAAATAATTCTACTAAATCAGTGGTATTAAAAACAATTACAATTACCATTAATTTCACGTTATATTCATTCATAAGACTTCACTCTAAATTGTCTCATATATATCATGCCATATCTCAGCATTGAAAGTTATAAAGATCCAGAGTTGTTCCACACAAGCAGGTGTATTTAAAATAATTTAGACTAAAATTAGTTCACGGTATTCATTCATAAGCCATCAGTTCAAGTTATTATATAAATATCACACAGAAGTTTAGAATTCAAAATTCCAATGAAACCTAATAGTTTCAATAAACAATGTGCCTTAAAAACAATTATGACCACAATAAATTTCACATTATATATATTCATGAGACGTCAGCCTAAGTTGTTTGATATATAAAATGTCATATCTTAGCTTACAAATTTCTAAAGAACTATGATGGTTCAAATAAATCAGGTGCCATTATTACAATTTCGATTATCATAAACGTTATGTTATATACATAAATGACACATTATTCTAAGTTGTTAGAAATATATTATGCCAAATCTAAGCAATGAAAATCCCAATGAACAATAATGGTTCCACTAAACTATGTGTATTGAAAACAATTACGACTACCATTTATTTCACGTTATGTTCATTCATAAGACTTCACTCCAAATTGTCTGATATATATATTATGCCATATTGAAAATATTGAAAGTGCTAAAGAACCATTGTGGTTCCACTGAACCAGGTGCCTGAAAAACAGTTTCGACTATCATTTTATTTACGTTAAATACATTCATGAGACGTCTTGTAAATTGATTGATACATAACATGCCATAACATAGCTTTGAAAGTACCTAAGTATCATAGTGGTTCCACTAAAAAAAAGTGTGTATTTGAAACCATGTGCCATTATTACAATTTCGTGTATCATTATGTTTATGGTATATACATTCATGAGACATCACACTAAATTGTTTCATATTTAACAGGTCATATCTCAGAATTCAAATTTCCAATGATCTATACAGGTTCCACTGAACCAGGCGCAATTAAAACATCTGCGACTACAATTAATTTCACGTTACATTCATTCATAAGACTCTTCTCACAATTCTCTGATATATTTATCTATTTATTTATGTTTTTATTTATTTTTTTACTTAAAAAAAATTATGACAATGTTCTCCGACAGGTGCGGTTTCCAGAGGATAAACATAAATAAAATAGTTGTTTATAAATTATCTATATTTTTAATAAAAATTATTATTGATAGATTTTATTATGCAAAATTTATGTTAGTATTTGAGTTTGAATAGAGTATATAATAATATGTTAGTTAAGTTAAGGGGATTTGGGGTAATCAAATTCAGAAACGATTTTATATTTCTTTTCAAGGAAGCTGGGTTTGGGGTTTGCCTCAAATTTTCAGGCAAGATAGCCCACCATGCACGGGGGATAACTTACTTTGGTAGTGACGCTTGGCGAATGGGCAACGTATTGAGGAGGCAGATCTGGTCGGGTAAGGGTGAAAATCGCATTGAAACTGGATTAGTGGTGGATTACGAACTTATAGAAAGCCATTAAATATCTTGAAAATGAATTACAGCAATTGCTGGAGTATATATATTTGGTATATTGTTAGTATTCGGAAATGAGTTACTGAATACAAATTTGGGAGTTTTATCAATAATCAAAAAAATCTTTTTTTGCAAGCGGAAGATTCTGATTAGGTTAGTATTTGAGGTAGACTCCGAATTTAAACACCATAACAAATAGATGAATAGATAAGTGTATTGAATAGTTACAATAAAATTTCAGTAGAGAGATATTGATGTTCAGATATTATGCCTAATCTTATACTAAGAGGATAGTTCATTTATATGGTTATTTCTGCAGAGGTAGGTGATATATGTAATCCTAAGAATTTAAAAGTATTTGTAGGCGATAAAAGGACTGAGTTGTATTAAATTATCATTTTGAAATGGACAGATTGTTTATTTCTTTGGGTAAAAATTATGTATTTGGTCTTATTAAGATTTAGATATAAGTGGTTTATATGGATCCACTTATTTCAAATGGTTAGCCAGTGATTGATAGATACTTGCATGCTTTTAATGGAAGCATCAGCATAAGAAAGGGTCACATCGTCCGCATTAAGGATTGTGAAATAATGCATAATTGTGTACGAAAGGTCATTTATGAAGAGGTTAAATAGAAGCGGGGATAATAAGGAGCTATGAAGGACTCCAACGTACTATAGTCGAGGATGATTTATTTCCAGTTGTTTATGTATGTTGACGATCAGATAAACATTCAATTAACCACTGTAGGTGGGCCACATATATAGTAAAATTTAGTGAGTTTGTGTATTCAAAGGTGCAGTGGAATGGAAACAAAGACCTATGAAAAGTCTAGCAATATAAAGACTACATATTCATTATCTACCATATTTGAGGTAATTTATTCAAACAATTCGTAACAAGCTGTTTTATTACCGTGTTTTGGTGAAAAACCATGTTGCGCAAAAGAAATTAACTTAATAATAAATACATTGTCAGATAATCGGCAGAAGTAAAGTGTTTGAAAAACTTTAGAAAAAACAGGTACAATTAAGATTGGCCGATAATTACCAAAGTCTAATGGAGTACCTTGTTTTAAAGATTGGGTCGATTTTGGCCTGTCGAAGTCATTTAGGAAAAGTACCGTAAACAATTGAATTAATAAAAATATGAGTAAGGGGGAAAAGTAGGCTGGAGGATACAGTTTTTATTATGTTGGCACGAAATCCTAAAGGATCAGTTGTGGTAGATGGTTTTAGCTTGCGAAAAATGTTTACAATTTCTTCTAGGCAAGCTGGGGAGACAAAGAATGAAAGGGATGTAGGGCTAGTAATTTAGTGGTAATGTAAAACAAAATTGGATATATTAGGAGCGGTGGGTAATGGAGTCTTTAAAAATTCTGTTATAGAGGAAGAAGTGATATTAGAAGGGTCAGAAAATGGTATAGATGATAATGGTGGGCCATAGATATGTTGACTTTTTGCTCTCCATTTGTGTTTACAATTTGAGATTTTATGAAAAATATAGGCATAGAATTCTTGCTCAGTAGATTTAATGATGTTGCGCGTAAAATTTAAGAAGGATTGGAATTTAGTTTTAGTACGTTGGCAAGGGTTTCGGCAGAATTTTTGACATAGTGCTTTCATATGTGTTATTAGGTTGAATATATAATCATTCATCCAGAGTTTGCGGAAGGGACGATTAGGTTTAGGACGATAAAGGAAAACAATATGTACGATTAAGGCCCAAGGTAATGTGTATCAGAAATCTTTCCTTTAAAATAGCAGCATCTACATCATTATTAAACATTCCCAGCTAGTCAGGTAGCTCTAAAGAAGAATGAAAAACTGCTAATCTAGGAAATGTGATTAATCTGTGTTTACTAAGAGGAGTTGACGAATTAGGAATTGATGCAGGGACAGAGAGATAAAAAATAGGGAAAAAGTCTGATATAGCTAGGTCAATGGACCCACAGCGACTATTATCAGACAGGGTTGCAAAACACGGATCAATGGCTGACTATGGTTTGTAAGCAGTGGAAAAATGGGTAAAAGAGGGAATTATCCGACAGATCAGTGCTTCAGATCTAAAAATTTATCTAAACTAGGGGATGATTTTGAAAAATCAAGACTAAAGTCATCCATAATAATCAGTTTCTGATTTGTTGAACAGAGGTATTATAACAGAGAATAAATATAATTTTAAAAAATTGAGAATTCTGTAGAAGGAGGGCGATAAATTACACAAAAGGTAAAATTATTCTTAGCTAAAATCGTTAAGATCTCATAATTGAGAGTAATTTCTGTCTATTTAGAACAAACAACAAAGTGTAAAGAATTCGAAATATATAATATAATGCCTCCACCTTTCTTTTGTTGACGATGAATAGCAGTGCATGTGTAACTATCAATGGTGGGGACTTCAGACGTGGGATGTGTCCAGGTTTCCATTAATGCGAATTATGTGTAAGGTAGTTTTAAGCAAAGTTAGGGATAAGAAAAAAAGAGGTGAAATTTGCCTTGATGCTACGGATGTTCGAAGAATATAGAAATAAGTGGTGTTTAAAGGAGTCTGGAAAATGATTAGTTATAATAGTGTTGAAGTTATCAAGTGAGATGGATTTGTCAAAGGCTGACATAAGAAAGTTAATTGTACATCAGAATAGAAATGGTGTCTCAAAAACACAAAAAAATATTAGAAAAAAAAATATAATATTAAAAATAAAATATATTATTAAATCAATAATTTCGAGGTCATTTAAGATGCGAATTGTTACGATATTTTCAGCCGAATTTTTCAACGTTATTTTCCCCTTTCATGAAAACATATTACGGGAACCAAATTTATTTTTAGCGGTCATTAGGAGACGATACCTGTATGGTGTTAAGATCCCCACAAGGCCAAGAGTTGTGCCTCTTAATTTACTCCGATTTTTAAAATCAGATCCTTCTTATTAGTGAAAAGTTACATGATGACTGGGCGTGGTTTCATCCTAGTACGAGAGCTGAGCCTGTGGATTGCAAGAAAGTCAGAAGAGGACAATAAACGTTCAACTGCGTTGAGAATAGTTCACAGCATTTCTCAAAAAAATTCTCAGTGGGCTCCTCTGGGAGATTGAAAAGAGGAATGTTGGTACGTCGGGAATACTGCTTATTATTGTCAATTACATGCGATATCTCAGCATTGAAAGTACTGAAGAACCATTGTATTTCAACTAAACAAATTTACTTTAAACAATTTCAACTATCAATTTTTTACATTATATACATCCAGGAGATATCAGTTCAAGGTTATTAGATATATATCATACCGTACATTAGAATTCAAAGTTCCAATGTACCATAATGGTGCAGGGATCACCCCAGGCTCTTTTGTACGGGCGCGCCACTCAGCTGATTTGACCTCCTGGCTGAATATGTGAAAAACTTACACCACTGCATAATATTTTATTTGTTTTAAATATGTGACCGCCCAGCTGTTTTAACCTTTCAGCCATCTGATAAGAATTTCTATAAAGAACATTGAGATATATATATCATGCTGTATCTTAGCATTCCAAGTTCTAATGAACAAAAATGGTTCCACTAAACCAAGTTCCTTAAAAACAATTACGACTACAATTAATTTTTCGTTATATTCATGCACGAGACGTCACTCCAAGTTTTTTGATATACAACATGCTATATCTTGGCATTGAAACTTCCATTGAACTATGATGGGTCCACTAAACAAGGTGTATTAAAAACAATTTTGATTACCAATACCTTCATGTAATATTCAATCATGAGACGTCACTTCAAATTGTATGATATATAACATGCTATATCTTTGCACTGAAAGTTCCAATGAAAAATAATGGCTCCACTAAACCAGGTTATTAAAAGCAATTTAGACTACCATTAGTTTTACGTAAAATTCATTCATTAGACGTCACTCCAAGTTATTTGATATCTAACATGCCATATCTTAGCACTGAAAGTTCTAATGAACCATACTAGTTCCAATAAACAAGTTGCCTTTAAACATTTTCGATTATCATTATTTTACAGTATATACATTCATGAGACGTCATTTTATAAGGTGTTTGATTTAAAACATGCTATATTATAACTTTTAAAGTTCCAAATAACCCTAATCGTTCCATCAAAACCAGGTGCCTTTTTAACAATTTTGAATATAAAAATGTTACATTATATACATTAATAATACATCATTCCAAGTTGTTTGATATATAGCATTACAAATGTAAACATTGAAAGTTCCAATGAATCATAATGGTTCCACTAAATCAGGTGTATTGAAAACAATTACGACTACCATTATTTACATGTTAAATTCATTCATCAGATTCACTCCAAACTGTCTAATATATATCATGCTATATCTCAGCATTGAAAATATTAAAGAACCATAGTAGTTTCAATAAACCAGGTGTATTTAAACCATTTTCGACTACCATTAATTTCACGTTATATTCATTCAGGAGATGTTACTTCAATTTTTTGATATATAATATGCCATATTTTAACATTGAAATTTTACAATGAACCATATTGGTTAAACTGAACCAGGTACCTTTAAAGCAATTTCTAATATTGTTTTTTATATTATATACTTTAATGAGACATCAAGAAACAAGGACTCAAGGAAACTACTAATCCACAACAAAAGTTTATTCACACGAATGCGCATTTCGGCAGCCAAGCGGCCTTCGTCAGCGTATCCAGGACTTGATCAGTACAGAGAGTTCTGTTCAGATGAAGTATGAGACAATCGACAATCGAACAGTGTAGTGTATCGGTATTCAAGTGGAACTTGAAGTATAGCTTCCATAATCTCACCCTTCATAATCATATTCCAAGGGAAATACACTGAGCTAGAAAAGAAGCCTGATGTACCCACAAGGGTCATCCAAAGTATG
>JAHWFO010003801.1:761664-780681 GCA_023313115.1 Rhysida immarginata
CATACTTTGGATGACCCTTGTGGGTACATCAGGCTTCTTTTCTAGCTAAGTGTATTTCCCTTGGAATATGATTATGAAGGGTGAGAATATGGAAGCTATGCTTCAAGTTCCACTCGAATACCGATACACTATACTGTTCGATTGTCGATTGTCGGGGAAAATATACTTCTACCTGAAAACGAGAAAATTTTCACATTAAAACGAAAGAATAAAATGGTAAGCTGTCTCGTATTTTTTTACAATGGGTCGAATTTATAATTAGCAAGTCGACTGTAAGGAACTGTTCAACATAATGTGCAATAAGGGGGTAAGGAAGATGACCCGCGTGCACGGGCGCTGCTAGAAAAGAACCCTACTTTAGACCTATCTTTTAAATTTCCCTTATCCTTGACGTAGAATCTCTTATAGCCTCCTGCTCTGTGTTCTGACGCTTCCAAAGCCCGGATAGAATTTTATCTTTCTATAACAAATTCCTCTGACCAATACTCGTTCTTTCTCTTTTTTTGCCAAACACACAAATTTTCGCCAGTCATCTGGACGTTTTAAGGGAGCTGAAGGGTGACCCGTGTGATTCCTTAGCCTTCTCGATAAACATTGCCTTACCTATATCTGTCATTGCATAATCATATTTATGCTCATTACAAGCTTTAGCTAAAGCTATATATAAGAATACAAGATTAACTGGTACCTTTATCTGTCCGGCTGTCGTTAATAATTCCATACCCTTTCCCTAAAAGATTTTAATATGGTTAATTATGTAGTGCCACACGAGTTAATGTGTTAAGTATATAGTGCAGCACCAGTTTATGTGTTAGCTAAATTTCAACGCCCCCTCCCCTCTTAGGGGTTGAATTTCGAAACCCCATATTAGTGTTCATTTACAATTTATATAGAACCTCTGTACAAAATTTCAAGTTTCTAGACCTTATGGTTTGGGCTGTACGTTGATCACTCACTCACTCAGTTTGTTCCTTTATATAAGGGTGATTCTAGTGTCACAATATATTTTGGTGAAAAATCCGTTTTTTTGCAGCAGTTCCAGTATGCATCAACCAGATATATTACCAGGGCACATTCTTAGTATATTTCAGTGTGTCCCTCTTGCACATCCCAGCACAGCTCACAGAACATTGCGCAACATTGCCGGTGTAATGTCTTACACCACGGCTGTAGTTCGTTGTTTTAGCTGTGCAATGTTGGGTGATCTTGATCTGGGACACTTTGGACTTGATAAAACCCCAAGCAAAGAAATTCATGAGTGTGAAATCTAGGGACAGTGAAGCTCCTAGTCTTGGCGAGCCACGACCAATCCATCTGCCTGGGAATGCGCGATTCAGATAGTCCCAAACGACATTAGCAAAATGGGGTTGTGCCCTATCCTGTTGGAACACAACGGTATCCAAAATTCCATCGTCTTCCACTGTGACTCCAGGAATTGATCCAACATGTCGAAGATATTACACCAGCTATGTTGCGCAATGTTTTCCGGGCCACGGTGGAACGCTGGGAGCTGTGCCGGGATGTGCAAGGGGTACACACTGAAATGTATTAAGAATGTGTCCTGGTATGATATCGGGTTGGTGCATACACTGAATTGCTGCAATAAAACGGATTTTTTACCAAAATGTATCCTGAGTTTATATTCACCCTGTATATAGAATATTGCTGATACGTGGATGTATTGTTTCGTGAAACGTAATGAAATTGTAATTCTGGAAAACCAAATGGGAAAACTATGTCTGCTGTATTCACCGTTGTTGGTCACTTTTTCAGGTACGTGTTTGTATACGCCAACTATCAAATCTAAATGGTTAAGAGCTAACTTCACATCTTCCTGGGAGCTAATTTCTGTATAAGATCAAAATAACAGTGAAATCTAATGAATTGTTTATATAAGAAAGAGAAAATTATTTTTGCACAGTTTCATGATAGTTTCTGTAGATAAAGCAGGAGAGTAAGTATCTTCCCTAACAAACGGATAAGAGGCAAGTACAATAGATAGAGATAGATTTGAAGCAACTTTATCTAATATCTGCCCATATGAGTTTTTTTATTTGATTCTCACTTGTTACTTCAATATAATGGAAAAGTTCTGATAACAGCTTAGCACGAAGTTCATGAGTTCGATTGGAACATATCAGGCAGTAGAATTTTGATGATTAAAATCCCCAATAAAAAGGAAATTCCAATCATTGTCCAAACACAGATCGGTCAGCTTTTGAATGAATTCTTCCACGTGCTATATATATTGTTGACAGGTTGCCTGCAGGGAAAGCCAATGTCGACACAATCTATATCATCCTCCGACCACGCTATTGGTATTTCTTGTACTCTAAAGTCTTGTCTAAATAAAAAGTCTGCCTGCATGAGTCGGGCAACTGCGATATTTGCGAAAGACCAAGAAAGAATCTAGACCAACAGAAAAATTCAGAAAAGTATCATTGAGCCATGTTTCTGTGATGCAGAAGTCATCACACTCAAGGTTAATGAATTCTTCATTTAACTCTAGAATACTAACCATACGTCTGACATAATTAAAATTTTAAACATCAGCTGCTGTGCTTGATCTTGAAAGAGCGCCCTCTACCTCCAAATATGCTTCATCAAAGTTTGATGATCAAACAAGCATTCTTTCGAATAGTGGTCTTTCAGTTGTTCAGCTTGCAAATTAACAGCGTGTATTGACTGTTTTCCTAAATATAGTGCGTCTTTTTGTTTTTTTTTGTACGTCCTTTGGACGTGTTGTTATGAATGATGGTGCTTGTTTATACCCTCTGAGACGTATTCCTTTTTAATTATTACAAGTGCTTATATCAATAGAAAATTCTATTGTTATGGATTCCGTGGAAAAAAAAGAAATTGAAAAAAATTATTGGAAGTCTAAATATAAATAAGTCTTCAGAAATTTCTAGAATTTGGGCAAAGTACATTAGAAGTAATGGTGAATGCTTTGTTAAACCAATCTATAAGAATAGATAAAAAAGCAGATTTAAATAATAATTGACCAATATCTATACTTTCTATAATTACAAAATGTTTTTGAACATTGAATAAAAAATAACATGAGGAATTTTGGGAAAAGAATATTTCTGGTAAAGAAATATATGGTTATGGAAAAAGAAGTCAACCAAAAATTTATTATTGGAATTGACACAAAACTTAAATAAATCCTTTCATCATGGTCTTAACATGTAACAACACTAAACACAAAAATTGTAACTATTATCAGCTCAGATAGTTATTCAGTCAGGCTTAAATAATTTTTTACAAGATGAAATCAAGTTAAATTTTCCTGAAACAGAAATTTTAATTTTGTGATCAAAATCTGAGCTAGTAATAGTTAGAAATTTGGTGTTTAGTATTGTTACAGATGAACACACATGCTAGCTAACAATACTAACAAAGAAAATCTCAAAGAAGCACTTCACAGAAAAAGTTATAGCTAAAACCGTCCAAAATTTAAAAAAATCTAAAAAAAAAAACTAACAAATTCATATCTCGAAAACTTCAAAAAATCGCGGAATATAGAGGGGGTCCAATCGATAGGTATTGATGTCCCTAAAACACAGACCTTTGCTGGTACAGGTTACATGGGACACCCTGTATATAAAAAAAGAAACTGACTGAGTGTATGATCAATGCATCGCCCAAACTATAAGACCTAGAAATTTGATATTTTGTTATTTGATATTTAAATTGATTTATGAAACCTCCACATTTTTTTTCTAATTATTTATTCTTTATAAGTGCTAAAATAATCTCATTTTCTATTCGAAACTCTAAGATTACAAACTTTAAATTAATCTGATCTCCTATTATTCTAAGTAACAAAGAGGTTTCAAATCAAATTTGTCCGTATTAGCTGGTATCTTATCTGCTAATAAACCTATACAGGGACAGCAAAGCATTTAAAAATCTTAAAAATGGATAATACCTTCCCTGCCTGCTTTACACTGAAATAAAAAAATCGCTTAAAGGAGTGTTAAAATGACGCAAAAATAATTTATATTTAAATTATGATCAGGAATAACCATATAGCTATAAAATTTGTAGGAAAGTTTTATTATTATCTAAGACACCCTGTTAGGGGCTAAAAATAAACCACATTTAAATTTATTTGTGTTGAAATAACTTGCAAGTGTCCTGGAAAAGCTAATTCATAAAATTCCCGATTATGAATCTTCCCAGGATACAGAACTCAAAGGAAAGTTTTTTCCACTGACTTTTTCAGATTCCAGGAAAAAAAAAAAATTTTTCCTGACTTTTCCAGTCCCAAGTCACTCCAAATTTGGTTTAGAATGCTTAAAGAATACATACATTTAATTAAAAGACTTAATAATCTTTAAAAATTGCATTAGATAGTTTTATCGAAAGGATAAGTGTGATATTAGAATTTTACATTTATCTAGCTGTGCTGATATCTGGTTATAATATATTTTCTGATTTAAGTTTAATAGACTATCTGGATGGAAAAACAAATTTACATTCTAAGCATGAATGGTGTTCAATTTTATGAATAATTAGTTAATAGCTGTTACAGTATAATAGAGTACAGTCAAGAACAGACAACTCTATTTGTATAAATTGCAGTAATTTATTTTCACGCAACATTAAAACGACGTCTCCCATTTTTTAGGGTGTATATTTAGATTATAATAAATGAAAGAAAACTCTTTAACCACAACAAATAACAGAAAAATACAACCTGGATACGCGCATTTCTCTTGAATGGATTCACGGAGTCAAGGATTCCTGCCGAAGATGAAAGCAGTGCTTTCGAAATGCGCGTATCCAGGTTGTATTTTTCTGTTATTTGTTATGGTTAAAGAGTTTTCTTTCATTTATTATAATAATAATTATCCACATAATATTCTTTCCTTGGTTTTAAGACATCACTATAGTGTTTTTCTACCATTTGCATATTTAGAATTGAACAGCATTCACATTCATTTTTATCCGGGTAAACTTATTGAACTAATAACCCTTAATTCGATTTTTCAATTGCATTCTTTCACCAAAATGGTGTAAACTATAAACAGTTCCTAGCGTTAGTGAATTATTTTGAACAACTAGTTAAGATTTGGGACCATTTATTCAATAGGAGGGCAAATTTATGAAAAGCTGGATTCAGATTTAATCATTCTACTAATAACATTTCGATTCCTTTGTGTTTATTCATAAGCAGGAGAATATTTACCTTAAGGTAGGAAGTTTATAAATTTTTTCATTCAAAATTATTCGTGGAACTATAAAACAACTTAGCTTGCATCTATTTAATGGTTAAAAACTTCTAGTGGGTTGTTTAGGCTGATATAATAGAATTCCATTTCTGTTGTCAACATTGTATAATAGCCCTACATAGCTATTTTGTAGTGAATAGCAGCCACACTTTGCCCAACAAACAAACAAAAAAAATAAACATGTATATTTCTTATGCATGTATGGTATAATTCTCAATGATACTTTCCATTACTTAATATAAATTGGATGTCTGAGCATGGAACAATGGGCACTGGTTATTTTATTCGATAAATGGCAACATATTTGATTATATTAAGTTAAGGAACACTTAAAAAGATCGTTAAAACTAGAGGGCATAAGCCCCTATATCCATCCATGAGAACAAAAGCTCTGACATGAATTGAATTAGAAAAAAACGTTCTGTTAAGATTTAAAATATTCTTACTACCTAGCATTGTTTTAATTACTACAATAATATGCTATAATCATGATAATATACATGTACTAGAATAGTAAAGGTTATTTTTCCTACTATATACTGTATGCTAGGACTAAAGCTCCAAGACCATCGAGTATTTTCGATTCCAATCTTCTTTTACCTATCTATTAAATATTGAGGCTATAAAATTTTATTTTATTCTACCCATTTTGGATTTTTTTAACTATATCTGTAAGTATTAAACATATATTTAGGCATTGAAATTGTTTATGAAGGCAAAAATGCACACTAGCATGAATCACATGGCTACAGGAAAAATTTTTTAAGCTAAAACCAGACAAAGCTTCCAATTGTAAAGAAAAATCTGCTTTTAAATCATTGAATATAATGAAAACATTATGTTTAGGCAATATTGATGCAGATTAAGCAGTTTTAAGCAACGGATGGCATAAGTTAAATAGAGATTACTAATATTATTAGATTACATGTGCGTTACGAAATTTAGTCGATTTCATCGATATTTTTAAGATATAATTCATTAATTCATGCGGATTTACCTTCTTAAATGGATATTCATTATTTAATAATTATTTATTTTATTTAAAGGTTGAGATTTGGATACTAAATCCAAGTTTTAATTTCCGCACATTTTAAACAAATATTTTAGCATCAAACTGTTTTAAATCGATCTTATTGAAAGATATCTTAACTATAAAACGCATTATACATAATCCCTGAAGATGGATTATGGTCCAAAAAGAAACCGACCATCAAATATCGAGCTCTTTTTGGTTGCCTGGTAAATGTGGATTCCCAGTTTATTATCATGCTTATTAATTTAAGCTTATTTCTGCTTACTACCAGCATTTAATTGTTTATTTGAGCATTAATGAACTAAAGACGAGTTACAGAGGAACATTTATACCTCTTTCATTAAATTTCTAGAATTGGATAGATAATTTTGTTGTAAGTTAGAATCTCCTTTTTTTCTGAAGAAATGTCTCCCTCTCTTCTTGAGTTTGTTTATCGCTTGCATGTGGAATGCTCTTAGCATCCATCCCTTTTTTCTGAATAACGATGAAGGGGCCTGTGGGATAAGTCATTAGGGATTGACGCTTCTATTTGAGGCAGCTAGAAGCCTTTTGTAAAATACGACTGGCGGAAGGATGTGAGCCAGCTTGGAAAGGAGAACGAATCGCGGGAGTGAGATCAAAGACGCCCCGGGAGAAAAGTTTACCCCAACGGCAATTAAGAGCAGCAGAAAGCTGACCAATGACCCTCTACCATGCAACACCCGCACATCTGGTGTTGCAGGTGGGTGTCAGACGAATTGGGTTCACGCCTATTCAGGAGCCAGAAACAAGCTTTTAGCTTGAGTTCTGACCTTTCCTTTGAACCCCAAAATTCCAGATCTCTGGCGACATAATCAATTGCTGATTGGTCGTTTCCAAACCCCTTCTCGCACGAGGGAACTTGTAATTTTGAGAGATTCAGAGTTCTCTGGGATTATGCACCGTCATAACACCAGTGGCTTTTCTCCCATTTCTGCCCTCTCATGCCGAAGCATAAGTGACAGGGTTGGATCTTTGTAATCCGACCAATAGCAACCCTTTTGCTATCCATGCCCGGCACATGGGCATCCGTCATGAAGGGAATATCAAGATTCTCTTAGTTAAAACTTTATTTGTTTTATTCTATTCATGGTGCAGAAGTTACAACTTTAATTTTGCTCGATAACCGAGGCTTTTTAATGAAAGTAATCATAGTTGCGACCCAACTTAAATAATGACAGTTTTCCCATAAAATTCAGTTAGTATTGCCCCCAAAAATGACGCGATCACGTTCGAAGATTTCCATTTGAGCCACAGAACATCGGTAGAAGATCAACAGCCCAAATCTCAAGGAAGCAAGACCATTATATTCGTCAAAAGAGTATGTAAGATCTATATTTTCCCTTTGGCCATGAAAAGCGTTTCCTTTTTATAAAATGTCATTAGTTACATTTGGTTAATTATACTATGGTTCAGATTCATCTTTACTGTAACCTAATCAATTTAGTGAAGCTAGTAATGCAAACTCATATTTTAATCTTCATTTTATTTTCATTCTATTTTTTATTATGAATAAATTTCATTGTTATTGTTTATCAAAAATCTTGAGTCCCTCATTCTATTCTCGCCCTTCTTGGCACGGACTTGTGTGGAAGACTTACTATGTAAGATTCGGTATTGGGTTTAAATATTAATTGGTAATTAGTTAATTAACATTTTTTGCGATAGTAATCGGATGGCGCAGTTATTTACTAATTATTTAGTTATGATAATGAAGATAAAGTAAACCGGACCCTTACTTATACTATTACTATTACCCCTTATTGCGTTGCCTGGGATAATTACACTTGCACAAACTTTTCCTTTCGTTGTTAGTCATGAGATATTGATTGTTGATTCCTGCCTTGTGTTGGTGCATTACGTGTTGATACCTATTGTTGTACAAACTTTGCCTTGCATTGTTGGTCATGAGATATTTCTCATTAATATGCCTTGCCATAACCATGAATATCGATTTTTTATCGATATTTATTATTTTTCCAAAATCTGAGGTAGACAGTGACCTTCCTCATGCTTTGAAGGTCATGTATGCGAAATAAAACTGTAGATTTGTATAAAAAACATACAGACAAACAGACCCACAGACCCAAAACATCTTTCTTTATATATATAGATAGATAGATAACGAAGTCACACCGATCAAAAGTTGACGCTTTTTCCAAAATTGGTGTTTTTATGAGATTCTCCGCTTCATCCTCTGGGTACCTTAATTAGCACTCAATGAGAGCAAGTTTGTACGAGCACATACCGTTCGATTCTTTCCTAAGGTATTTCCAGAGTTCACAAGAAAATCGGATTCATTATCTGTTCCTCTGGTACTTCCAATTCACATGGAACCATGAGCACACCACCAATCTCACCCACTTTAACAATAGACGAGACAAGAATGCAGGTCCTATCTGATACTGACGACACGCTAGTGGTCGCACCTCCATCAGAACTAGTTTGTTCATCTAAATCACCAGTGAACCATCCACCCTATGAAGTCCCACAACCGGTATTACGATGTTCACAAAGATTAAAAGAGAAGGCAGAAAAACAACGTGCCGCCTTATGTTATCCTGACTTTACTGACTCCGACCTGCTAATCTGTCTGCCAATCACACCCCAGTCTTAAAAACAAGCACTCGCTTCTCCCTAGCAACATCAATGGGAAGAGGTCATGCAAGATGAACTGAAATCACTCATGCTTCACCATGTCTGGGATTTAGAGCTTCCACCACCAAATGTCAAAATTTGAAAGAGCAACTGGATCTACCGCATCAAGTACATCCTGATGGTTCGAGATTCAAGGTAAGGCTGATGGAAATCGGCTCGTTACAAGTCTACGGAATCCAGTATGAGTTAACTTTCTCACCTGTCATCAGAGTGGGATCCCTCTGCTTACTGTTTGCCATAGCTGCAAATACAGGGATGTCACTGCGCCAGTATGACGTCAAATGTGTATATCTTCACGCATTGCTAGACCACACTATATGTCTATCGCCGCCCAAGAGATTATCAACGCCAGTTAATCATGTCTGCAAATTGCGTAAATCAGTTTACAGCCTCGAACAAAGCGGAAGATGCTGGTACGTAAAATTGTGTCAGCTTCTTACCCGATTAAAATTCACTCCATCCAGAGCAGACGATTGTTCTTTCTACTACATTAATGCTGGGTGCACCATTCTCTTAACAGTGTACGTGGATGACATCGTGGTAGCAACAACAAATGTCTCCATCCTATCCTCCATCATGGATAAGTAATTATTTATAATAAATTACCTAACTCATTGGTTTGCTGGCCTACACGGGGGTATTTACAAAGTTTATCTTGTTCCTTTAAACTTCATAATTGCAAAGTTATTTACTTTGCGGGATGAGAGGGGTTCTAACCGCAATATTTTTTGTTAGATGACTTTAGCTTTAAAATCACAAAAGGATTATTTTTGGGTTTGTTCATACCTTAAGTGAAGGCAGTAACCACATTGTTTTTTTTACTACATGATATGTATTTTTTTTACATTTAATAACGTATTGTACGTTTAATATACATTATAATAATGGTATACCAAAATGCAAAATATACTTTTTGTCTTCTTTTGCTAAACATACTGTGTGCGCAAACAAAAATGGAAGGAAATAATACAGGCATAAATGTTTATTTATTTACTGTAACTTATACAATTTTATTTCAATTTGTATATGTAACGCCAGTATCTGTACAAATGTCCATCATTTTTTTATGTGTTGAAGAAAATTACAGGGGGCTTAGTTCGGGAAAACTCAGATTTTTTATGTAAAAATTGATATAATTTTATTTGTAATAATTAATTATTCTTTTTTTATATTCTTTAAGTTTTTTTTACTGTTTTGCAGACAGTGATTGTTGAGTATGCATTGTTTCAATAAATGTTAATTAAAAAATCTCTAATATACTTCTCACTGTCTGCAGCTAGTTGTCCCTCGCGAATAATTTTCATTTGCTCTAGCATATTGCTTCAGCTGCCTATACAACGGAATCCTCGATGGCATGGCTTGGCTAGGCCTCCGACATCGAAACTTGATCGAAATGCTTCTCCTTCAGCGGGCAGCGTTTGGTCGCGAAGGGGACCAAAAACTTCCATTTAAAAGATACTGCAGGGTTTTACATGGCTTCCAGACAGGTGGACTGCATAAAAAATCTTCGATATAATCGAGGGAAATAATAACATCTAGCTGGCGCGTATTAAGAGAAAATAAAAAAAGAGGTGAAACTGCATATACATAAGTTTCCCACGCTACGATCATATTGATGCGTGACGTGGAAGTAAAATTAGCAAAAATTATAAGCAGAAAGATGCCCGCGTCTAGCTTGAATGAACTCTGACCTCAACTAACTCTTTTGACCGTCAGGATTTTTCCACGCAAGTCAACTCTGAAACTCCGACCAATAAAAATCGGATCCTCTGCCACTCCAGAGAATATAAATAATGTCAAATAACTTGGAAACTTACATTCTCCCCTGTCTCCTTTCAGCTTCCAATATTATAACCAATAGTTCTCTGTCGTAAAATCTCTAGTGGAGTTAACACACACAAACACACATGTCCGGAAAAATTTATATTCTTTTTCTCACCTCTCAGCTCTCATTTCCAGGGTGCGAATAGTAAACTAAAGAGATTAGATTCGACTAAACAATAGCCTTAATGAGCGCATTTTTAGTTTCTATACAGGAGCCAAAACTAAAGAAAATAATACTTAAAATTCCGGATGATTAATTTCGTTTTAAATTCAAATTATGATTATAAAGCTCTCAACTCTTACTTAAAACTGATAACAATAAAATATAATCCAAATAGAACTTTAAAGAATAATATTAAGTATTCTCATAAATATTCATATTCTAAATCTGGCTATCTATATATCCCTTAATTTTAGATCGTGAATATCGATTTATTATCGAAAATTAATATTTTATTAGAAATCTGAGGAAGATATTTCTCATGCTTTGAAGATCATCTGTGCAAGACTACATTAAACACGCAAACAAAGCCACAAGCTTACCCACAAAAATCTTCTACATTTATGGTGAGACGTATAAGAATAATAAAATGGAATATTTATGGCTAGGAATGAGTCAACTCACACTTTAATAGTTAAGAATAAAATATTTTATTAATGACTATAAATAGAACCTAGAATGCAAAACGTATCCTAGGGATAAACAAGGTAGAAGTTAAAATTTTACGCTAACAAAAGAAATTATGAATTCAAGTACTCACAGTGCCTCGCACTAGTATTACAAAATGAATAAAATACGCAATGGAGTAGTAATACAGCCGCGGCAACTCGCTATGCACAGTTATCTACCTATACGCGTAATTCTGCAGATAAAATATTCAGATATGGAGAAAGACAGCAAAGATTGTAACATCCGAATCAAACAGGCTTCGTAGCCGAGCCTAAACATGCTGATACTGCAAACAAACGAGCGACAGGTCGAAATCAACATTGACACTCATAAAACGTGGGGACTGTGTCGAAAAACTCGTAATTGCGATTGATTAGGTAATATCTTAAGACTGAAGCAATAAGAAAGAAACACTAGCAAAGTGAGTAGCCATCGTGGGCTGCACAGTAGAGACGAGAAAATGGAGAAATTTAGCTGCAAGATCAATGGAGAGAGAAGATGGCTGGAGAATATACTAAGCATTTAAAAAATAGAACACTGATTGCGCACTAATTAGACAGTACAACATCAAGCGCGTTTGAATAAACATTTTGCGACAACAGTGGTTCACGGGCTACAACAATGAATTGGTTAAAATTAATTTACAAACAATGAATAAAATATAACACCGTGTAAAATTTTAAAAATATTATAATCCTTTTCTAGATCTTTTGCATAAATTTGCGATTTCCCGAACAAATCTGCCTGTAATTACCTTGGGAGCAGAGCAAAAAAAATCTTAAACATTTAGTCTGGTGAGGTCTCTGCATTTACTGGTCTCACCGTTTGATAAAAAAATATTTACACTGAGTTCAGTAATATATTAGACTAATATGTTAATTGCTACAAACTAGTCAAAATATTTAAAATTGTCAATTAAGTTTGAAACGTGCCAAGCCGAAAGTCATTAGGTAAGCATTACAAAACTAGATTGTACTTAAAACGATACATCTTGGCGATTAGAACCTCTTTCATCCCGCCTATTATAATGGGCACAATAAGTTCGGCTACAACAAAAATTATACATACAGAGACACCCGGCATTGCCCGAGATAATTACAATTGTAGGTTCAACAGAACAACCTCATTAAGTTAATTATTAACCCTAGAAAGATAACCTACGTCGAATCGATGTAATCGATTTTGAATAATTAATATATCTCGCTCATATGTGGGGCCAATGCGCTCGCCTTTTCCGCCAACTCGGTCGGCCCGCACAGCTTGCAGGAGACAATCGTGGCCCTCAGGTAAGTGCACTACTTTCGCGGCGCTAAGTGACGTATGGTTACCTTTCGCGTTAGTTTTTGTGACTTTTGTGAGAAGAAATATATATATTTTACCACAGTATTACTTCATTTTTATAGCCTGTATTATTGCAACAAAATGATGTCACAAGGCGGCTTAGAAGGTGAACAATTACCCGCTTATTACAAGACTTGAGTGATGAAGAAATCGAGAGGTCGGATAGTGAAATTGAAGAAAATTTATTCGAAGATGAAGTACAAAGTGTTGTCGAAGATTATCAGGGTAATTCGCCACTAGTGGAAAGCCGCTTGGGCAATGAAAATGTTTCTCAAATTGATTCGGATAGCCTTGAAAGTACCTCGTCCAGAATGCCGAATTTTATTGTTATGCCACAACATCAAGCACTTAGACGCAAAAAGATCATCGATGGACAGCTACTAAAGGCAGAACATGTGATAGGACATCAGCTTCAAATATTATACGAACATCTAGGGGTCCCACTCAACTGAATAGAAGCCTTTATGAACCTTTAGAATGCTTTAGTTTATTTATAACCGAGGACATTGTGCAAGAGATAACAAAATGGACCAATGCCGAAATCAAATTTGTTCTTCAATTTCATGCAGTCGCAAAACAAACAGATGGAACATGGCTACCGCATAGACGCGCTTTGACCGGCATGCCGTATATTATCGAGGATGACCAGGGGGCCGTAAAACCCCGTTTTATACGGCATGCCGGAAAATTCGAGATAGAAAATTGAGTTTCCCCTCACTAGTAGGCGCTTGTTGTTTCTTCAGTTTGACAATGGCGGATGATTCATAACTAAATTCTGGGGCAATTACCAGTAACCCTTCTACTGATATAAATGACGACAACAGGACAGATTGGAACTTGACAGACTGTGAAATTAGTGATGCTGATCGTTAAGATGACGAATAACTTTTCCTGTTTTTATTTTCATTTTCTTGTTTTGTTTGGTGGTATATGGATTGCTTGCATATGTCAAGCGTGTTCTCATTGTATTTAGCATTGTTTTCTCATTTTCAGAATGTTCCTTCTGTTTGACTAAATTTGTAATTTGTAAGCTGCATATCAACGCAGCTAATATTATATATGCCCATAAACTTTTAATATAATCATCCTACGTTCGACCTAAACAAGAATAAACTTCGTAATTTAACGTTACTTTGCAACACAATGTAATTAATAATTATCGAAAAAATATTCACATTTTACGGCCCTCTTCACTTTTTTCCGGCATGCCAGTTTAGGAACCAGAAAAAGGAGACAGGAAATTTGGTGAACCTCAGATTTTCCGGCATGCCGGTAAAAGCGCGTCTATACGGTATGTTTTATCTAAACAAGAAAAACCGCTTGGTCGTCGTAAGTTCATGAAAAAACTGAGCAATGATTCGATGACTCCGTGGATGTTGACAACGCAGCAAATGCCTACTTAGCCGAGGAATCTAAAGGACAAAATTAGTGATATTTTACCAAAAAGACACGCTGAACCTCCTACACAATGTGGAGATTTACCTTAGCCGAAGAAAAAGAGATATTGTGCCTTTTGTCTATCAAAAATTAGTAGGATGACAAAGTCAATGTGCGACAAATGTAAAAATACTATTTGTGGAGGGCACAAGTTGAGCGCTTGTCCTAAGTGTCTTTAAGGCCAAAATTATTAAAAAAAAATGGTTTTACTCATATTAAAAGTTAACAAAAATAGATTTTAAAAAGTTTATAGTTAAAATTATAAGTCTGACGACGAGATCTCAAATTTTTTTAGTTGGACATGATCCGAAAGGACAGATGTACTCCCATCGATCCTTGGTGCCGTCCATCGATGAGTGCATCCAAGGAATGCTATGAAAACATTTCCCAGACCATAATACTGCCTCCTCCGACACGAGTTGCATTTTCCCGCAGCCCATTTTTGTTGATTTTTTTCCCTCCCAGTTCTGAGTATTTTTTCCCTCTGCTTTCTTGTTGCTCTTATTTTTATTTTATTATTTTACGAATCTTACGTCTTTTTTCCGACTCCCTTCCTAAAGTAAGAAATATCCATTTTTGTTACTTCAAGATTTTTCTTAATAAAAATAAAAATAAACCTTAATGTTTTTCATTTATTCATAACAAAAAGATATTTACAGTACATTACCACTTATACAAATATATTATATACACAATCGAAAATATATGCACTCAAATACATAAACGTCGAATCGACGTATGGTTATCTTTAACGTACGATAAAATAAGATTATCTTTCTAGGAGTAATTAGTTTTCAGTAATTCTAACAATTTCCTTCTATAGACAAAGCAGTTGTTCAGATGTTTGCGATGCCCATATAATTTTTGTCATCTCTGCCCAGTATTCATCCAGTTCTTCGCTGGCATTTAGATAGATATGAATTATTGTTATAATCCTTCGTATTATTATTATAGGACATAACACCATATGGTTGTTTGTTTGAAGAGTTGAGTTCATGTATGCTTTGTTATCGGTTATGTCGCCAACTGTAGCTCGAATGAAGAGACTGCCTACTTTGTAATCTTTCACTCTTTCTCAATAGTCTGCTAACTCTCCATTATCTCTGGTTACGGATCATTATTAAATATTTCCAAGAAAACGTTAAAAAAAAAACGATATTTCTATAAAAATCCCGAACAACAGGAATTCTACGTATTGTTACAAAGTCAATTTTGTTTTATAATTCTCAGAGGTTGGATGTAACCGTCATTCTTAATGAACTTACAAATATTGCCCACTTTGCTCTGGCTTTACTAACCCTATTCTTGTTCTGTCTCAGATTAATATGTTATCCATCTTCACCCCCAGGGAGCATCAATGGATACTTTAGATCAGGGCCGTCCAACTCGTGCTCATCGCCAGCGTGCAAAAAAAATGCTCGCGGACAAAGCTTATAGGCAAGCCGAGGACATAGTCCAAAACTCAGGAGGGGTACAGGTATAGTTTCCTATGCAGTGTTGCCAAACTTTAGGGGGAATCACTGAACCAGTATTTAAACCGCAGTGGGTAAATATGTTTTTTTTCATTGTTCACAGATCGGATTCGAAATGCTTATACTCAATTTCAGTTGTTAAACATTGTTAATTTTATTTAGCAACAATGTCTAATAATTGAAATCGGAAATTTAATTTAGACACATCTAGTTTTTCTTACGTTGGACAGTGTATAACATGTAATCATATTCTATCAGGAGACAAATATAATTCTACCTGACATCA
The DNA here is from genome assembly GCA_023313115.1 of Rhysida immarginata. Taxonomy (NCBI): domain Eukaryota; kingdom Metazoa; phylum Arthropoda; class Chilopoda; order Scolopendromorpha; family Scolopendridae; genus Rhysida; species Rhysida immarginata. Next base: position 777,644 of record JAHWFO010003801.1, read on the forward strand.
AGAAAATTGTCACATTAAAACGAGGAGAATAATATAAAAAGCTGCCTCGTTTTTTTTACAATGTTGAATTGATAATTACCAGCTCGACCTTAAAGAACTGATCAACATAATGTGCAATAATGGGTGAAAGGAAGATTATCCGCGTGCACGGATGCTGCCTGCGGACAGAAATCTTTGACAGCCCTGCTTTAGACCTATCTTTTAAATTTCCCTTGCCTTTGACGTAGAGGCTATTATACCCTCCTGTTCTGTGTTCAGATGTTTCTGAAGCCCGAATAGTTTTTATCATTTTGTTGCAAATTTCACTAATCAAAACTCGTTCTTTCTCTTTTTTTTGCCAAACACACAAATTTCCCCACTCGTCTGGACTTTTTTAGGGAGCTCAAGGGAGACCCATGTGGTTCTTTAGCCTCCTCGATAAACATTGCCTCATATATGTCTTGTCATTGCATAATCATATTTATGCTCGTTGTTAATATTTCCTTCCCCACCCCCTCTCTGAAGAGAAATATATTAATGAGAAATATCTCAGGACGAACAATGCAAGAGAAAGTTTTTGCAACAATAAGTATTACAATGGTATCAACACGCAATACACAAACACTCTGCACGGTCCAATAATATATATTTCATGATCAATAATGGTTTCAACGCGCAATGCACCAACACTATGAAAGGATCAAAAATATATGGCTCATGACCAACAGTGCAAAGCAAAGTTTGTGCAATATAAAATTCAATGCATAGAATTTCTGTTATTCAGGCTTTTCTTAGAAAAGAGAATTCTTAGTATTTAACAATTTCTTGAAAATCTTTCAAAATGATCAGTAACTGGAGATAATGAGTTAGCAGACTATTAAGAACGAGTCAAAGACGATAGAGGAAGCACGGCTTTAGCTCCGAGCTGTATTGACCAAATGGTAAGCAAGTAAACAGAAGAATCGGCAACTGCTAGACAACACAAATTGATGAATGGCCAATCTTTTTTTTAAGGCATCTGAAGAAGAAAAGAAATTGCAACCACATCAAGTGTACATCTAAAATTACTTTAATTTTTCAATAAAGAGGTAAATTCCTGTTTTTCAGATTTTTTTAGAATAGATAGTCCCTTCGTTCTCTATTGTAGTGTTTGAGTTTTTATTTAATCAATTTGGAGGTTTAGTTGGTTTTTTGAGGTTGTTCTGTTTATCTACAAGCGTAATTATCCCAAGCAACGCCGGGTCCTCTGCTGGTTCTATATATATAAAGAAGTATGTTTGTGGGTCTGTTTATGTTTGTTTGCGATACTTTCCTGATTTTTACTGAAAGTCACCAAAATGGGTGGATTTACACTTTCGTGCACACTTTTTGCCAAACTTTCAGTATTTGCACCAACATGCACCCACATAGGTGGATATACACTTTGGTGCACACATTTGTAATTTGTTTGTTTGTTTTTGATTCAAATCTACAGTTTTATTCCGATCTTGATATAATTTCATATACACGACCTTCAAAGCATAAGAAAGCTCACTGTCTACCTCAGATTAGCAAAAAAATAATAACTATTGATAAAAAAACGATATTCCTGGTTATAGAAAGGCATGTTAATTAGAAATATCTCATGACCAACAATATAAGACGAAGTTTGTACAACAATAGGTCCATCGTGTTCGCCTCAACAATGGTCTTAATGCACAATTCACCAATAACAATGAGCAGCAAATTATTCAAAGAATTATAACAATGAACATAAAATGATGATGCAATTGCAGAACATTCGTTTCCAAGAATAATTTATAATGAACAAGAAATGGATATAATAGACGATATAGACAGGGCACACTCTGCTGATGAGGCAAACATGGTAGACGCGTCTTCCTTCAACTCCCTAACAAGCGTTTAGACGATCGGGAAAAGAGTGTGCGCTACTTTGTGTATGTGAGTGTATTTACCAACAAACGTAAATATCCCGGGCAATGCTGGGTCCTCTGCTAGTCTCTCTCTATATATAATGAAGGATGTTTATTTATTTATTTGTAGGGTTTGTGTGGTTTTTGATTTTTTTTTGTTTTTTATACAAATCTACAGTTTTATTCCGATCTTGATATAATTTCATATACACGACCTTCAAAGCATAAGGAAGGTCACTGTCTACCTCAGATTAGCAAAAAAAATCATTATTGTTATAAAAACGATATTCATGTTTAGGCATGGCATATTAATGAGAAATAAACAGGCTCAACAATGCACGACAAAGTTTTTGTAACACTCATTATCAACAACTAGAAGAGGTACCCGGCGTTGCCCGGGATAATTACACATGCACAAACTTTTCCTTTCATTGTTAGTCATGAGATACTGATTGTTGGTTCATGCAGATCGTTTGTAAATTGCGTGTTGATACCATTGTTGATACCTATTGTTGTAATAACTTTGCCTTGCATTGTTGGTCATGAAATATTTCTTATTAATATGCCTTGCCATAACCATGAATATAGATTGTTTATCGATATTTATTATTTTTTCGAAATCTGAGGTAGACAGTGACCTTCCTCATGCTTTAAAGATCATGTATGCGAAATTTTATAGAAATAGGAATAAAACTGTACATTTGTATAAAAACCATACAGACAAACAGACCCACAGACCACAAACATCCTTCTTTATATATATAGACTAGAAGAGGTACCCGGCGTTGCCCGGGATAATTACACTTGCACAAACTTTTACTTGCATTGTTAGTCATGAGATATATATTGTTAGTTCATGCAGAGCGTTTGTGAATTGCGTGCTGATACCATTATTGATAACTATTGTTGTACAAACTCTGCCTTGCATTGTTGGTCATGAGATATTTCTCATTAATATGCCTTGCCATAACCATGAATATCGATTTTTTTATCGATATTTATTATTTTTCCGAAATCTGACGTAGACAGTGTGCTTCCTCATGCTTTGAAGGTTATGTATGCGAAATTTTTTCAAGATCGGAATAAAACTGTAGATTTGTATAAAAACATACAGACAAACAGACCCACAGACCCACAAACATCCTT
>JAHWFO010003839.1:0-13857 GCA_023313115.1 Rhysida immarginata
GGAATGCGTAGTTTTATGAAATTGATTATATAATTTGAATAAGCAGCAGATGTCGAGATAAATACGTCTGTTAGGTAGCGTTTCACAACGAAAGTGATCTCTGAGGTAAGAGTTTGTAGCATATAAATTTTCATTACAGAATTAATGATTTGATAAGTGAAGAAAGGAGCGTAGAAAATCAGTTTGAACTTTCTCAAGACGCCGCTGTAACGTAACATTGTACGGAGACCAGATAGTCGCAGCATACTCTAAGCCGGGTCTTACTAGAGAGTTGAATAAGAATATAGAAAATTCTGTGCTATTGAAACGTGTAGAGTTTCGAACAATGAAATAAGAGATCCTATAGGCTTTAGAGATAATATGGTTTATATGGTCGGTGAAAGATAGCTTGTGCTTAAAAAAGACCCCTAGATCCTTTGTGGTAGTTTGTTTATCAAGAGAAGAACCTTTAAGGTTGTACGAGAAGCTATGAAGTAAGTGACCGAGTGACACTTTTCATTACTATACATTTTATTTTCGATACACCAAGAGCTACTAGAGTATAGATCTAGTTGCAAATCAAAGCAGTTAAGAGGGGTATGAATAATTTTGCCCACTTTGATGTCATCTGCGAACAAAAACAGGAGGATGATTTTACTACATCTTGTATGTCACTAAAAAACAGGAGAAATAATAATAGTTCTAAGATTGAACCCTGGGGCACTCCTGAGGAGGATATGAAGCTTTTGGAGATAGTGCCATTTATGAAAACATAATTTGTTCGATTAGTAAGGTATGAGCATAATCAATTGACAAGCGAGTGATGCAATCCAAATTGTGGCAGTTGTTTAATAAGGAGAAAATGATCCACCTTGTCAAACGCCTTCTCAAAATCGATGTACGAGGGGAGTTCAATAAGTAATGCAACATATTTTTTTCTGAAAAAGAGGGTTGTTTTATTCAGCATTCAAATACACCATGTTATTCCCCAATCTTTTAACTACACAACACTATTTTTCAACGTAATCTCCATTCAATGCTACGGCTTTACGCCACCTTGAAATGAGGGCCTATACACCTGCACGGTACCATTCCACTGGTTGATGTCGGAGCCAACGTCGTCAATAACTGCTTCATCATCCGCGTAGTGCATCCCACGGATTGCGTTCTTCATTGGGCCAAACAGATGAAAATCCGTCGATCTGCTCTAATGAGAGTGTTCGCATGTTCCGACATTGCAGGAGTCAGAGCTGTGCATGGCCGGCCAGCTTGCGGGAGATCAGACAGTTTTGCTTGACCTTGCGGCTATGATGACACACGCTTTGCCCAACGACTCACCGTGCTTTTGTCCACTGCCAGATCACCGTAGACATTCTGCAAGGGCCTATGAATATCTAAGATGCCCTGGTTTTCCGCCAAAAGAAACTCAGTCACTGCCCGTTGTTTGGAACGCACCTCCATTGTAGACGCCACTTTAACAGCTCAGTAAAGCGCTATCATATATCGGACGTCAATGAAACTTTACGAGACGAAGCGGAAGTGTTTGAAAATGTTCCACAAGAAATGTCCAGGTTTTTCAAACAAAATTGGCCGAGAAAAATAATATGTTGCATTACTTATTGAACTCCCCTCGTATATTAGGTCAACCTGACAGTTTTGAGCAATTCCATCACCAATGAGATGTATACAATCCATGAGATTCGATTGAGTTGATCTACTTTTCATGAAGCCATACTGGTAGGGAGAAATATGGGGCGAGACAGTGGGATAAATTCTTTGATAGACTGCATATTCAAAAATTTTTGTTGGAAAATACCGTATAAAAATGGGGTGGTAATTTTTGATATGTTTTGAATCACCTTTGTTTTTGTACAAAGGAACAACTTTGGTATTTTTCCATAATTGCGGAAAAGTGCCGGTTTTGATTGAAAAATTGGAGATGTGTTTTAGAGGGCAGACGAGAAAAGCACTGCAGGCTTTGTAAACGTAAGAGGGTATGCCATCGGAACCGATGGAGGTTGCGTTATGAGATGTATTCTGTTGTTTCTACTTTCTGAGCAGTGATAAAATTTTGTGAATTGGCATTCAATTTCTTCAGTTCTTAACGAAAGTGTGTGATATATGATCAGCAATTGGTTAGTACAAAACATCCCACTGAGCTTAAATGGTTTATTCCTCTTATGCAAATATAAATTTACAAAATTCTACATGAGATCATGGTAGAATTTTAAGTATATTTTTATCAATGAAGTGAACCAAATTATTTTATAACTTATGATTTTAGAAAATAAGACATATTACTGTGATCATTCGATTGTTATAATTAGTAATTGTACATAGTGTAAGTATAATGTTTTTTTTTTCTTGAATGTTATTTTTTAATGTGTTTTTCTTTCTGATATCTAATTCAACAATTTAAACACTTGAGTATACGTGGAACTGAAATACACGGGTACCGGTGTGAACAGTAAATACACGGGTCAATACACGGACGTATTAAATACACGTGTACCCGTGTATTTTGGTACACGTGAAATAGGGAGCTCTAACACCCCCTCACCAACGCAACGTATCACTCGACGTTACGCATGGAGCCAGCCCCGTGACGGAAAATTTACGAAGATTACCGAATTATTAATAAAATGAAATAATAAATTAAGGAAATGGTTATTAATTACCATACACTTTTTTACTGGAAAGCAATTAGCTAATTGTAATTATCTATTTTTTAAAACTAAGTTTGTTTAGAAACTTGAGAATCCATTCAATTTTCGTCTGCTGCTGTCTATTTCCATTGATTTCATGTAAAGTGGATTCGTGCTTATTGGTGAGTAGTGGAAGAAAGAAGTTCCGTTAAGCGCATTAATGCACACAGCCCCTTTAACGATGAAGTCCTTGTATGACTATGTGTGTTCAATTTTTTTTGTTTTCGCGGTTTATTTCGAAAGAAGCAAAATTTTGCACTTTCTTATTTTGCAAGCATCTATAGTAGCTCAGACGAATAACATATATTTCAATTTGGTGGAAATCTGTGACATACATGTTCGAGGGATTCCCTTGTCAGTATAGAAGACAGCCGATACCGATTCGACTTAAATATGTGCACATAGTAGAAGACTCTATAGTCCGTATAAATTTGGAAAAAAAATTCAAAACTGGAGCACTCGGTACGGAGATATAATCTTTTTAAGTTCGCTTAGGTGATGATAGCTTGCTCATTCTCATCTGGTTTTTGTCTGACATCAACTTTTTTATATACGTAATTGCATTATACGATCTCCTGACCACTTTGCTTATAATAGGCGATCATTTAATGTATAAAATAATATCTCTTACCTGATGATCATAATCCATACATTGTAAACCATTTTGTAAAACGAAGTAAATAAACCATGCAAAGCTCGAGAATGGATGAACACCTATTTGGAAAAGCCAATTTAAAACATTTGTAAATATTTAAATAATACGTATTTTAATAAAAAAAATCAATACATTTTATTTGACTGATACGGTATGGGTTAAATTCGAAGCAAAGTAAAAACTTTAGCTTTTTCCAATATTATGAGATATCTTGAAAAGTATTCTTACTCACGCACAAATTAGATCACAAATTATACCCACAATTTCCCCACTCACTTCATTTTCAATATATCATACCCATCAAAAAATAAAATTCTAGTAATTATTCTTATAATTAAAGCAAATTCAGCTATACAAATTAAAGCAAAACCACCACCACTCAATAGAACTTAAAAAGTTCGTTACTGAATTATACATTTTAATTTTGTATTTATAGATATCTCTGAATCTTATCCCAAGTTGTCGCAGATTTATATTATTGTCCCATGTGTCATTGACGATGCACCACATATCTTGGGTATACTTGAAGTAAGGCAAAATGCTGCCTGTGATGAAGGTTAGGTTAGGTTTATAATTTCCCATAAGGTCAGTCAAATGACTGTGTGGTTCAAGTATCGGTAGTAACCACCGAGTGTTTTTTCTTCTGAATACCATTTGCCAAGCATGCAAATTGTTTCATGCATCATCCTCATCCTGTTCTGGAAAGTTCCACAATATATCATAAAGTTACCAGTTTCCTGTGGAATTGGTATAAAAAGGCATGTTGAAGCTGAGAAAAATTTAGACCAAAGTAAGATGGCACGGTACACTAACTAGGAAATGATCAACATGGTCCTCTCCTTTGGTGAGGTTAAGCAGAATTATCATGCAGCAGCCAGGCTGTATCAAGAAAGATACCCCAATCAACGCCAAATGTCACGTCAAGCAATCAGACAAATTGTACAACAATTTCTGGATACAGGAACTGTCCAACAGCGTCAGCGTCAAGGTCGACCAAAGATACGCATACTGAGGAAACCGCAGTAGCAGTCCTGGCATCCGTTGCTGCAAACCCTCACACCAGCAGCAGAGCAATTGCCGCAGTAGCTGGCTGTTCTCAACGTACTGTCATTAGGATCCTACATGCAAATCGTTTCTACCCGTGTCACCAGGAGCTATTGACATCCGATTATGTCAGTCGCCTTCTGCAACTGGTTTCTTTGTCACCTAGATGATGATCCAAACTTCGCGAATGAGGTGTTGTGGACAGATGAAGCCCAGTTTTCCCGGGATGGAGTCGTCAAAAAGCACAATGTACATTACTGGGCAGAAGAAATCCCTCGATAGCTGCGAGAAGCGAAACACATCAAGTGTACTGGAAGATAAATGCATTGTGTGGGCTGTACACTTTTACGAGGGAACTCTCACAACAGAGCGCTACAGGAATAAGATCCTCAGTGGCATAAGTGGCAGATTTTGTTGATGCTTTGCCACTAGCCTCTTATCAGCACATGTGGTATCAGCATGAAGGCGCTCCATCACATTTTGGATTACATGCACGTGAACATTTAACTGAGATGTTTAGAGATCGATGGATTGGCCGAGGAGGGCCAGTTCAGTGGCCGCCATGCTCGCCTGATCTGATGCCACTTCATTTTTTCTTGTGGGGCCCACCTCGCAAGAGGATCTGCAACAACGAATTCAGGAAGCATGCAGGGCAATAACACCGGCCACGTTTGTTTATGTGATGACATCGTTGAAATGTCGTGCGGAATTATGCTTTGGTGCAAGTGGACATCACATTAAACACTATCTGGATTGATGGAAAAACTAGCTTTGTATGACTGTTTGTAAGCAACAAACAGTGGAAGAGCCAGTTGTCCTGTTGGAGAGCTTGCAATGAGGATTGCGGGTAATCCGCTCGTCGAATTTTGATGAACTTTTTTGTTTTGTTTGGAATTTGCTGTAAAACAAATATACAAGTCGAATTTTTTGTGTCTCTCTTACGGTTTTCGAGATAGAATTTGGATGTGTCCTATTTGCATATTTGAGATGATGAAAAGTGCTCATCAGATAGAGCACCCTGAAGTTCCTCTTCATTTCCAGTATTGGAATTTGCGTAATGTAACGTGCTGGGGTCGAGATAAGAAAATAAACCTCCCTGTTCCTAAATTCAAAATTACTTGTGATACTCCCCTTGTTTCGAGAAATTAATTAAATAGTAAGATGGGGTAAAAGATAAGCGCAAAGTTTAGCGCAAATATTAACAATACAGGGCCCCCGAAATCCTAATCCCACAATACCTGTTTCTTTTGAATGTGCCCAAATAACTTAATGAAAGGAGGACAAGGAGTCCAATCAAAATTGAATTTTATTGCGTATTCAATGTATTAATTAAAAAGTAGTTCAAAATAACAGCCAAAGTTAAACTAAAGAAATAAAAAAGATAATTTGGAAAAGTAGTGAGGGGACAGCTAGTCCACCGCCGGGAGCAGATCACGCAAAGGATCGCATCGTTGTACGAGGATTAAAGACGAATGCACTCAACACAGGACGGCGGCCGCAGCAATCTCGATTGGAAATAAAACAAGAATGATTTTGCCGCCAAAGCGGATAAAGGGAGCACTTTTTCATGTTATAGCATAGTACATGGACATATTGAATTAATCAACATTATAAAACACTTAAGAGAAAATAATTAAATATGAAAACTAAATTGTAAATTACTAAGTAAGCTAATGTATAGAGAGAATTTATACGAATAAACTTGAAGAACTGAAAGGTAAATGGAGAGGGAGTTATTCCTCTTACATTTAAAAAAATAAAAGTTCTTTAATTTGTAAGAATTCCCACATAATGTTAAACGAAGTGAGCCTCAATTGCTTAAGCGTTGTGTGTAAGCATCTATTATTTTTTATATTAAATTACTAAAGTGTTTCTACGTTATATTGACTCATGGCACGTTTTTACGAGTTGTTTGATATATTATATGCCATATATTAGAATTGAAAGTTCCAATGGTACCTTATGGATCATATGGCACCATTAGGGTACGTGCTACTAAACCAATAACCATTATCATTATTTACTCGTTATATTCACTCATGGCACGTTCTTACCAGTTGTTTGATATATTATATGCCATGTTTTAGCATTGAAAGTTCCAATGGTACCATATGGTATCATATGGCACCATTAGGACACGTGCTACTAAACAATAACCATTATCATTATTTAATCGTTATATTCACTCATGACACGTTGTTACGAGTTGTTTGATATATTACATGCCATATTTTAGCATTGAAAGTTCCAATGGTACCATGTGGCACCATTAGGGCACGTTATACTAAACCAAGAACCATTATCATTATTTACTCGTTATATTCACTCATGACACGTTGTTACGAATTGTTTGATATATTACATGCCAAATTAGCTTTGAAAGTTCCATTTTGTACCATTAAAACACGTACTACTAAACATTTCACATCAACATTATTCACACGTTATATTCATTCATGAGACATCCTTGCACGTACACGTGCCATTATACCAATACTTGCTATCACTAGTTATTCTTATGTATATGTTCATGATATGTTGTGACGATTTGTTTGATATATTACATGGCATATCTGATTATAGGAAGTTGTTAAGGAGGTATCATAATGGTACCATTAAAGCACGTGCCATTAAAGTACGTACTTATTCCAGCAGTCTCACGTTCGTACTAGTTCGTGCTCTGTCCCGTATTAATGGATTGGTGAAAACAGACTGTGAAAAAGTTAATTCGTTTTCAAGTTATTGTAATAAATACTAAGCTCCCTAGGAATAAAAAAATTCTCTTGATTTAGAGACCGAACTGTCCTTTCAATAATCGTCTAACACGTGCATCCTGCACGCGCACCATCTCATTAACATTTAGAGCACGCGCAGAGCCGAACCCATGTATGTTCTCAACACCCGTTTTCCCGAATGCGAGGATAATTCGTGTCTTCCAGCAATTCAATACATGCAACGCAATGAATTGTGGGATTGTCTACAGACGGACGGACGGACATCTGGACAAACCGATCACATAAGCACATTTCTATATTTAGAAAATGTGCTAAAAACGGGTAAAATGACCCTTGAAATTGTTCCTAGTTGAAGAGGAATACAAATTTTTGTATTCTACGGAGGGCTACAATTACGTCGTAAAATAGTCCTGTAAAAAGAAACAAGAATGATTTTACCGCCAAAGCGGATAAAGGGAGCACATTTTCTTGTTATAGCATCGTACATGGATATATAGAATTAACCAACATTTTAAAACACTTGAGAGTAAATAAATAAATATGAAAACTACAATACTCATTTCCAAAAAAGTTGGGACAGTGCAAAATATATAGAAAAAACAAAAAGGGATGATGTAACAAAACTTTCTCGCGAATACAAAATAGCAGATACGTTTATGAAATGACATAAATATACTGTGTGCACCAAAACATTTTGTATCGTGGCCGGGACGTTCATTTTGAATGGGGGTGTTGCAACACGTTCCAAAATAGTAGGGACATACGTTGTAGAAAGCGCCGTTAGTAGTGGAACCTTCCGAATTGTTCGGGAATAATCTAGAATGATGACGTCGTACTACATTCCGTATAAATAACAGTTGCCATCCGTCGTTCAGGTAACTTATTCGGAACGATGGGTCGAGGCAAGCCAGTTAGCGAAGATCTTCGTGTTCGAATCATTCAAGAATTCACAAACAACGTTTCTCAGCGTGCAATAGCCAGAAGATTTAACCTGTCATCATCTACAGTACATAATATTATCAAGCGCCACCGAGATAGTGGTGAGATCACAGTTCGGAAAGGCCAAGGTAGAAAACCTATTCTGAATGCTCGAGCTCTTCGGATCCCCCGACGTCACTGCGTCACGCATAGGAATGCTGCGATTACGGACATAGCCACGTGGGCCCGCGATTTCTTCGGGAAGCCATTATCGTTGAATACTGTACGCCGGTGCATCCACAAATGCAAACTTAAGTTATACTGTGCACAACGGAAGTCATACATCAACAAACGACAGCAACGTCGCCGTCTGATATGGGATCGAGCCCATCGTAATTGGTCCCAAGCACGCTGGAAGAACATATTGTGGTCCGATGAATCAACCTTTACGATTGTTTACGGAAATAATGAACGCCGTACACTCCGGACCAAAGACGAAAAGGATATTCCTGCGTGCTACAGGCGTTCGGTACAGAAACCACAGTCTGTCATGGTCTGGGGCTATATTAGTGGTCATGGAATGGGAGACTTGCATATCTGCAATGGCACCGTCAATGCTGAAGCGTATATACAGATCCTGGAACAAGCTATGGTGCCATCTAAGAGGCGCCTGTTTGGACGACGTCAGTGTATATTTCAACAAGACAACGCCAGACCGCATGCAGCACGCATAACTTCTGCATGGCTACGTCGGCAGCGCATTCGTATGTTGGATTGGCCCCCTTCCAGCCCGGATCTGTCGCCTATAGAAAAAGTTTGGCGTATTATTAAACGAAAACTACGATAGCGACGACCCCGGACAGTTGAACAGCTGAAAACCTATATCCAACAGGAATGGGACAGAATTCCGGTTACGGTGTTAGAAAGATTGGTGTCATCGATGCCCAGAAGATTACAGTGTGTCATCAAGAGGAGAGGTGACGCCACACCGTGGTAAACGCCGTGTTGTCACAACTTTTTTGGGAGTGTGTTGCACGTGCCAAACTGGAAAACGACCTGTATCTTTCTTTAAGCATATAAGATATGTGATCCCATGCCTAATTTGTCGTTTATGTATTGTAATGCGTTGAAATAAACGGCAATACAATAATCCAAACAAATGTGTTGGAGTTCTTCTTGTCCCAACTTTATTGGAAATGAGTATTGTAAATTGTAAATTACTATTTAAATAGGCTAACGTATAGAGAGAATTTAAAAGAATAAACTTGAAGAATGAAAGGTAAATGGAGAGTGAAGTTATTCTTCATACACTTAAAAAAATAAAAGTTCTTTAATTTGTAAGAATTCTCACATAATGTTAAAAGAAGTGAGCCTCAATTGCTGAAGCGTTATGTGTAAGCATCTATTAAAGTTTCATATTAAATCACTAAAGTCTTATTGAAGCAAGCGATTAACTACTATTAAATTAATTAGTAATGAGTTTTAGATACCATTAAGCCTAAGAGTACTATACTCTTGATTCAAATAAGCTATGGATAACAAAAGATCTAATAACGCGTAAGGAGTTGGTTGATATATTACACGCCATATCTTAGCATTAAAAGTTCTATAAATTCTGTATTGTACCATAAGGGCACGTGCTACAAAACCAATTGCCACTAACATTATTTACTCGTTATAATCACTCATGGCACGTTGTTACGAGTTGTTTGATATATTACATGCCATATGTTAACATTTAAAGTTCCAATGGTGCCATATGGTATCATATGGCACCTTTAAGGCACGTGCTACTAAGCCAATACAATTATCATTATTTACACGTGATATTCACTCCTAGCACACTGTAACGAGTGTTTGATATATTACATGCCATATCTTAGCATTGAAAGTTCCAATGGTACCATATGGTATCATAGAGCACCATTAGGGCACGTGCTAGTAAACCAATAACCATTATCATTATTTTCTCGTGATATTCACTCATGGCACCTTGTTATGAGTCTTTGATATATTACATGCCATATCTTAGCATTGAAAGTTCCAATGGTACCATATCATGCCATAGGGCACCATTAGTGCACGTACTACTAAACTGTTAACCATTATCATTATTTTCTCGTGATAGCCACTCATGGCACGTTGTTACGAGTCGTTTGATATATTACATGCCATTTCTTAGCATTGAAAGTTCCAAGGTAGCCATATGATACCATAGGGCACCATTAGGGCACGTGCTACTTAACCAATAACTATTATCATTATTTACACGTGATATTCACTCATGGCACGTTATTACGAGTCGTTTGATCTATTACATGCCATATCTTAGCATTGAATGTTCCAATGGTTTCATAGGGCACCATTAGGGCACGCGCTACTAAACCAATAACAATTATCATTATTTTCTCATGATATTCACTCATTACATGTTGTTACGAGTCATTTGATATATTACATGCCATGTGTTAGAATTGAAACTTCCAATGGCACCATATCATGCCATAGGGCACCATTAGGGCGCGTGCTACTAAACTGTTAACCATTATCATTATTTTCTCATGATATTCACCCATTTCATGTTGTTACGAGTCCTTTGATATATTACATGCCATGGTTTAGAATTGAAAGTTCAAATGGTACCATATCATGCCATAGGGCACCATTAGTGTACGTGCTACTAGACTATTAACCTTTGTCATTATTTTCTGGTGTTAGTCACTCATGGCACGTTGTTACGAGCCGTTTGACATATTACATGCCATATCTTAGCATTGAAAGTTCCAATGGTACCATATGGTTTCATAGTGCACCATTAGGGCACCTGCTACTAAACCAATAACAATTACCATTATTTTCTCATGATATTCACTCATTACATGTTGTTACGAGTCGTTTGATATATTACATGCCATGGTTTAGAATTGAAAGTTCAAATGGTACCATATCATGCCATAGGGCACCATTAGTGTATGTGCTACTAAACTGTTAACCTTTATCATTATTTTCTCGTGTTAGTCACTCATGGCACGTTGTTACGAGCCGTTTGATATATTACATGCCATATCTTAGCATTGAAACTTCCAAGGTTACCGTATGGTATCATAGGGCACCATTAGGGCACGTGCTACTAAACCAATAACTATGATCATTATTTACACGTGATATTCACTCATGGCACGTTATTACGAGTCGTTTGATATATTACATGCCATATCTTAGCATTGAAATTTTCAATGGTACCACTTGGTACCATTAAAACACGTACTACTAAACAATTCAGACATCACTATATACCGTTATATTCATTCATGAGACATCCTTGCACGTACACGTGCCATTAGACCGTTACTTGCTATCACTAGTTACTCTTTTATATTCGTTCATGATATGTTGTGACAATTTGTTTGATATATTACATGCCATATCTTGTTATAGGAAATGTTTAAGAGGGTATCATAATGGTACCATTAAAGCACGTGCTATTAGAGCACGTACTTATTCCTGCTATCTCACGTTCGTACTTCTGCGTACTCTGTCCCATTTTAATGGATTGGTGAAAACAGACTGTGAAAAAGTTAATTCGTTTTCAAGTTATCGTAATAAATGCTAAGCTCCCTAGGAATAAAAAAATTCTCTTGATTTAGGGACCGAACTGCCCTTTTAATAATCGTCAAACACGTGCATCCTGCACGCACACCGTCTCATTAACGTTTAGAGCACGCGCAGAACCGAACCCATGTTCTCAACACGCGTTTTACCAAATGCGAGGATAATTCGTTTCTTCCAGCAATTCAAGACATAATTGAATGAATTGTGAGACTGCAATACATGCAATTCAATACATGCAACGCAATGAATTGTGGGATTGTCTACAGACGGAAGGATGGACGGACGGACGGACAGCTGGACAAACCGATCACATAAGCACATTTCTATATATAGAAAATGTGCTAAAAATAGGAATGACAGAACAAAAAAATAGCAGAACACAAGAAAAAAAACGAGTATAAGGCAGAAGAAAAATTGTAGAGTTGGTAGCATCAGCCAATTGATTCAAATCAGTTAAGGGGACGTTGAAGAAATACGTCATGCTCTTAGGGGGGTATGAAAAGTGTGTCACAGCGTGACATGGGGCTAGGGAGGTTTCCATAATTGAAGTATGTTACTCATCTGAAGCTAATATAGATGCTTGCAACATTAGAGGGTGCTAAATTTTGCTTCTTTAAAAATAAACCGCGAAAACGAAAAAATTTGAGCATACATAATCATACTAAGACTCCATTGTTAAATCGGATAGGCCACGTGGGATTCCCTTTAGCCTAAAATGATAAAATGGAAAAACTAAAATCACTCAGTGGAACAGTATGCAAGAAAAAAAAAAAAAAAAAGGTTACAAAGATACAGAGTGAGCCAGCTTTCTAAAAAATACAACATTATCAAAAGTTAAACATAATTGATACTCTAACATTCCAATGGAGAAAACAAACAAGAAACACCGAGAACGTTCGTCGAAATTGTAAACATTTCGGCACTCGGTCAATTCCGTAATGACGATCGAAAATGATGAAAGTCAAGTTCCATCTATTGATGAAGCCACGGGAAAAGTCCGTTTTAGGCACCGTTGAATCCGTAAATCAGGCGATTAAACTAGGCGAACAAAGACGCATACCTCGGAAAAATTCCTTCGCTGGATTACTTTGTAGGCGCACGCAACGAGGGATCAACCCGCTCTATTGCGGGGCCTAAAAAAGGAACACTCCACCATATCGAACGGTGTTCAGAGGAGAAACGAATTCCATAATGACAGTTCCTAAGATTCAACCACTAGCATTACGAAATAAGCAAGAGCAATGACGTCTAGTGCAGACATCATTTTAAGAGAAAGCATTCTTTAGGATAAAGCAGCGAAGCCTGCCCTCCAGGCAAAGCAAACACAGCTATAGGGAGAAAAATATCAAAACATAAACATTGAATATCCGCCATCTTTTGAGGGCATCGAGACCCATGGCTGCCATGACTCTGAACTTATCCCATTGTTATACAATACATCCAAACACGCAACAACTCGTTACCATCGTTATACAATAACAAGTCGGGCAAAAACGGCGCACTTCGATGAGTAGCAGTATACGATTGCTTTCTTCTTGCCCTTAAAAAAGGGCAGCTGTACCCATCATTCAATGCGAAGATATTTTCCCCTATACCCATCTTGGCACGGAGCTTCCAATCGCCAAAAGTTCACAAGCGAGGAACAACGTTTGTTTGACACGACTGCCTACCTTGCAATCTTCAGCATGACTGTCCATCGTCCTGACTGAGTCCGAACCAAAAACAGACAAACTCAAAAAACTTCCAGCAACCAGCACGAAAGTTCTAACACGCGCGCGCGAAACCTGACAAAAAAGAGCTTTTTCAACAAAACAAATCGCCATAACAATTGAAAGACAATTTAAACACAAGAAATATAATGACTAATTGTATTTAACAATTAATGACAAAAAGGAATCAGAAATTATCAATAATATTTTTAACAATCAAATATTATAAGCTAAAGCCGATTAAATGTTTTTCTACGACATTACACAAGTATTGTGCGAAGGAGCGGCAGAGGTAAAACACATTGGGAAGGACGATTGCAACGCGTTCGTTCGTCCAGGGGCGCGTTCCTCGACATCCGTCCTAAAACGAAACGATCTGACGTCAGAGAACGTCGTTCGTCTTCGTTATTCGCTGGCTCTGTTGGCGACGATGCAACGATAAAGTCAACAATGTAACGGGGAATGTATATTTTAGTGCGCCGGTGCTTCACTGCAAGGTT
>JAHWFO010003840.1:0-12220 GCA_023313115.1 Rhysida immarginata
TAACACTAAAATGATGATAGCAACAAAATCTCTCACATACATCACAGAATTTTTCTATCCATTCTTATTATATTCAAAGAAATATAAAACTATAACTTTGCTAAAATTATAATACAATTACTCAAGATAATGAATAGATTTACTATACAATTTTATAATAAATGAAGTTAAATTTTTTGTTAACTTCCATGATCACAACGGAAATATAATTTCCAAGTAAACATATCATTAAAGGATATCCTGACAAAAACGAGCATCTGTTTCTGGTATAGTTACTTATAATAAAGCAAAAACAATAAATCATAAACAGCAATTTCTCATTTGAAAAGAAATTACAGAAAAAAATTTTCTTTCTCTCTTAAATTTTCTATTTTTAAATTAATTTCTTCTTGAGATAAAAACTGAAAGAAAAAAAAAAAAACAAAAAAAACTCTGCTGTCATCTTTATTTATTTTTTATTTTTTTTTATTTTTTTTTAAAGTTAATTATATTTTTTAATTCCATAAACGCCATAATCATGCCTTCCTGCATCCCTTTTGTATTTCTAAGTAATTAGGAACAGTATAAAAGCAAGCCCAATCCCGATTAGTGGTTAGTGACTCTGTTCCTATCTATCAATCTGGAAGGAAAACCCGGGTTAGATAATAAATCTCTCCCATGCACTTGAAAAACTCATGGTTATTTTTGGTAGGCCAGAAACAAAGTCTGCTATATTTGAAGCCAACGGACTGTTTACCCAAGGATTTTGCTTTTAAATGAAATCATTCATATCTCACCCAATACAACTTCATACGTATACTTAATAACTGTTGAAAAAAGGCTGTTTATAAATTTTCAAAATGTTTGCTTTAAACTTGAAATACTGTTGCTTATTCGGAAGAAGTTTTAACGGATCAATGAAATTTTAATAAAAATATTATGTTTTTTTTTGTTTTTTTTATTAAGTTAAAAACAGTGTTTACATGTATGACGAAAATGATATATTAAGTGTATTTGAGAAGAATAAGCTTTTTAATTATGAATTTTAGAGAATAAAATGGCAAGATGAAAGCAATTTTATACATGATTATCCATAAAATTACATTAAATTTTAAAATATACAGAATAAGGCATTTATCTTGAGACAACTGAATATCTCGGAAACTAAGCATTGTACGAAAAAACGTCCAAAATCAAAAGTGAATTATTTCGCGGGGGAAATTCATTAATTAAAAAAATTACCCCCCCCCCCCTTGTGAGGAGGGGCTGAGGGCAGGGGGTAACTTTGAAATCTTAAATAGGAACATTACTGATCTAAGGAGTTTAAATGATTAATTTTAAATTTAAATGTGGGTAGTCTCTTTTTAATGGGGAAAATCGTAAAATTAAAATTTAATAAAAACAAAAAAATAAATAAAATAAAGTCACAAATCTTGAAAAATGATGAAGAAACTTGTGAGATGGAAGAAAACTTAAACGATGTAGTCTATTGAAGATGTTGTTAGTAGAAATAAACTTAGTCTATTGAAGATGTAGATGAAGTCTTGTGCAGATAGTAGAAAACGATAATCTTGAAGGAAGTGTTGGTTTTGAAATACAGATGAAATTTTGAAGAGGGTGATCCAAATATTTGGGATAAAATTTATATAAAACGTTTTCGAGAATATTTCTCATCATCAGCCAAACAAATGCACCGCAGGTTTTCTCCTCTGGTGATGATGTGTAGGTGACCTTCATCCGATTGCATGCAGTTGGTCACTCACGTAGAGCTCGTGAGATGCTGCCCGACATCGTGAGAGTGAGTGTACGTTACACCTGTCGGTTTTTCGATTTTGTCGAAAGGCCAAACCATCAACAAAGAATCTGACTGTCCTTCATCACCTTCGTGATGCTGTACGACGGAAACGACCCAACCTTTGAGCAACAGGAACTTGTTCACTCCATCACGATAATGCAGTTGCCCATTCATCGCATCTGATTCAGAAGTTCCTGGCCAAACACAGCACCCCTTTGGTCCGTCAGCCTCCATACTCCCCTGACTTGGCTCCATACAACTTTCGGCTGTTCCCCCAAGCTCAAAACGCCGCTGAAAGGAACCAGATTTCAGTCATGAGAAAACATTATGCAGAAAATGACGGCGGAGCTGTCTGCCATTCCCAACAAGCTTTCCAAAGATGTTTCCAACAATGGTGGGAGTGGTGGGAGAAGTGTGTTCAGTACCGAGAAGTAGTGACATAGAATATGCCCATAATAAGGTACATTCAGAATTTTAACCTTCTACCTCAAAAAGCGTAGAAATTATGAAGGGGACAGACAGATGGGCATTGTAAAATCAATATGTAGCTTCTTTCTTCCGCTACTTAATAATAAAGAATATTTATATGAATGAAGCAGGTCTACACATAACAATACTATACTCTGTGCAATGAGCGCTCAGCTAGGCTTCTGATTGGTTAACAGCCCATTCTGGCACCACGCCCAGTTTTTTCTTTTATTGCACACAGTATAAATTTTATTAAAGATCAGCTTAGGTGTTCGGAAGCTTTCGCTTCATCAACAGAGCTATGGAGTAAGCTTTATTTTAACAATACAAGACCCTGAGACCTTGAAAAGAATATTTTTTCTTTTCAAGTTCTTAAATGGCACTCATCATGCAGATGAAACTGATTTGATAGGTTTCTTCAATATGTTGTATGTTATTTATAGGCTTTCTATGTTAAGTTTCATGGTTAATGCAGTCTCCGCACAGTCTGCTCACCAAATCATCAACTACTGCAAGAGTTCAACTGATTAGACGATGAATTAAGTATCTTTAGATTGAATCACATTTAATCGATCAATCAGGTTGGAAAATGAGGTTATCGTAAGATTTTATGCTGACATCTGAACATCGGATTCACACATTAACAACAGTACAAGCGAGCAATATGAGAGCTTCAAACGCCAAGTTCCGCTAAATAAAATCACTAATTTTTTTAATGTAATAACTTATCAGGCTCCGATATTATTCAATTAACGGAGCTTTAGCAAAAAACTACTTATAAGAATGCACGCTTGGTATCTACATTTATCCGTCCATACACTGTTTGCATGATATCTTGAAAATGGATTAACGTTTTCAAATTCTGTTTTCATCAACTTTTTCATCTTGGCTGTATCAACTTTTCTGGATTTTTCGTGGGCGTCAAAGTAGAATTCACCGTAAAGAATACCAAGATATGACAATTGATTCTTCAAAAATGAATACAGTATCATCCGCTTATAATGAAATTCAAGGGAACAGAGTTTCTTTTCGTTATATCCCGATTTTGTTATATCCGAATGTAATAAAAACGTACGTACAGTCATAGAATTAAAACTAGGCATAAAACTATGCATAATCTAGACATAAAACTAGGCATAATCATTGTTTTATTCAATTTTATTCAGGATGAAAAAAATCCAACATGGTTTTCCGTTTCATAGTTTTTACATAACTTTTGTTTATAAATTTATGCAATTTAAAATAACTTTCAAAAATTTCATTTGGCACATCACCGTAGATGGTCAAGTAATTTTTTACTTGATTCATCAGCGAGTCCATCTGCTTCGATGATGGTATGGGCTGTTCTGGTTCATCGTCACTTTCTTGGCTCTCCTCTCCGCCATCTTGGATTCTCTGGCTCTGTTCCGCGATGGCGTCATCGTTAAGCAGCTCAGAAATTATGAAGCTTTGGTTTAGCCATGTTGAAGTCCTTGAAAAATTTTGCATGAACGACTTGACAAAATCAACCAAGCCCATAAATGCTCATGGGCCTTGCAGTTAACCATGTGATGGCACAATCATATGATTGGCTCAAGTGGTTCAAGTACAATCACGTAATCGTTCAACTAGGCGTGGCGGCCGTGGTGGCGGAAATTTTTAACCAACCAATCACAATAAAGAAAAATAGCAGTTAGGAAAAAATGTTACAAGTGTCTACGCATTCGGTCTAGACCGACTTATAGTAACAATTAGTGATATTTTCCGAATAAATTTCATTGATTTCCCTTCGCTGTAACCAGATTTCTTTCAAAAACATTTCTCAATAAACGTGTAAAAATGCATAGAAAATAGACTGACGGGGTTGGGACTGAATTTTTTTTGCTATATGTGGGTGTTCGTTCTAACCGTGTTTGTCATAAGTGGGTACACTCTTACTTTCTGTTTATCTTTTAAGCATTGTTGACGTATGTGCATGCGACGATCACTTTGTCGACGCATGATTGCTCAATTGCTCATAATCTGTTATATAGTGAAATTTCAAGTTTTTGCTAATGGTGCGCGGCACGAAAGAAAAAGGAAACTGGTGCATGTGTAAATGAATAAAACTCGTTCAATCAATCAGAAACGACTGGTAACGATGTATTACTTATACCTGGCATCACTAGTAAGTAATAATCAAATATTTTTACATTAATATTAATTTGGACTCAACGAGAGCACAACACACTACCTCCCTCTAATGCTGATTGCCAGCAACTGATGCAATTGAGAGGCGGGAAAAAATTCATGCATACGCACAAAGGTTCAAGGTTGGCTCATGCAAGTGCGCGCGATCCAAATCCATCAGGTTTTCGCAAAATAAAATAAGGTCTGATACTTTTCTCACAGGCCTCGTATTATGACTTTTTTGTGCGAAAATCCAGTCTGTCCCCTTCATAACGACTCCATTTTTTGAGGTAAGATCTATGTGGTTTTTACATACGTAAAGGAGTAAAATTCAGTATGCAGATTCCTCTAGGCAGGATCTACATTTGGCGTTTTCGGCACATCAGTCAGATCTGACTAGGCCACGTGACCTATGATGAATTTCTGACTTGCATCCGAGCTGATCTGAGTCGAAGTGCCGAACGCAAAACCTGACTGGATTGAAGACTGAAGCAAAATCGGATGTGTGCAGTCGTGACCTGTCTCCTATTGAAAACCTTTGACACATTATAAAGCGCAAATTGCGCCAACCCAGACCACACACAATTAAAAGCCTATATTCAGCAGGAATGAGAAAGAATTCCAGTCGAAAAATTAGACAACCTGGTGACGTCACATCCAAAATGGTTGGCTAGTGTCATTAAGCGGAAAGACGACGCAACCCAATGGTAAAATGTGGAAAATACAAGCGCTGTTCCAACATTTGTGGCACTTGTTGCATACCAATGTACAATGTAGCCTGCATTTCTTAAAATAGCAATAAAGTTTGTGATAGGAATTATGTTGAATCTGTGTTTTTATACTTCTAACAATCTACTACACAACCTACTATTATGTATGCGGGACTCGGTGAAGTGGGAGGGGAGGCATAAACAACTTATCGCTACTAATGTTTACCTGTCGGTAGCATTTCCTGGGTCTCCCATTCGATAGACGATGACGATCGGGTAAGTATGGACATCACGTCATTAGCAATGGCTTGCAATGGAATCCAGAGATGCAGAGCGTTCATCTCGGACAACAATGGGGACAAAACAATGAGAACGATAAAGACAATAACAAACGCCATAACAAATACGAAGATCGTGCGCGACAATTAGTTGTTTGTTTGCAGACACGACACCTACATAACTAACAAACCAATCGGTACTTTGTATATGGAACTTTTCATTGTGTCCCAATTGGAATTGAGGTTTGTATTTTTTACTCTCCTTGTACTGCTGTGTAACATCGAAATAAAGCATTATTTATAATGTTTGCAATATAAAGCCTTATTTTTTTTATCGTCAGTTATTGTAATCAAATAGACTTGGGACCAAAGTGATTACAACGAGCGGCGACTACTGTAGTAAGAAATTATGTAATTTTTATTGTTTGGAGAGTCTCCAGAATGAATTAATCAACTCCCCAAATTAATCTATGGTAAATCGATGATTGATTCTAATGCAAGAAATAAAACACTCTTTAACCACAACGAGTAAAAAGAAAAAATACGACCTGTAAGTACTTTTCGAGAACGAAGCTCTCATCTTCAGCAGGATTAACAGGGAGTAACACACAAGATCCACATCCTTTTTCCTTATAAAAATTTGTTTTCGGTCCTCTGCATTATTTGCATTTTTGCCAGTTCCGGGAATTATATTTTTTACTTTCACCGATGATTGATTAACAAACAATTTGGGTAGTGAACATAGTCTTGGAATGGATTTAGGCCCAGATTCACAAAAATGTCGTTATTAACAACGTCGTACAGTAACGATATCGGTAAATTTTGCGATTTTACAATTTGTCTTCACAATACGTGTCGTTAGCCTTCTTAAACATAACGACGAGAAAATAGTTGTCTGATTTCGAGAGTACGGAAATGACATCTTTGTTTGCTTGAAAACAGTCGACTACAGCAGAAGTAAGGAAAATGGACAAAATTTAAAAGCGAAAGCAACAATTTACTTCTTCGAAATTACAGTTGCTGAGTACGAAAAAAAGTACGTAATAAAAGTACTCTTTCTAGAAATATCAAGTGCTAAAAGATACAAATTATATTTATGAAAATATCAAATGCTTCTTTATCAGAAATTATTCAATATTCAAAATTATTCAATACCTTTTGGTCGGAGAGCGGGAACGATTGAACAAGTTCGCCAATTTGCTCTACCATTTATATATCGACTGAGCCTCTCGGCCAAAAGTCACAACCCTAGAGAATCAACGGTATCGAATATGTTCGATCACTGATATTTCATCAATCGTAAGTCACGATAATCTAAACATTAGAATACGACATATTTGTTTGTCGTGTCAAAGCCTTCTGCCATTTATACATATAATAAAACTGTTGTGTGTCCGTGGTTGTTCAGGCATCACGCAAAAACTACTGGACGGATTTTGGTGACACATAGTATGGGTCTAGCTTACAGCTTCAACAAGGGTACTTTTTTCTGCGTGAAAATGTCTCATTCCCACGGGAAAATTCCAAACCAGAACGGTGGAGTGGTAGTTAAACTTGCCAACAGATGTAGCTGCGAGTTTTTAAATTCGCACAGCAGTAGTTAAACTTGCCAATAGATGTCGACAGATGCCTTCTAAATATGCCTTCCAGAAAGAGGTGAAATCTTTCCCAGGACTCCAGAAATGCTACGAGAATGAGACAAATACAAATGAAGTACGTGATGGTTATAGCTTAAAGTCTGGGTCAACATTTAGGGCATTTTTTTCTTGCAGGAAAATGTCACATTCCCATGGAAAAACACAAACACTGGAACCATACGATTTTCCAAAGCTTACCAAAAGATGTCGCACAAGTGTTTTAGAGTGTTTTAAACCGCGCTATGGTTAAATTTTTCCTTTTGAAGTTAAAACTATACAACACAAAAGAATTCTATGACAAGGGTTGCCACCTTTCCGGTGTTGGGCTGGAGATTCCCGAATTGGACTTATTTCTCCGGACTCCACTTTCAAACAGCCATTCTCCGGTTTGCAGCCCATACTGCAGGACACGCAAGTCACTTTGAAGGTTTCGATTTCAGAAACAACTCAAAATCCTTGGCCCTCCGACAATCATGAATTAAGGGGGGCCCATTTCAGGACGATTCAGAAAGTATGCCAACCTGTGTAAAAAGACATGACTTTGAAAAGAGCCCATTTGCACAATAAGAAATGTTTAACTTAAAAGAAAAATTAAATTTCAATGAAAACGTTAATATCTCTTCAAAGTTATTAATTAGATTAGATGGAGAAATTTTGTTTGACGATACGGACTTCGAATTTTCCTTTCGTTGGTTGTTGTTGTTGTTTAGTTTTTGTCCTTTGGCTGTAGTTTTTGAAATTTTTTTGGCGCCGACTTTTTCTGCACTGAGTTCTACGTGAGCGAAGCGGCGGGCACAACTAGTTTTAAATATTCTGTAATGACGCTAATTAACGATGGTTTCGTTTGCGACAAGTCTTGTGAATAGCAATGAACGTTGTTAGACGCCGTAACGACGAAATGTTGTCGATAAGTCGCTAACGACGCTTTGTGAATTAACCAATGACCCACTGTACTTTCTTGTTATAAATAAAATCGCTGTCTTTTTGCTTCACAAATTTTAAATTTGTTTACTAATTTTAAATTTGGCTAAAAAATGAGATTCAAGCTTAAAGAAAATCGCTATTGGCTAAAATATTGGCGATAAAAATTTCAAGTATTCAGCACCCCTAGTAATGCATTTGCAGTAAACTACGTGTAATTCGAGTCTGCCAAATTCAAATTATCGCCCAATTCGAATCAATCATCAAGTACCTTTCATAATTCGAACGTCATAGTTACTCCGAAAATAATTTGTGACTAATTCCCAGATTGATTTGAACAAGCACTGTGCTACTAAAAATATAATTGGCCGATCGCTCTTCTACTGGATTATTCAGTAGCCAATCCGCTTTCGACATTTGGCACTAGCTTTCCATTGCTGCTTTAAGTATAAATTAGTGCTTTAAGTATATACAAGATGTTTACAGATAATCGATATATATTTCCCGATGTATCAAAAATTCGATGTTTCAATGAAATATTGAGTAATTAATAGTTGTTCTTTTTTTAAAACACGAACCATTCTGTTTTAAAATATTACAATTGTTTTTCTGTCGCAAGAATATACAGAAAGACCAGAAGAAATTACTGTTTTGCTTGTTGATATTTATGTTGTACAGTAGTGTAGGGTGACACTAAAGAGTGACGTCACACGTTATTGCCGGGAGTTTTGTGGCGGGAGTTTTGTGGCGGGAGTTTTGTGCCGGGAGTTTTGTGGCGTTTTTCGTGCTGCGGACGGTCATAGCAGTGAACGAACATATTGTGTAAATGTTCAACTAGAAAAATATGTTCAATGGAAAAGTCATATCAAGAGTTGAGAGTTTTATAAATGAACGGCAACAAAAAACATTTGGAAATCATATTTTGTTTGCTAAATTATATAAATAATAAATAAAGGGGTCATAATTTTCCCAAGATTTATAGTATTTAATTTTCAATATTTGAATGCACAAACTTATTGGAGTACAGATTTCTTAGTGGGTGGACGGAGAGGGAGGGGGGGGGGTAAATTCACAAGTAAGCACGGGGATGATAGCAACACTATATATTAATTTGTTTTTATAAACAGTTTATTATCATGACTGTTTTGCCCCTTGTTGGCCTACTACTCACTAAGGTTGTGTCTAAAAAGTCCGACCGGTCAAAGCCCGTCACAAAGCTCGTTTTGGAGCCACCAGTGACTGACTCGAAATTTTGACTATGTCCGATTGACGCGGAAACGATGCAGCTGGCTGTATTCATTTTATATTTTCTCCCGATTCGGACGACCCGCGATTCATAAAGTAACGACTGGTCCCGCTAATCGCGACCCAAGTCCAACGCCTTTCGGCACGTGGTCGGCTCGGCTGTTTCGGTGAGTAGAATCAAAATGGCAGACGAAAGTAGAAAAATCAAGTGTTCGAGTGCACGATACGTAATAAATATATTTTGGATAAAGGAGATGGCGAAATACATATTGGGCAGCATCAAGAAACAAGGAATGAATAAGAAAAAGTCCAACCGGTGAAGAAAATTTATGTATGTATACAATTTTAAATTGTACTATGTGTTGGCAACCGGTCGGACTTTTTAGACACTCCCTAAGAGTGAAGGCCTATGTGCTCGTTTCCCTGATTCATGATTCCATACCAGCGAATCAAACTCAATAAATTCGACATGTACGGATTCCTCACATTAAGAAAATTTTTTTTTTCTTGTAAATAACTTGTTTGCTTCTCATCAGCCAGCTTTGAGTTATAAAAGTTTACATCCCCCCTTCCCCTACAAAACATTTTTTCTGTTTTCTTTTCCTTCCAACTCCCAGCAGCAACTGTGACGTCACTTTTCATAAAAATGACATCACTCCATACTGCCGTGAGCCGTTACGCCTTCACGGTTGCCGTGAACGTAGCCATAGCCTTTAGGTTTATCTTCTCTCTCAATTAACTTTGTTTTTCATTTCGATAGCTTAAAATCTTGAAAGTACATAATTATTTTTTATTTTATTGAAACACAAAATACTGTACAATTTACTACAACGTACAATGTACCATAGATTTATATACAGTGGAATCTCGATTCACGAACTCAATCCGTTCCAGGAGTCTGTTTGCGAACTGAGTTGTTCGTGAACCGAGGCAACATTCCCCATTCAAATCAATGTTAATACAATTAATCCGTTCCAACGATCAAAAACGGTTTTTTTCTGTTAATTTTAATATGGGTGCAGCACAGTAATTTAAGAATGACATTACTGTACTTAACCAAGTTGTCAAGACAGAAAGCCCAATGGAAGGCAGACAGCCGGTTCACAGATCGAGAATTTCTCCTACCCAAACCATCAGAAAGTTTGATGAACACGCAATAAGAAATAAAGAATATGAACTGGAGGAGCAAACTTGCAAATAAAAAACATGGATGAAAAAATTCTGCGACCTGGATAAGTAACCAGGAACCTCGTGTCATGCTCGATGCCTCTACCAATTGGCCTATCGCGTGTTGAGAATAACATTAAAGATATAAAACCTAAATTGTGAACGATATTCACACGAATATAAAGTGACACAATCTATCTGCGCAAGCATACAATGGTAAGTTAGTGATGCGCCAGTTCGTGAACCAAATTGTTCGTGAACCGGGGCACTCATGAAGGAATTGTTCCACTGTGATTTGTAAGGAATTTTTTTGGGCGGTTTTTGGGCTGCTGTGTATAATTATGACCAATATTGTAAAATTCAAATTATAGCCTAATCCAAATATTTTTGTTAATTATCTCCTTCAAAAAAAATTACACTACGATGTAGACGAACTTCAGGCGATTAAAGTGATATAAGACAATTGGGGTCGCAAATAGCATCGAGAAATATGCAAAACAGGCAGTCATATAAGAAGCCGACATTGTGAAGGGTTATAGGAGTTGCATATAAGTGCTGGTAAAAGGTGTTTAGAACATTCGTAAGATTTGTTTTCAAGCTAGACGTGTTTCTATGGCTTCCAGAAGACGAATGGAAGATTCTGAACGCTGGCGGGCTGTTGGACGCATTGAAGTATGACAGTCTATCACAGATGTTGCTCGTTTCTTCGGCGTTCATCATTCCGTCATTTCACGATTATGGAAACAATTCCAAACCAGCCAAACAGTTGTCCGAAGACCTGTAGCCGGTCGTCCAAGGGTTACGACCCCCTCGGAAGATCGCTATATTGCTGTTGTAGCCAAGCGGAATCGAAGATCGACCTCCACACAGGTGACATCTATGGTTGCAGCGGCCATTGGTAAGACGATATCTGCCACTACTGTTCGTCGAAGGCTACACACGAATGGTCTGTACGCCCGGGTACCACGAGTTTGTGTTCCTTTATCCGTCCAATCCAGACAGGCACGATTACAGTGATGCCGCCAGCATGTGAATTGGACTGTGTCGGATTGGGACAACGTTATGTTCACAGATGAGTCCAGATTTGCCCTACAACCCGATGATAAGCGTGTAAGAGTCTGGAGGGAACAAGGCACACACAATCGGCCCGAGAACATCATCATGGTCTGGGCAGGGATTGCATTGGGATATCGCACCGACCTGCACATCTACAGGCGAGGTTCTGTGACGGCTGTACGGTATCGAGATGAAGTCCTAAACCCCATTGTGAAACTGTACGCTGGAGCAGTTGGTCCTTCTTTCGTTTCAATGGACGATAATGCCCGTCCCCATAGAGCTGCCATCGTTGACGACTTTCTGGAGAGTGAGGAGATTGCGCGTATGGAGTGGCCGGCTCACTCGCCGGACATTAATCCCATTGAAAATCTTTGGGATACCCTCGGCTGTGCTGTATGTAGACGTTTCCCACCTCCAGCCACTCTTAACGATTTGGAAACTGCCCTACAGGAGGAATGGCTATTACTGGACTCTGCGGTGGTTGATCACCTCGTAACAAGCATGATCACACGCTGTAGGAGGTCTGTTCAAAAAATACGTAGACTGTTTGAATTGCGCGGGCCCTGTTGGTCCCAATCAAAATCACTTGGTGTCGCCATCTTCTGACAGATCCGCTGATTACAAGGCAGTTTTTTGATTGCAAATATCAGTATTGGTTTATTAGCTACGCGGTTGTTTGTGAAGTGTGCTTTTTTTTTGTTTGGCGCATTTTTAGAATGAGTGACTTGAACGAGCAAAGAGTTTCTGTGAAATTTTGTGTTAAACTCTGAAAACTGCCACTGGACGAGTGGAAAAGGCCAGAAATGTGGACGAGAG
>JAHWFO010003845.1:2830-19237 GCA_023313115.1 Rhysida immarginata
TACGAAATAAATATAAACTTATAAAATATTATATAAAGTTACTAACAGAAACATGCAAGCGCGATCTCGCGCAGGCCGCGACCCTAACCTTTCTGACCCCTGATCAACAGCTAGCATTGATGGTGGATGCGTCCGATTCAGCCATCGGCGCAGCGCTCCACACGCACCGAGACCAAGAGCTGCGCCCCCTTGCATTTTTCTCGCGCAAATTAAATTCGGCTGAGACAAAATACTCCACTTATGACCAAGAGCTTTTGGCTATCTTCGTGGCCATAAGGCATTTCCGCCATGAACTGGAAGGCCGTGAGTTCACCATTTACACCGACCACAGACCCCTCACGTACGCGTTCACCAGGAAGCTAGACTCATGTTCTCCCCGCCAACAGCGTCACTTAGAATTTATTGCACAATTTACAACTGACATACGCCACGTGGCAGGCTCGAGCAACGTTGTTGCCGATACCCTGTCCCGTATCGCAGAGCTACGTCTACCAGCCACCGACTTCGTCGCGTTGGCGAAGGCCCAGACAGAGGATGACGAGCTCCAAGACCTACTCCACCGGAACGACACCTCACTATCGCTGAAGCCCCTACAGCTGGACTCTGATACCCACATATATTGTGACACCAAGGACGGAAACGTCAGGCAATATGTCCCGCCCGCGTTCCGCCGACAGGTCTTCAAGACGCTCCACAACCTGGCCCATCCAGGTGTGAACGCCACGAGACGACTCGTCCTACAGCGTTTTGTCTGGCCATCAATCAACAAGGACGTCACTGAGTGGACCCGAGCGTGCACGGGCTGTCAGAGAGCAAAGATATATCGCCACACTCACAGCCCTCTCCAACCATTCAAGCTCCTGGCCACGAGATTCAGCCACATACACGTTGATCTCCTGGGTCCCCTTCCACCATCGAAAGGCCACCAATACCTTCTCACGTACGTGGATCGGTACACCCGTTGGCCAGAAGCCATCCCCCCTCCAGGACATGACCGCCGAAACAGTGGCACGAGCTCTCACCCGTCACTGGATCTCCCGATTTGGCGTCCAGACAACCATCACCACCGACCAGGGACGGCAATTCACCTCCAACCTGTTTGCCTCCCTAAAAGCCACGCTAGGGATCGACCACATCCGTACGACCCCTTACCATCCCGCAGCCAACGGTTTAGTGGAACGTTTTCATCGCTCTCTCAAGCAAGCTCTCCGCTGCCACAGCCAGCACTGGATGGACTCGCTACCAATCGTACTCCTAGGCTTACGTTCAGCTTACAAGGACAACCTCGGAGGCACGTGCGCCGAGATGGTGTACGGCTCCACGCTTCGTTTACCCGGACAGTTCTTCAACTCCAGCAGCACCCCACCTTCCGAGCCTTCCACCTTCCTCCAAAACCTGAGCGATGCCATGTGGACCCTCCAACCAACCCCTACGTCCGCTCACAACAGGACGGCATGTTTCATCCATCCCGCTTTGACATCCTGCTCGCATGTGTTCGTGCGGATCGAGACCGCCAGACCGACGCTCTCGAACCCGTACGATGGCCCGTTCCCCGTCGTGAAACGCACAAGCACCCACTGCACGATCCGCAGACATGGCCGGGACGAGACAATCCACATAGACCGCCTAAAGCCCGCCTTCATCTGGACTGATTCGACCACCGAATCCATAGCAATGACGACGACAGCTACACCGTCCCAAGCCACCCTGCCGGCGTCTTCTGCAGCTACAGCCACAGTTCCAGTGAAACCCATCGCCCGCACCACCAGCTGATCCGGCAGGCAGGTACGTTTTAATCCTAGATACCAGTAACAAACCGCGCCTCCGGCATTCGGGAAGGAGTACTGTGGCGAGCTCCGCGGCCACCTTCCGTGGGTCGCCACCAGATGGCGGTGAAGCCGACTTCACCGAACGACCACCAGAGGCCATTAAAAAACACACATGGCACTCTGGGAAGAGAGGAGACCTGGACAGAGCGATCGCAGCAACCAAAGAGAACAGAACTCTCTCTTCTCACGCAGACATGCCAACTTTTAATTACCATCGTATATCGTTATTGTCATTATTATCAAAATGTAGTGTTTAGTTATAGTACCATAGTCATTTATTAAAAAAATAGCCTTATATATTAACGAGAATGGAGTCAGATCGTATTATTGTCACCACGCAATACACCACTTACAGCAAACGCTACATATGACATGACATTGTTATTTATCTTGGTATTCTTTACAGTCACTGTTTTAGCACGTGAATTCGACTTGAAGGGGTACACGAAAAATTCTGAAAAGTTGATACGGCCGAGCTAAGACTTTGGTGGTCATATTTCTGAAAACAGAATTTGAAAAAGTTAATCCGTTTTCAAGTTATCGCGCAAACGGCGGACGCCCGGATAAACATACAGACTAAGGGGGCATTCTTATAAGTAGCTTTTTGCTAAAGCTCTTAATAAAGGGAAATAATCAAATACAGTGAAACAAAAGAAAAAAAATATTGTGAAAATGGTCTTATGAGGATTTTTTATGCCATACCTGCCAATATTAATAATTAAATGCAGAAAAAAACTAAAAAAAATTTCACAGCCATAGGACATGTTCGATAGCAACAGCTTCCATATCCACAGTGGCTTAGCAGAAGAAAGAAGAAGAAACCACTAATCCACATAAAATATTTTATATTTATATTGGGTCTGTCCCAGAGACAAATGAAAGTAAGAGATTGACAGTGCCCTATTCATTTTGCTGAGCGCTACTGGTGCCACCGGAAGTGCAGCGATCGCCATTAAGAGAATGGCAGAAACCTAAGGTGGCATATGTTCTCAATGTTATTTCAGCTGTTTTCGTAGATGACTTCAAGAGGTATTAGTAAGCGTAACCTGTTTACTGATTTTTTTTAAAAAAACTTTATTGCATTAACTAACGATAACGTATACTTTTAATGACTTTCAATAGCTGATTCAATGCCTTACGAATTTTTAAAAGAGCGCGTACAACTCGCAACTCCTATCGTTATTGTAATAATGGAGGCTTAGCAGAGACAATTGAAAGCATAGATGAAGAAAACTGAAGAAGCAAAGTTATTTCTTCATCCATGGTGAAAGTAAATGAATCTAGAGGAAGGATGAATTTATTTTTTAAGTCTTAACTGATTTTTATTATTAAAAAAGTTGATTCTTCTAACTTAATCAGGCTTAATACCTAATAAGTATTTTCATTTGTATTGCTAAATAAAAAGTAAATTTGAAGCCCCTTCATACAGTATTACCAATGGAGTTTCGAAAATAGCTTCAGTTACACAAAAAATTTAAATTGATTTATTCTTTATTGATTTTTAAATATAATAAGGCGTGATAAGACACTGCGTATATTTTCTCCACTTATTTTTTCTGTCAGTCGCTTGGTTTCATGGTGATATCGAATATTACAGTATGTGATGACAATAAGTCTAAGCACATGATCGTCAGAAGGACTCATTTCAAATGAATGGTGAGTTAAATTAGTGAAAATATTAATTTTGTTTTCGGTTATAAAATGTAATGTTTTTGCTAGAATTTTGATAGGCATATTCAATTTAATTGCTCTTTGCTCTCCTAGATTATAAAATTCACTCCTAATGATTTTTTCTGAAATTTTGCACAGGTATACTACATCTTTCGATGGTGTGATAAGGCCTCCTTATTTTTTTTTTCTCAATGAAATTAAGGCTGTGGTAGCTCTGATATTGCTCTTTCAACGCTTCTTTACATTGAATGCAGATTATAGATTTAATTACAAGCC
The DNA here is from genome assembly GCA_023313115.1 of Rhysida immarginata. Taxonomy (NCBI): domain Eukaryota; kingdom Metazoa; phylum Arthropoda; class Chilopoda; order Scolopendromorpha; family Scolopendridae; genus Rhysida; species Rhysida immarginata. The sequence continues at coordinate 6,607 of JAHWFO010003845.1, forward strand.
TAGAAACGAATCATGCCGAATCACAATATTTTGACAAGATTTTAATATCGGGGATTGGATAATATTGAGATGCGTCATCTGATATGGATTCATGATTATATTCATCAAAGTTATACATGAATTAATGTTTTGTGCCCTGCACTCAATTTTAACCTGGTAAATTTAATGCCAATCAATTTGTCATTAATTTAATGTTTAATAAAAAATGCTGTATAATTTTGTTGCCAAAATAGAAGATGTATCCACTTTTTACGAAGAATATCATCCTTTGGAAATCTACAGCGCAAATGTTTCGTTTTCTAATTTTATTGTTTAGCTTTGAAATAGCTATTATACACGAGTGTAAGAGCTTGGTGCTTATTTCTTGCATGGCAGTTTTTTTTTAATGTATTCATCACAATAAATCCGTTTATACTTATGTTTACTGAATTATCAGATGTTTATACTACATGAATAAAAAAATTTAAAAGCTGCGTCATAAAAATAAAAAAAATGCAATTTTAAATTTTGTTAATCTGATAATAATGGAATATTTGTAAAGGCAGGACATTTAAACTGGAAGGATATTTAAAAGTTTAATTGTTATCAATAAACAAACCTAACATACTTTATCAAATATTAACTAATTGATTTTAAAATTTTAAATTAAAAGAAAACCTGGTAACCTAAAATATTTTTGAAAAGGTACTTAAATTGTTTTGTTTTGTTTTTTTAACAAAACACGAAAAGGAAGAAATAATTCTCAGTTCAATAAAATAATCAGTTTATTAATCCAAATATTGTAATAAGCAATTAGCTAATAATATAATTACTTGTGAACTGAAGTATTGGATCTTTAAAAAAAAAAAACGATTTGATCAATATGTTTGAGAATTTCGTCCAGTTAGTTATTAGAAGGGGGGATTATAATTTGTACATCTCGTACTAATCAACAATAATTTGGACTGTATATTTTATTTTATTAACTTTCAAATTATAATTTATAAAGGAGAATTTTCCTTGTTAATTGTTTAATATAACCTCTTCTTCCTTTTCCATTTAAACTTTTTTTTAAAATTTTTGTTTAAGAATAACTTTATTTATCACCAAATAACTTTTTATCGGATGGGCCAATTTGGATGATTATTTTTTGTTTAATAGAGCAAGTTTTTCTGGTGGTCCCATAATAAATTCATCCAGATATCTTGGGTAGATATTATAAAAAATAATTGTTTGCGATTGATTCACATGCATTGCCTCCGTCGATCAGCGTTTCTTGCCAATCCCGTAATGGCGGCACGAAGGCATCACTAGAGGGGAGGTCACTGCCAGTCTCTTTCTTCATTTGTCTCTGGTCTGTCCACAGTATCTAGCCCCACTTATTCTACTGGCGACTAGCGACACGGCAGAACATGACGTCATGGCGAAAAATGGAAGGGAGAGCGCAGTTTTTCAGAAGTTTTTCTATCAGTTTTTCTGCAGAAAAGACTTTCGCACAGGCCTTTTACTATCTGGCAGGCCGTGTTTAAATTTAACAAACTTTTACCACTCTCAGCGCTTCGCGCCTCACGTCGGCCCTGCGGGCCTCATTCAATGAGGCTCATTGGTCACTGTTTTCCGTTACTCCGGGGGTAAATAATTGATATATACCCCAACCTATTTGGTTACACGGGGCAGTTGGTTTCCCCTCAGCCGGTTACAGGAACTTGCCATGAAGTCATGTTCCACCGTGTCGCTAGCCGCTTCTCTTATTCTGTGGCTTAGCAGTTATAGCATTGGGAAGGTAATCTGAAGGTTTTGGTTTCGAGTCCTGCCGTGAATTTTTCTCATTTAAAATAAAATCTTGTAAACATTCCAAGGAGGAGCTTTAGCAGTGAAGCAGAAAAAGCGAAATTAATCCCCCCCCCCCCTCGAGTAGGGGAAGGCAAGTGGAAGATCCTGCGGTCATCTATTTTTACCCCTTTATCTGCACTTTTTACCTCTCCCCAAGTTTTTTAATCAAAAGAATTGATTTTCACGAACGTATTATGTATAAAATGTAAAAAACCTCGTATCTTCTTTCCTTTTTCATCACTTCCGAACGTATGATATACAGGGTGCATTTCTTGTGACGCGACTATCCATCGCAGCGCGCTCGGACTGGTCGAATAATGTGGTGGGGGGTCTGCCCTTCCAAACGCGCCCGGTCTCAGTTCGCTCTGAGCAGTAGGAGCGGTAGGACGTGTCTTCGCATGAAGTCTGTTTTCGATTGTGTCACAGCACGATGAAGCGTTCGCTGGAACAGCGGTACGCGATCAAGTATTGGGTGCGGTTTGGGAAGAATGCAACAGAAACTGACATCAAAGACGTCTTCAAGCTCCACCACGACAATGCCCCCAGCCACACGGCCTTTGTCGTCACCAACTTCCTGGCCAGGAACAAGAACCCCGTTGTGCCCCAGCCTCCTTACAGCCCTGACTTGGCTCCGTGTGACTTTTTTTTGTTCCCTCGACTGAAGAGAGAGCTGAAGGGAAAGCACTGGGAGTCGGTGGAGAACATCCAAGCTCATGTTACAAATTTCCTGAAAAACATTCCAGTCGAGGAATTCCAGGGTGTCTTCTAGGCATGGCAGAATCGTCTCCACAAGTTTATTGATGCAGGAGGAGACTATTTTGAAGAAATTACCATTTGTACCAAGCGGATCAATAAACCTATTTTTCCCAGAAAATGCGCATTACTTTCATAATGCACCCTGTATAACATGCCATATGCTGCCATAGTTCTTAGGACCAAGTGACTGCCACCCCCACAAATCCGATCCCCCTGGAACAATTGGGCCTAAACTTCATAGTACTGTAGATCTTGTCTAGACGAATCTGGATACCGAATTTCACTCCTTTATATGCATAAATACATCTAGGCTTTTTGGTCCTCTCTAATTTCCACCCCCAAAACTCCGACCTTAATGGGCTAATCAAGACCAAACTAAATAGTGAAGGTGCACATGCCCATAGGGTGAATTTCAACCTTCTATCTCAAAAAATGTAGAAATGATGAAGGGTGATTCAAATCGTGTGTAAAATAAAACCAATAAGTAGCTCCATTTTTCCGCTACTTAATAAATAAGCTTATAGATTATGAGCACTCGAGCAATCATGCATCGACAAAGCGATTTCACGTGCGCGCGCCGATGTTAATAATGCTTAAAAGATGAACAGAAAGTAACTATATATTCCTTCTTGACATATCAATTGTTATATGACATGCCAGTATCTTTGAATTCTTTACACTCACTGTTTTAGCACGTGAATTAGACTTGAAGGGGTCCATGAAAAATTCTGAAAAGTTGATACGGCCGAGCTAAGACTTTGATGGTCATATTTCTGAAAACAGAATTTGAAAAAGTTAATCCGTTTTCAAGTTATCGTGCAAACGGTGGACGGACGGACGGATAAACGTACAGACCAAGGGCGCATTCTTATAAGTAGCTTTTATGCTAAAGCTCCTAATAAAAATAACGTCATAAATAATATAATGATGTTAGTTAAATAAATCAGTTCAATCGTCTTAAATAAGTAAATGCTCCTATCCTTGTATCGCTAGCGCCATTAATTTTCTTCTTCTTGGCAAACCTGACGTCTTGCAGATGGATTTGCTCCAGCCAATGGCAGCACAGCTCAAACCTGTGCTACCTTCTACTCTTTTTATCTTGGGCTAAGGTCAAAAACTCTCACCGGTGAGAAGAGTTAGCGTTTGGTCGGTGAGAAAACTGTGACGTCATTTTAACGCGGCCAGAAACGCCAGTTAATGCTGGTATGCCTAACCTGTTAGTCTAACCGTCCTAACCGAGAAAAAGATGGTAGGCCAGTGAGAAATTACGTCATATTTCTCTACCGGTGAGGATTTTTGACCACAGCCTTGGCTAAAACGATGTTCATCGCTCCAACCTTTGTTGATGCTCTCGGCCAGATTGATCACGTGACTTGAGCAATCTCTTTGCACTCTGGGAGCAGTCAGCCGAATTCGCCATAAGATTTCATCCGGAAATCTTAGCTCTTACTCTTTGCTATAGGTGTGTGTGTAAAGGCAATGCAAGATCAGGCGATTGCTTGCGGTTAAGCACGCACGCAATCCTCAGAAGGCGCCTTTACATACACACTATTCTTAAGCATAAAGTGTGCAGTTGATTCTCATCTAGTGTTTTGCACATTTTTTCCTTTAAACATGGATGTTTGTCGATTTCAGTAAGGTCAGAAAATTCCACTTTTTGAGTCGATTGTTTTGGATTCCACTTTTTTGAGTAAGATGTCAAAAGATGAACTGTTCTTCTGCAAGTAATTTTTTAAGCCTTCCGGATAATTTTCACGTAATTATGTATTAAGGTTAGATGACCAAAACGGCGTCAATAAGATGTATCTCTTGAGGCATCCATGGTCATTCCAATTTCATTTCGGCAGTGGCATAGCTAGCTTTTTAGCGCCCGTGTTCATTTTTCATTTTTAGCTTTTTAGCGCCTCTTCAATTAGCGTTCCTAATTCGTTGCGCCCATGTACTTTGACACCTTGACCGCCCGTAGATATGCTCCTGCATTACGGTCGGAAAGCAATAGCGCTTTGCTTCGTTCCTCTTCTTGGGGTTAGCCCTAGTGAAAATAATTACAGTGTAATTCAAAAGGAATGGTCCAAAAAGAACTCTTCATAATGAATACATTTCACAAAAATTTAAGAAAAATAAAGATAAAACTTAGCAAAACGTTAATACTCTACCAGCATATAATTTCAATATGCAAATTCTGAGTTATCCATCCTCAAATATTGTTTCTCTGGACCGCTACAGTGAAAGCTGACATCTTAAGGCGTTTTGCCGGAGAATATGACGGCGATGGATGCAATGTTATCATATGAGAGTTTTCACACGTAGCCCGGCCCAGCAGATTTGCCGGTCCAGCCATTAGCACCGGCAAAATTTGATTTAATGCAGTCGGCGTTGAACTCGACAATCAAATTCTGGGCTGATCTCCAGTTCGTCACTTTCAATGTTTACTTAGGGCGCTTTCAAACACATGCAAAGTCGGAAGCTGAGAGGGATTTGTGTTTTGTATAAATTTACTTCAGTTTTGTAGTACAATTTTGTTTCATTGCAAAAATGAGTAAATTGTTCTCGTAGGTTTCAAGATAATTATAATCAGAGGCATGAGAGTTGACCACTTCGTCGAATAAAAAATAGCATTATTCAAAAATAGCATTACTCTCCCTACTGACCTAAATTAATTTTTTAACTTTTCAACTTGGGAATTGGGGTAGGGAAAGAAGACCAATACCCTTCACTTCCTTATTTTCATACCCAGGAATTTAGGAAGTCGGCCTCTGCGACAGCCTAGCACTAATGCCCTATTCTTTTACATGGGAACGCGAATTTAAGCGGCTCTCACAAAAATATTTTAATAGATATCAGCACACCAGAAAAAAACGTATCTGCATTCGAGCTGTTTCTTTCGATTGGTGCATTTTTCATGCTCGTATGATTAAAAGTTGATTTTTTAGCAGGTGTCTGCAATTTTTTTGTATATTTTTAGCTTTTAACCTTACGTCTATGGTGAAAAGTTCAACACTCGCATAGAAAAGAATTTATTTCTCCTAAACGAAAACGCAGCGCCAAAAGCGTTTTTTGTCACATTCCAAGGGAAATTTTCCTTATTTTTAAATGAATAATTAAACGTTATTTGAAGGTGCAAAATCGTTTTAAACATTTATCAATTTTATACATAATTATCGTTATTACTGATCGTTAATGCGCATGTCTGCAGTATCTCAACTTCCGCTTTCTCTAGTAGCTTAAAATGGACGCCCGCTGAACTGGTCGTCGCGACACATCGATTAAATGGAAATTTTGGAAGACTGATTAAAGAAAACGTGTATTAAATTATCGTCTAAAATTACATAGTATACGTTCATAAGAGTTCTATTTGATTTTATGGATCGTGCATGTTTCGTTAATTCGATACAAGCTCTTGGAAATAAGTAGAAGAAGCAGCAGCCGCCGTTTCTCTCACCTTATCTTACACCGTGCTCTCTCCATACCAGCTGCTCCAAACTGGCGCGAGGCGATACTGGATAGGAGTGACTCTCATTGGAACATGGTTGTGTGCATGCGTTTCCTTAGGGTGCAACTAAAACCTGATAGCATGCAGGCCAGCGCAGCCAACACCACCGTGAAGATTTATAACCAAATCACGAAGCGATAGACCTAGAGTTCGGGCTGGATGAAGCGATCACGCGCAGAGCTTCGAAGCGCGAGCTATCTTTCTTTCTCACGTGATGCAACACTTGCAATCTATTGTTCAATTTGCACGTGGGGTTTCGGAATTGTTGAAAACAAAAACTTACGATCCTACACGTCGTCTTTTTTTTTCCCCACACAAATTTTCGTTTTCCTTTGTACGACCCTTATATTTCTAGTTGCATCACAATCCATACATAAATTGGTACATTCGCACTTTGTCATGAAAAGAAAAAACAATGATTTTTTTTCCTGTTTGCTGGGGGTTTATTACACACCATATCTTTCTTCACTTTTTTTACCCCTCTCTTCCCTTTCTGTCAGTGGTCAATGGTTAGGGTGACCAAATTTTTTCGACACCAATCCAGGACAAAGCCATGAAAAATCCTAATACTTTTTTATTCAATAGAAAAACACATTTCATGTTTTAAACATTGTTTGAACAGCATTTCATAAAAATAACAGTTCAATAATTGTTAAATAACAAAATATTTATTATTGAATTAAAAAAATGCACTTCACAGATACAATATAAAATTATTCAATTTTTATTGCACCACCTTCAAAATCTTTCGTTATCTCTTCACAGGATTCGGCGGTGTTACACTTTGCAATTATCGCTGCTCTTTAATTGATAATTTTTAGAGATCCACATTTGATGAAAAAAATACATTCTATTGCTGTATTTCTGCCCAGTAAGCACAAAGATAATTCAATAATTGATTTCAAATTTTTAAAAAGATGATTATTCTGAAAATGGGAAAAAATTCACTCCATTTTACATAAGTATCAGTATTATTTTCCGACCATTGTTGGATGTTTTCCGATTACATATCGTTATAATTTCGACATTTCGTCAAAAATTCATTATCAGAGAATTCTTCTTCATCAAGATACTATGCCTTAAGTCTGCAGAAAAGAAAAGAAAAGAAAAGAAAAAAGAAAAGAAAAGAAAAAACCCTCGCTGACAGTGATATCGCCATGGTTAGCGGATTCGAAGAGGCCTACGACGAGGACAGACGACCGGGAAACGTAGTGAGTTTGCCTGTTGAGCAGCCCTCCCCGCGTACACGTTTCATAGAGACACTACGAAAGAGACCTGATGTTATCACATGGAATAAAAAAAGAACTGTGTCAATCGGAGGGAGATCAATACGAGGCTCGAACATTAATAGTTTAATACAAGACGCATTATCACCCATCCCTGACCTGAAGAAACCTCTACCTGGGAGAACCCTGTTTACCGACGTGATACATCATGTCAATATCCCTGAAGAATTAATCGTGAATCCTATGTACCGCCCAGCGCATGCATCTGACACGCCTAAGCTCCCTTGGTTACATTATGATAAATAACAATTTAACGTATAATATTAGGTTGTATTGCAAATGATAAAATTTATTTTAATGTCTGTAAAAAAAATTGAATAAAAATGTAATTCAATGTATGAAAACCCTTGATTGTGTAATTTATTTATTTATTTATTTATTTATTTATTAAAAAGTAACCACAAACAAACACAAATTCCATCTGAATACGAAAAGTTTATTTGAACAAATGAATATACAGAAATTGAAGAAAACAGATAATAATAATAATAATTAGAATAATTAAACAGAGTAATTTAAAGGTTTGCAACATTGGTTCCATTTGGCCTTTTGGCAGATATTAAATTCAGAGTTGCTAGTATATTCGTCTTGGATGATTTCACATTTCACGAGTAAGTCGTTCAAAAACAGTTCATTTGTATAAGTGTTGTTGAAGATGTCTGCCGTAAAATAACCCCTGGCTGCTAATTTCAGGTTATGTAGACAGTGATGACCGCATGTATCAGACGTCTGATGTTGCACTATTCTCGTGTTGTAGATCCATTTTTCCGCGTGCATAAGCATGAACGGGTGGAATTGCGGTTGAGGAAACATTCCGAAAGAATCAAAGATGTATGCTCGTTTGCAGGACGGTATAAAAAAAGCCACCCAATGCGAGCCTGGCTTACTGGAATCATCCGTATTAGCAATGAGTAAAGCTGGATGCAGAGGTTTGAGTTGAAGTACCAAATCCGCCGGGAAAACACCTCTTGCCATAGTACATGTGAATGGATCTCTCTCAAGAGCCATCCATAGCTCTTGCGTATCCATCGACCTTAATTTGTGAAATCGAAGCTCACGGTTCTGTCTTTATTGATTTCCAGGAGATTCTGATATTGACAATAAGCAATCAGATTCACCGAATTAGCTAAAGGTTCGGAAAACTGAACTTCGACGCTTAACGTACCGTTACGTATAAGGTTATATCTATCTGTATAATAATTCCTGTCCCCCGAAAGATCAAAGGCCAGAAATGTATAACCAGAACCGTAATCGAACTGACTGATGTCAACATCTCTGTCTTCTTTCCAAATCCCAAGTGCTTTCATGGAATGAACAAACTCTCTCAAGTAAGACCCAGAGGAAAAATTCGGCGTCAGAGGGTTTAGAGGTATTGCATGAGTATCCAATGAGAGGGAAAAGAAAGATAGATTGAAATGTTGAAAGTTGAATGGATTCGAAGTAAAAGAACCATTCTGGGCTTCACTCGATGCAAATGCAAAAATCAACCGGGAAGGAATCTGACCAGTAATTAAGTTCTGTATGACGTGATATCTTGTTCCCGTAGCAATACTCACGGACCTCATTTCAACCCGTCCGATACGGTAAAACGCGTTAGTGGTTTGCAGAGTCTTTGCATGTGCTAATAGCGTGGCTGTGTTAACTTTAACTCTCTCAACATGCAGCGTTGCTTTTCGGATTGTAATCTGATAATTGGGATTAGCTACATCAGACATCAGAGCAAAGGAGGGTTTCCTTCTGTAAAGCCTCAGACGAAAATTCGTAGAGTTTAGTAGCAATCAACCCTGCCGAAAGATGTCTAAAAGGAGCGGCCCTTCCGTGTAGTAAACGCCGTTTCGTGCGAGTCTTTTACGTAACTTAAACCCATTGTTTGCATCGTCAGCATTGTCCATTTTACCGCTCGTGTCTTTACAATACCCTGCTGTTGTGAGTTGACTTTGTTTAGAAGTCTGCCCATAGTTCAAAAGAGTTTCAAAATAAGCTCTGTATGGATATAAGTTATTACTATGACTAACTAACGTATCACCTAGATAGCAATCGACTTGTGAGAATAGCGAATGTAAGAAAAGGTTCACAGGTCCTGTTTTATCACCAGCTGGTAACTGTCCATCCCCTTTGTTGATAACGACTTCTAAGTTTAATGTAGATTGATCGAGATCCGTGTAAAAATCTGCCAAACCAGGTACCAGAGAGGCAATGGGATTGGTTCAGTATTTTCAAATCTGTTTTGCTTGGCAACACCTTTACTCAAATCCATGGGCAAGATTCTCGGGCGGCATGCCCTAAAGGGTGGTGTTTCTGTTTTTAATGATGTGATACATGGTCAAAATTTTAAACAGTCGCTGTCATCACGAATGAAAGAAGCTGGAGGTAATGCCATGCAGGAAATGGGTGCTAGAGTTCAGAGAGGTAGAGGTCGTGTTAAAATACGAAATTCAGCATTTCCTACTCATTCACATGTGTAACATAAACCCTCGCTAAAACTAATATAGCGGCCTTCTGTGCATTTGAAATGAAAACATTTGTTAGGTGTGAGATTGATTTTGTAAAAAGCCTGTTCTTTCAATGGAATCAACTTAACGAGCGCCTCAACAACGTCCCTACGACTATCATAATACCCTTCGGGAATTTTTAAGATGCACCGTTCTGGAGTGTCAGGTGGATCAAAAATAACACAGCTGATAAATCCGTCATTTGTGTCGTTTAAGGGCATAGTAATAGGTGTTTTCAATTTCTTGTTCAGAAACCTATCAGGTATAAATCCAATGTTGACAGCTGCTGGGAATTCGATGAACTGTGTTGAGGACCCCGTAAACAATACATGATCATTAACAATCTTTGTCTCGACGCCCGCCGTTCTAAAACTATCTTTTAGAAAATCAATTGCGGCAACCCTATTTTGCAGTTTGGTACTCTTAAATTCAACAATTTTTTGGTATAGAGGCGCCGACTTGGGATACCTTAACCTAACAGAAAAATCGGACACCCACTTAAACGGCAGGTTGTAATCCGGAGTTAGAGAGAAACGGTCCTCGTAGAAAATATTGGGCGAAACATTGAACACCTTACAGAATTCAGGAGTGTTAAAGCGAATACCGACATTCAGAGGTAAACTCATGATGACGTTTTGGTCTAAAGAAGTGTTATGGTAAAAGAGAACATCTTTCAAATAGGCTTGTAACACCAATTCAACTTCGATTATCGCTGTTCACTTTTACACGAACACTGGTGAGTGTGAGAATTTTTTGAAATGCTTTCTGAAGTTCAAGTCCCCTCTTCGTTTTTAGAGGAATGACCCACGCATAGCGCGAGAAAACATCGATGCAGGTAAGTAGAAATTTATAACCATCGTTCTGTTTTGACACACTGGTTAGATCAACCAAGTCCACTTGAAATTGCTCAAATGGCGCATATACACGCATGCAATTACGGGGGTAATGATGACGCACCGGTTTATGTAGCGTATAAGCTCTCACACCCCTTAACCATTCACGTGTCTCTTTTTCAGAATGATTTGTTTGTTTAGCTAAACCTCTCACACCACCAAAACCGGCAGCATTAGCGGGGTTAGAAAATGCCTCATCCATGACCAAAATTTAAATTAAGTTATGTAAAGAACACATCTATTTTTAATTATTTATTTATAAACAGGTATATAAATTGTTTCAGTCCCACCCTTTTAGACAGTATTAGCCCCTACTCAGCTGCACACCTGTCAGTTGAAACAATGAATCCATTAGTTGAAAATTAAAAAACAAAACAAAACATCTTGAAACAGCAGTCGTTTTATTTAGAAAAACTGTAAAAAGACCTTGGAAAAAATTTGGTTACCCAAGAAACAATAGTGAATTAGTAATTAGGTAATCCGTTGAGGGGCCAGTACCGAACCCCCTAGCCCGATTCATGGGTATATAAGCGAATCAACAGGTGTTCACTTGTAAGACAGAATCACCTAAGTGGATTTTGCTGAGAGCATCAGGGCCTCTCTAATCTCCCACCCTGGTGCTGGTGCTTAGCTACCAGCACCAGGGGTACATCAGAGGATTAAAAAAATTAATTTTATTTCAGCCCTAGGCCACACCCAAATTAAAAGACCAACGCCCAATTAAAAGGCCAACGCCCCAATTAAAGACCAACGCCCAATTAAAAGGCCAACGCCCCAATTAAAGACCAACGCCCAATTAAAAGACCCACGCCCTGCCGGTGACGTCAGGAAGGGGGGTGGTGGGGGGTCACGTGATGCGAATGCTGCACGCTGATTGGCTGGAATAGGCCACGCCCACCTCATTAATATGCGCCCATATCGGGACCTTATCTGCTTACCTACAAGCGTAATTATCCCGGGCAACGCCGGATCCTCTGCGAGTTATATATATAGATAGAAGGATATTTGTTTCTTTGTTTGTTTGTTTTTTATACAAATCTACAGTTTTATTCCGATCTTGATAAAATTTCGCATACATGTCCTTCAATGCATGAGGAAGGTCACTGTCTGCCTCAGATTTCGAAAAAATAATGATTATTGATAAAAAATCGATATTCATGGTTATGGCAGGGCTTATTAATGAGCAATATCTCATGGCCAACAATGCAAGACAAAGTTTTTGCAACATTAAATATCAACAATGGTATCAACACGCAATTCACAAACACTCTGCACGGACCAACAATATATATCTTATGACCAACAATGCAAGCAAAGTTTGTGCAACAATAGGTATCAACAAAGGTGTCAACACGCAATTCACACTACGCTCGGACCAGCAACAGATATCTCATACCAACAATGCAAGGCAAAGTTTGTGCAACAATAGGCCCGTCGTATTCGCGTGCAGAACACCCATAACATTCCTACAACATGCACTAAACTTCAATCATGGCTCGCAAAAGAAACTCCACGGTAGACATCCTTCTGACCTCAACCAGCCACATGTCGACAAAAAAGCGTCGAACGTTTGGTTGAGTGAAGGGAGTCTCTTTGGGGAAACTGAAGGAACCATGATTGCCATACAAGACCAGGTTATTAACACTAAAAGCTACAGAAAACATTATCAAAGAATCGACTGACGGGTCTTGCAGGAAATGCCATATCGCAGAGGAAACCATCCAACACGTCATATCCAGTTGCAAAATACTCACGCAGACAGATTATTTACACAGACATAACCAGGTAGCCAACATCATACATCAACATCTAGCTAAGATACACAAGCTAAGGGACATCCACACTCCTTACGATAAATATATCCCCGACACTGTCTTAGAGAACACCACACATAAACTA
>JAHWFO010003850.1:5737-30161 GCA_023313115.1 Rhysida immarginata
CCCCCCTCCAGACGTTTCGATGGAGCCAGAGAGCGAGTGCCATCCAAGAGCGGACAGATTCGAGAAGACACAGTAAAAAGCCCATTTCCAATTTAATGTCTCAATGGCCATTCTATTCATTCTATTCATATTATTCATGTTTCTTTATTTCAATTTCTATTCACTTAAAATGGGAACGGAACATTCTTATTCATAAAATTCTAGTGGGAAAGACAATTACATGTTAGAGCCAAGTTACAATTCAGATTAATTCTATCACCCCTTTCAGTCTGATCATTTTGTTATCTTACATAAAGTCTTGACATTAGTTATAATATTGCCAGAAGTTGAATATCCAAATTAAGTTCAGTCAGAAGAACCTATTTCTTAATGTTAAATCATTTGATACAAAATTCCACAGAACAGTGATTCTATATTTCTATATTTTAATTATCATTATTAAACAGTTAAGACTTACAAGTCGTTTGAGAATATTTTTAGATTTAGAAAATTGATTGTTAGAATTTCTAAATTCTATTCTTGTCTTAAAGAATTATAATTACATTTATTACCATTATCTACAAAGTATTTGTTTAATACAATTAACTACAAAGTCTTTCCTTTTTACAAATTGAATCATTCTAGAGATACATTGGTTTACAGATCATTGATTAAATTTTATTTCTCATTACCTCAAATTCTGTTTTATACAATTGTTGAATGTTCCTAATAAATATTCTATTTTATATGTTAAAACACTGCCTCGAGTACTTTGATTTTCTCCTCACTTGGCCGGGCCTGTTTAAGCGGGAAGAAACTAGTTTGTGTGAATGGGATAAACTTTATATTCATCATAAACACTTTGTGGAAAGTACAATCCACTGGCGCAGTCGTTTTTAAATAATTAACTATTCATTCGACCACTTATTTCAATAATTATCCCCAGGAACTTCACAATGATTATTATTATTATTATTATGATTATTTTGGCATTCAAGTAAAAGTTCTAAAAAATTATGTACCTCATTTATATTAGATATTTGCTTAGGAAATGTTTCCTTTTGTAAAACTTTTAATTTAATTTTATTTTGATAGATAGATAAAGATAAATCCTCTTTTACAATGCACATACTGTTATCTTTGGTATATCTGAAGTATCTATTGAAGCAAATAATACATGATCTTTTTTTTACCACTGTCCATACTTCTCCAATTTTTTCTTTTTCTAGGCACAAAATAAATTCCGTGAAGTTAGAAAAGGTTTTTCTTTTCTTATACTCTTCGAGTGTACATAAACTTTGGGCCACAGCGTTTTGTAAATTTATATCTTCTAGTCGTCTTCTTCTTACATCAGGATCTTCTCTTAAACTTTTTGTTGTTGTGAGATATTTAGGGCAATTTGGGAGAATGGAAAGAATTGCACCACATCGTAATCGAGGCCTTTGATGTGGTATCTGGATTGTTTTTCCCGTTTTCTCATCATGATATTTAGAGAATTTTTCAATGTCATTCTCGCTAAAATGCCTTTCGCACACCTAATTAAAAACGAAATTGTTATTTTTAGAGGATTAAGAAATATATTAAGGAATCAAAATGATAGAAGTTTAAAGTAGCGGTCCCTAACAGGTGACTAGGGACAAAATCACGAAAGCTACGGACTGTCAGGATTCTGCGGACGTTATTTCGGTTTGACCGGGCGTAGGTACGACCGACATGTGGTTTTCGCGATTTATTCCTCTAATAAAAATATTAATAAATAGCTTCCAAAAATAAAGTAACTTATTTACATATTAAGTAGAATAATGAATTCGAAGCATGAACCTAACTAGGCAGGCCGAAATCGTTTGGGAAAATTAGGGAACGCTAATCTGAACTTTTACCATATCTGTACGCTAATCTGAACGCGAAGATTATTTAAGAAAAGTTTAAAAATTATGATTTCTTAGAAGATTAAGAAGTCTATTTCTAATTATTAATTTGTTAATTCTAATTCCACATACCTTACTAAACTTTGTTGGCACAAAATCACGATGTATTGCAGTAATCCATTTGTTGCGAAGGCACAGGTCTTGGGGAAATGAAAATACATGTACGGTCGGTCCTTTTGGATAATTTCCATTACAATTTGGCACACAACATGTGTAAACCATATTGTCATTATATAACAAGAAAATAAAATATTTTTGTTGCACAGAAAAATTAAATATATTAAAAATACACTGTTTAAAAAACACGGGGCGTTCCTTACACAAAACAACTACAGCTATAAATCCCTTCCTCTCCTTAATCCCTATCCCTACTGGCATGACGTCATAGCTTAAGATGTGACGTAGCGCTTTGGCCTTCTTTCAGGGGGTGTTGGTTAGATGAATGTAAACGCGAGGCAATTTTGGATTAACTCAAGTCGATCCGGATCGAAACGTGCATGTAAGCGTAGTGTATATCTGTGGCTACATGAGGGAGAAATGGGCTTACTGCCCTAATATAGCAGTACTTCCGGTTTGGCGAATTTCCTTTTTGCAGCAACAATAAGCAACATACCTCAAAAGCAACCAATAGAACGACGCTTTTCCGCGTGACGTCATCACAAAGCATGTGCTGCCCGTTCGTTCACTTCGCTGCCTCGCTCGCTCGCTATGACGACACAAAATACTACTTCGAAACCATTCGAAAAACGAAAGTTGTTTAATCAAAATACTCATGTGAATAGGTTCCCTGTATTCCACTGATTGATGACTGCATGAGCAGTCGAAATGCGCCTGCGGGTTATTAAACTTTAATGTTGACAAAAGGTTGTGTTTTCTTCTGTGTCTTTATACAGGGTGAATTCAAAAGTCTGAACCCCTTTTATTTTTTGAACCGAAGCAGATATGTCAATTTTGATGAATCCAATAAATAGGAAGTTGTAGGTGGCCTATCCCATGGTGCACTTTTCATCATCCCAAATATGCAAATTGGGATACATTCAAAATTTATCTCAAAAACCGTAAGGGATAGAGAAAAAAACCCATTTGCAAACTTGTTCAGCATAAAAAAACAAATAAAACAAAAAAAACCATGCAAATCGGACCAACCAATCACCCGCAATCACGTGGTGAACTGTTTGTAGCTTACAAACAGTCACACTGCACAAACAAGTTACTTCAATCAGTTTAAAAAAAGTTAACAACAAAATGCTCGATTTGACATCCTTGGGCACCATAACACAATTGGGCACAAAACCTAACTGACGCCAAAATGTCGGCAAGCATGGCTGGTGTCACTCCTCGGCATGCTTCCTGGATTCATTGAACCAGATCCTCCAGTGAGGCGGGATGCGTAGCATGAACCTTGTCCTTCAGGTATCCCCACAAGAAAAAGTCAAGTGGTGTAAAATCAGGGGAGCGGGGTGGCCAACAAACTGGTTCTCCTTGGCGAATCCATTGTTGTCCAAACATCTCACTTAGATGCTCGCGAACGACCAACCCGTAATGTGGAGGAGCTCCATCATGCTGAAACCACGTGCGCTGATACGAGGCCAATGGAAAATTGTCAATGAAGTCTGTGACTACCACGTTGAGAATTTCAGTCCGGTAGCGCTCTGCAGTCAGTTTTCTATCGTAAAAATACGGTCCAACCATAGTGTCATTGTACAATCCACAACACACATTGATTCTCCAGTTCACTTGATGAGTTGCTTCTCTCACACATCGTGGGTTTTCGTCTGCCCAATGATGATGGTTGTGCCTGTTCATAAATCCATCCCTGGTGAACTGGGCTTCATCTGTCCACAACACTTCATGAATGAAGTTTGGATTGTCATCCAGACAGGTAAGTAATCAGTTGCAGAAGGCGGCCCTAGCAACATAATCCAATGGCAGTAACTCCTGGTGACAATGAATATGGTATGGGTGAAAATAATGTGTGTATAGAATGTTGAGAACAGTTCTCTGATGGCACCCAACATCTGCAGCAATTACTCTGCTGCTTGTGTGGGGATTTGCAGGAACTGCAGCCAGAACTAGTAGTGTTGTTGTATCCTCGTCGCCCTGTGCCCTTGGTCGTCCTCGTCCTGCATTAACATTCCCTGAAGCCTCGAATCTTTAAATAATGTGACGCATTGTTTGACGAGATGGATGGCGTTCGTTAGGGTATCTGTCTCGATACAACCTAACTGCAGCATGTAGGTTTCTCCTTGCCTCTCCGAAGCAGAAGATCATGTTGACCATTTCCGGAACAGTGTAGCTTGCCATCCTGGAATTGTTCTGTCTTCTGTGTGCTGAAACATGCCTTTTATTTGCTTTTCCGCATGAAAGGGAATGTGAGTATGGTAATTTATGTTAATTTTTTGATTTGCATGGTTTACATGGTGGAAATATCAACCTTCAGTTTTCCTTGTGCAGTGTGACTGTTTGTAAGCTACAAACAGTTCACCACGTGATTATGGGTGATTGGTTGGTCCGATTTGGGTGACTTTTTTTGTTTTGTTTGCTTTTTTATGCTGAACAAGTTTGCAATTGCGTTTTTTTCTCTATCCCTTACGGTTTTTGAGATAAATTTTGAATGTGTCCTAATTTGCATATTTGGGATGATGAAAAGTGCACCATGGGATAGGCCACCCAAAACTTCCTATTCATTGGATTCATCAAAATTGACATATCTGCTTCGGTTCAAAAAATAAAAGGGGGGTTCAGAATTGTATTCATCCTGTATTTATCCACAGTATTTACTAAACTGCTTTAACAAAAGATTTTGAAAGTCAGACTTTAGAGAATCATATTAAGCTTAAAAAAAATACTTCATATTAAAAAAATTCAATTGAACCACAGTTTCATCAGCTTGAGATGGAAATTATGCATGAACTATTTATACATAATACAGGGCAAGTCAAAAGTCTGTTACCCCCCATACAATTTCAAAATGAGTGGAGATACAACAAACTTGTTGCAGGCAACATATAGGAAGTTAGGTAAGGGATAAACAGTGGTGGTGTCAATTTTGACCTTTGACTTCGAATTTTGCACCTAGCAATTTGTAACTTTGTAACCGTTACAGGTAGAGAACAATTTCAGACAAATTGCCAACTGTACAGTTGTAAAGCTCAAAACGCTGATTTTAGCACAAAAAAAGAAAGAAAAGAAAAAAGATTTAAAATAAACACTACAGCTGGCTCGGTGGCCGAGAGCGTTAAGGTGCAGATCTTGCCACTCTCGCCGAGGCCATGCTTGTGTAAGGTACAATCATTTCCATGTGCACTGCCATCAAGAACTGAAAGCATAGGATTATGCTAAATGTATGGAGTTTTGCAACTGGCTTCTATGTTGTGTTGTAGAAACTCCTGATTTTGTTGACTATATTCTGTGGTCAGACGAGGCCCAGTTTTCTCGAATTGGAGTAGTACCAAACAAAACCTTTATTACTGGGCAGAGGTGAACTCCCAATGGCTGCGAGATGCAACACATCAGCAGAAGTGGAGAATAAATGTGTGGTGTAGACTATGGAATGGCATCTTGGTGGGACTTGTTTTCTACAATGGTTGCCTTACAGGAAGAAGTAAGGTACACAGAAGAAATTTTATATGGCTTCGTCTCGGACTTTTTAGACAACTTGCTTTTAGTGCAGTTCCGCCACATGTAGTTCTAGCATGATTGGGCACCTCCATATTTTGCAGCCATTGCACGTCAACGACTGGGTTTATTTTTAATTTCTTTTTATTTCATTAAAATCAGCCTTTGAGCTCTGTAACTGTGCAATTAGAAATTTTTCTTTACCCTTGTATCGGTTACAAAGATACAAACTGCAAGGCGCAAAATTCGAGGTCAGAGGTAAAAATGACACTACCAGCTTAATCCCTACCTAACTTCCTACATGTTGCCTGCAACAGATTTGTTTTGAAATTCTATCGGGGTTAACAGACTTTTGACTCACTCTGTTAATTGATAGACCATAACTGAATATTAAAATTTTTTTTAATTAAACCAAAAATTTGAGAAAATAATAGGGTATACACACTGTGTATACCGTTAAAATTTGATCGAATTCTAATGAGAAGTTTCCCAGTTACGCTTTCACCGCGTAACGCGTGCTCACTTGTGAGTACTAACCAACACGTCTTTTGAAGTTGATATTTTCGCTATTATTTCCCCAAATTTTATCTTCCCAGATGTTATCGAACCTGAGTTACTAACTTGTTGATCTTGGTGGTGGCATTTTTATGTCCGTTCATATCTCAATTTAAATTCGAACCCATGTTCATAGGAACGTTTTTGCTCGGAATCATCCGTACTACCTTCCCTAAACGTTTGTATGTTGAGATTTCAATTACCCTGTATGTTGATTTTCCAAAAAAATTTTAAATATTTAATTTTTATTTGATTTCAATTAAAAATTCTTATGCACTTTGAAATGTTCCTAGCAGCCTGAATCCAGAAAATGAGATATAGCAATCTCATTAAAAAATAAATCTTTACGTAACAATTTTTACAATAAATTTTACAATTCATACTTGTAGGTATTTTGTAGTTTGCAATTGTTTCTCACTTTTGTTTGCAACTTACTATCACATTTCCATGTATTATAGATAATCGTAATTTCAAATAGTTTTTTTGTAGATCTCTACAGAATGAATATTAAAGCAACAAAAATTTAAGAAATTCTCACACTTTATACCTATTTCATTTCAATATAAAATAGTGTGTAGTTAAAACGTTTTTAATAGTCAGTTACAGTCTATCAATATGTGTGATAGACCGTATCAAGCTGATGAAACTATGTGTTCAAATGAATTTTTTTAATAAGAAATATTTGGCTTTTTAAAGCTTAATATGATTCTCTAAAATCTGACTTTCAAAATGTTTTGTAAAAGCAGTTAAGTACGTGAGTATTTTGTACGTATAACAAATTTCGTTCTTCGAGTGGATGGTGTGAGTCTTTAGCGAGCGAGCGAGGCAGCGAAGTGAACGAACGGGCAGCACATGGTTTGTGGTGACATCATGCGGTTGTTTTTAGGTATGTATATTGCTTATTCTCCATGACAGGAAAGGAATCAGAGTTAGTGGAGGAAGCCAAAGGTATCGACTGGATATCATAGGTATTACCTCTATGAAACGTCCGGGTTCTGGAACTGTGGACTTAGAAGGAGGGTGGAAGCTTTTCTACTCTGGTGTCGACCCTAACTAGATTGCCCAGGCGGGAGTGGGGATACTCACAAGTCCCTGGCTGGCAGATTATTTTGCAGATTGCACCCCCTTAATTGGAAGACTGTGTCTCCTGAGGCTTCAGATAGGGAAATGGTCTCTCTCTCTATTCGTTGCATATGCTTCAAATGCAGTTACAGAGTACCCACTTTTTCTAGATGAAGTTGATGCTGCTCTTAGCAGGAGAGTGAGTGCAGATTCTGACATCCTGATGGGCGACTTCAATGCACACGTAGAGGCTGATGATCAAACATCGAAAGGCGTGATTGGGAGGAATCGTGACCCCGATTTAAATGCGTATGGGAGGTGCTTGTTCGATCTCTGTTGCAACATTGGACGTTCCATCACAAACACCTTCTTCCAGCACAGGGATGTCCATAAGTACACCTGGTACAGGGATGCAATGGACCAGAAGTCACTGATTGATTTTGTAATTGTTTCAGCCGACCTATTCCAATCAGTGTTGGATACACATGTGAAAGAGGGGCAGAACTATCAACTGATCACCACCTTGTTGTCTGCAGTTTGCGGTTCTCTGAATCCATGCCAACCAAGCGAAATACTAGGATCAGACAAACTTGGTGATCAAACGGGAGGCATTGGAGGATAGAGCTGTGAGGAAGACCTTTGCAGATAACATATCTTCAAGTTTCAAAGAACTACCCAGTGATCGTGGTACTGTTGAAGAGGAGTGGTAGTTGTTTAAAACTGCTGTGATTACTTCGGCTGCATTGTGCTGTGGTCGTAAGCGGGTGAGTGTGGCGCAGGGCGGTGAGAAAAGGACTGCGTGGTGGAACGGTTGTGTCCAAGAAGCTGTCAAGGCAAAGAAGGAAGCCTATTTGCTATGGCTTGCAAATAAGTCAACTTCGAGTCGAGTGCGGTACACTAAGGCGCGAAAAGCAGCAGCAAAGACAGTATCAACAGCTAAAGCCAAAACCTGGGAGAAGTTCGGGGAGAAAGTGGAGGCAGACTATGGTTCGGCAAACAAGGTGTTCTGGCAGACCATGCGCCGCCTCCGAAGAAAGAAGTCTCTTTCATCACAAACTATTAAAGAGTTCAGATGGGAGGCTTCTGAAAACGGAGGAGAGCGTATTGCATAGCTGGAAGGAATACTTTGCATCTCTTCTTAATCCAGTGACGACAACAACTGAGGCATACGAGGTGCACCTTGGAGCAGAGAACGGTCATGGTAGTATCATTGAAACAGAAGTCAGATGGGCAATTAAGTCCCTGAAGACTGGCAAAGCTGCAGATGATGATGAAATCCGGTCCGAGATGTTAAAGGCCTTAAATCAGGATGGCATCCTGTGGCTGACTCGAGTGTGGCAATGGCAGACAGAATTGTGATCCCTGTCTTCAAAAAGGGAGATCAGAGAGATTGTAACAACTATCGAGGCATCTCTTTGCTCAGCATTCCTGAGAAAGTGTACGCTAAGTGTCTGGAGAAGAGAATTCGGGAAATAGTCGGCTCCAAGCTGTCAGGGGAGCAGTGTGTTTTCCGACCTGGCCGAAGCACGATGGATCATATCTTTGCTCTCAGGCAAATCTTTGAAAAATCCTGGGAGTATGCAAAAGAGGTCTACGCTTGCTTTGTGGACCTCGAAAAAGCATATGAGACAGTTCCTCGGGAGAAGCTCTGGAAAGTGTTGCAAGAGTAGGGAGTGGATCGGCGATTACTGGTTGCTATCATGTCTCTCTGATCTTTCGTACTGAGATGTGTGTCCGGATAAATGGCATTAAGTCAAGACCTTTCACTGTGGGTGTTGGACTCTGCCATGGGTGCGTACTCTCGCCCCTCTTGTTCATTATCTTTATGGACTGGATAGACAGGGGCAGCTGAGGCGATGAGCTTGTTTGTGTGGGCGACTGCCTGGTGGAGAGGTGGCTCTTTGCTGACGACCTTGTCCTCCTTGGGTCTTCTTGCACGAACCTTCACCATGCACTAGACCAGTTTGCAGCCAAATGTGAAGAAGCTGGGATGAAGATCAGTGTGGCTAAAACCGAGGTTCTGGTCCTTTCAAGACAGCCTGCTCAGTGCGCTCTCCATGTTAGGGGAGCCTCATTGAGACAGGTGGAGAAATTCAAGTATCTCGGGATTTCATTCACGAGTGATGGACGGCAGGAGAAAGAATTGGATGCTCGGATCCGTGCAGCAAGCTGTGTCAGACGTGAACTGTGGCGATCCGTGGTAACGAAACGCGAGCTTGGTAACAAAGCCAAGCTCTCCGTCTTCAATTCTTTGTCCCCATTCTCACCTATGGTCATGAGGCTTGGGTAGTGACCGAAAGAGTGCTATCGCGGGCACATGCGGCCGAAATGAGATTTCTGAGAGGTGTGGCAGGTGTTACCCTACTAGATAGAGTGTACAGCAGCACAATAAGTGAAACTTTAGCTGTTGAGCCACTACCTCTCCTCATTGAGAGATCTCAGTTGCACTGGTATGGCCACTTGATACAGATGCCGCAAACTAGTCTTCCTAGTTAGTTATTTTCCAGGCCGGTGGGTAAGAGACCAAGGGGTCGGCCTAGAACCAGGTGGCTAGACTACATTGAGAATCTGGGTTCGAGTTGCTTGGATATTACCAGGGAGGACATGCGCCTGATGGCGGTAGATCGCGAACGCTGGAGATCCTCCATAGGGCTGCTGCCCCCGCGACCCTAACGGATAAGCGGGTTTGAAAAGTAAGTAAGTATACAACTTATTCTTGCTGCAAAAAGGAAATTCGACGGCAGCGCAAATTTCCACCCTATGTTATTTCTTTACTCTTTGCTACCCACTCCTTCCAATGCTTCCATTTTGGCGCTCTCAATAAGATTACCACTGATTGGTAGAAAGAATTCACGTGACAACCTTGTCGCTCTTGCTGCATGTACCGCATAGGAAAAAGTTGACTCCAAACGATCTCAGATCCGGCGTAGAAGCGGCAGATGCGGAATGAATCTGATTGGCTACCGCGCTGTCGATTCTGCACGTATCCAAATGTACTGCGTCTTTGTGAACGTACCTTTACTTCTAACCAATGTAGTGGTGTTAGCCTCTGCTTGTGAATCGCGTCACGGCGTGTAAATCTTGTCGGCCTCGGTTTGGCTCGAGGCTAACGAGAAAGACAGGCTCCAGCAATTGAAAAGTCACCTGACCATGATAGGTCTATTAACAATGTAACTTTCATTGTTTCCATCTTGTATATTAACAATCAGAGTTTTTTTCCTATGTTGGAAACAATGAAGGTTGGATTGTTAATAGACCTATCTTGGTCAGGTGACTTTTCAGTGCCAGAGCTGTATTTCTCATCAGCCTCGGGTTTGGCTCGTAGCCCATGTAAAAGACAGGCCCTAAATTATGAATCCGCATGATGATATAACAATGTATGAAATTTTTGCGCTCAGGCTTTGAGTAGAGGTGGTGTTGCCCTGGCGCGGAAAAGTCACGTGATCATCTTAGTCCGAATAACAATGTAACTTTCATTGTTTCCATCTTGGATTTTAATAATCGGCAATTTTTCGTTTGTTGGAAACAATGATGGTTACATTGTTACTCGGACTAAGATGGTCAGGTGACTTTTCCGCGCCAGGGCCTGTCTTTCACGTGGGCTACGTGATTACATCATCATGTGAAGACATAATCTAGGGCTTATTACTGGTAGAAATGCGATTAAACATATCTTCAGATGATGATGTAACAATGTATGACGCTTTTGCGCTCAGGCCTTATCTTTAGGAGGCGTTGGCTGAAATCCAAGATGAAAACAATGAACATCGGATTGTTGCTAGATCTACGTTGGCTTTTGTTTGACTAAGCTGACGTCATAAGCAAAGCACTTGAAATTAAAATGAATTTATATTACCGGAAGTGGCCTTTAAATTATGATTTCTTTATTAAAAATGAAAATAAAAAAAGAATAAAATTGATATTTAGTATCAGTAAATTCTTTAAAACTGTATGAAATCAACTTCCAGTTTGGTATCATTTGCCTTTAAGATTAAATTTTTGAGCGTGTGAAGAAAACATGAAATTGGGGTGGAATAAAAATCCCCCTAGGGCCAAAAAAAAAGATGATTTCAGGATATTTCTTAAGCGGATATCTAGGTCAGTTTGATTTTAAAGCTACTAGCAGCTTTGAAATGACCGAGCACATGCGCAGTACAAGCCTTTTCTCATGACAGCAATGGGTGCGTGCATGGGGTCGTGAGGAGTGTATGAATACAAAGGAGAAAAGTGAAGGAAGAATTCCGCGAACTCTATTTGTTTCCTTTTTTTCCCTTTGTATTCATGATTTGTTTGATCTTCAGTTTATAATTATTTCTTCTTTGAGTATTATATTATGGTTTAAATTTTTTATTAATTATTTATTTTATTATATTTTATTTATTTATTTATTTATTAATTATATTTATTTATTATTTTATTATTTATTTGTTTATTTATTTTATTAAATTTGATTGAGCTAATTTTATATAACTTTTAATTTGTTATTTTATATTTATTTTTATTTTATTTTCATTTTATTCATTTATTATACATTATATTCATTAATGAATTTATATTCTTTATTGAATTTATTATATACATTTAAGTTATTTTGCTCATTTTTATTTTATTAATTTGTACATTATTTTACATTATTTATTACTTAAATTTATTTAATTAATTAAGAGTTCTGTTTATTTAAATTTAATTGGTTTTGTTTTATTTTATTAATTCCATTTATTGTAGCGTCAGCGAAAATAAAAATAAATATCACGTATTGCTAAAGTGGAAATGTTTTCCGTTTTCCAAAATACTCTTACGATTAATTATCAATAGCTTATTAAAATTAAACTTCTTCTCTGTAACAAACGTTTCCGTGCATTAAGTGGCGCCATGTGTTTTTGAATTTCCAGCTGCGATTTTTCGCGAGGCACTTTAGCTATGGGATACCTTCAAAGCTAGTTTTTGCTTTAAAGCAAGCAAACTGCAAGCTGCTTTTTTCTCCCAGGTAGAATTTGCTTTAAAGCTCAGGCGTCGCTTTAAAGCTGAAGCAAGCTATGGGAATGTACAGTCAACCAAAGGAAATAATCCACACGAGTTTAATATTTAATATTGCATTTCATACTAATGTGTTGTTTTAATAGCTTTTTTAATTATAATTATTTAAATTTAATAATGTTAACTCTAAATGTAATATTAAATTATTAAAAATAATTAATATTGAAATGGTAAAACTTAGAGTAAAATTCAAGTGTGGATTATTTCCCTTTGATGACTGTACCTTTACGGCGGCCGAGTCTATAAGGTGACAGACAGACAGAAATTAGCTTTTAGTTATACTGGATAACACCGAGATAATAAAAATTATTATTTTGCAGTATTTATCCACACACACGTTTGAAGTAATCATCATGTTTGGAGGAAAAATCTCATACGGCATTACTTTCTGAGCAACTCTCTTTTATAGATTAGAATTTCTATACTGTTTTCATTTTCTTTTAGAAGTAAACTCTATAAAATAGGAATGCGTTTCAGTTTCAGTATTATCTGCTTTTCAGTACTACTTTCTTAATCGTCATAAGCAACCTTGCTTTTCCCAAGAAGAATATAAAGCTTGCCTTGATACTTGCAGAGAAGAAAGGCTTTTTAATTTCTATAGAAAAAACATATCACTGTTTAATTGCAGGTAATTTTAGTAAACGTTAAATAAAAAATTTTTTTTCAATAAAATTCTTAAAATTCTCACGAATATTTCAGATTGCCTTTCATGACCTCATCAAGATGCAATACTTGTCAGTTTTGTTTAACATCAAGAATGACGTTCAGGCGCGTGACCACACACGAAGGCTATTATAGTAAAAATCTTAGCGAAGAATGCAAAGTTTGTACTAGGAGATGTGAAATTGAAACTTTTTCAGCATATCCTTTTAAGAGAAGGCCTTTGCAAAACACCCAATTAACAATCAAGTTCGCAGAACAGGCACAGTGTATCATGTAGAACATTTCATATATGATACCATATCTTTACTCTGTGATTTCAGAGGAAACTTTGGATTTTATTTTGGGTGGTCTTTACTTTCATTTTTTGTAGTAATGCATCGCCTTCATGCAAGCCTGCTATATAGAACAAAAAAAATTAATAATTCCCTGAAAATAAAAATTTTAAAAATTTATCAAAAGACAATGTACGAGCAATCAGTACATGAAAATAAATTAAATAAGAAAGGGTGGAACTTTAATTTTATCCAAACTTTAAAAAAGATTTCACTCTTCACCTACCTTTGCTATTGCCTGTCATTCTTTGTTCTTATCAACAGGGCAATCATATGTAAAGACCAGCACACCGCATTTGAAATCAATGTTGCATCACGAACGCATATTGATAGTTCAGAAATATCATTTTGTGAAAACTCCGCTGAAATAAGGAAGAATTTAGCACTTTTCGCTCAGAATAATAACGTATCAAATCCTGCAGACCTAAGCTTAATCGATGTGTGGAAAATGATGAACGAATCACATGATGGAAGATGGCTCTGGAACATTTCAATTGTTGAAGGTCCATACAGCGTGAGGGTCCATATGGCAAGTTGAATTTTTGTGACTGTCCCATAGGATTTATTATACTTGGTACTAACAATATCTACCAAAAAGTAAATGGGTACCCGCAGACATTTACTTCATAGTCATAACAGTGTTTCACGTATTATTGTGTTAGAACACTGGTAGTACTACTCGGTATCATGAACTCACAGTCCTAATGTAATATTCCGGACATTGAAGTGCTCCCAACGCTGTTGCGCTATTACGGAATAGATCCCTGTCAGTTGGCATGATGCTCCTGCTACTATGTGATGGTATGAAGAAGCAAAGTTAAACGCTTGGATTAGTTTGCATAGAGACCCGATATCAAACTTAATAAATATCTGTGGGACAAGTTGGAGCAGCAGATAAGGTCTCGGTAGCAGCGGCGAACTTATGTTATCCACCTACCTGAGATTTTCGAAGAGGAATGGCGGAAAAATCAAATGGATCTCCGCCATAACTTAGTTTCCAGCTGCACTGAGGCTCTTATAGCTGCAAGAAGAGGCCCATCATGTTTTGGCACTTTCAAAATCCCAAATAATCATTTACTGTAGGTACCAGTTACTTAAGTGTAGATGTTGTATATGCTCAAAAGTAATCGGACAAAACAAATAGATGCATTGAGTGAAAGAAATGATACGCAGCAAGATGTGTTAAGTAAGAAGGTAAATACTAGGGGAGATCAAAAAGTAAGTTGCACTTCCACGGTATGGCCATTTATTACACCACCTATAAAAAAGCAACACGGCTATAGCAGCATACAATGTAGGTTCACTTTTCCACATAGTCCCCAAGAGACCCTAAACATTTATCCTTACGATCAACCAACTTTTTGATTCCGGATCCAGAGAAATATCCTCCAGCGTTTTGTAACCGCACGGTGACAGCCACTTTCAACTCCCCATGGTTTCGAAATCGTTGTCCACCGAGTTCCCTTTTGAGCTTACCGAAAAGATGAAAGTTGCTTGGCGCTAAGTCGGGACTGTATGGAGTATGTTGCCAAACCTCCCACTTGAATCGCTGCAGTAGTTCGCACGTTTGGCGGGCCTTGTGAGGTGTTACTTTATCGTGCAACAAAATCACACCGGTGCTCAATTTCCATATACAGCAGTATTTCACGATGAATGTCCGTGCACTTCACCCATTTGGCCCATAGAAATCGGATTGCTGTGCTCGCACCTCAAGTTTGGAGTGGACATCCAGTTGACGCGCCATTGCTTTTAGCCCGCTAGTCACACAAAACAAGACGAGAAACCACAGCAACCGTCCTATCCGACGTCTGCGCAGTTAATGTCCCTTTCTCTGCTTTGCCCAAGATTGTGACACACAGCGCGCTCCTGCGGCGAGTTAGTGTAACTTACTTTTTGATCTCCCCTCGTACGTTATATTGCCATTAATGACTCGTTTGGCACATTTTACTTGGTCTTGCTCCACTGGATTTTGTTTGTAGACGGAACTACGAAGGCGAAGGCTATGATTACAATATTAAATAATTCCGTGCCCTGGCCGTTTTCATTTCAGCACGTCAGTTTTATTAAACAAAGCCATAACCGTATGATTTTTGAAAATAAGGGTGGATGCACTCGGTTGGTAAACCTAAACCTATATAAGAACTCGGTTGTGCCAAGTTAAATCGCCCAACGGCCCCTTATTTACAATTTACAGTTGAGATGAAATAAAATAATTGCAGACCTTTGGTGAAACATAGTCAATCTTAGTATAATATGAAAACAGCCAAAACTGTGGATACTAGGTTAACAATAAAGGAAGGAAAGAAACCACTATTGCACATAAAGAATTTTATAAAAAACTCATATGTATATTTCGGAGCTCTCTGCCTCCTTCAGTGAGAAACAACAAATTAAACTAACAACTGACAAGACCACTATATGTAGCAAAGGTTAACCAATCAGAAAAATATTTGACAAATTATTTGACAATGAAGGAAGAGAAAACTAAAATCATGGTAAATAATTTGTCTTATACAGAGTGTCCAAAAAGTCTGGTAACATGGCAGATATCTTAAAGCTGCCAGGTAGGCGAGATCTGATGAGCGTGGTTTATAGGTAATCCGGGGGTGGCGAATTTATTGCCGTACTCAAATTTGAATTTTACCCCAAATTTAAGCTTATCCAAAAACTATTAAATATAGAGAAAAATTTCCAATTGCTACCCTATAGAACAACAACACATTAGTCTAAAAACAATTATTAATCACACACTTCCTCTTGAAAGATTTTGAGAAATTGGGCGAGAAAGAGGCACTCAAGGTCATGTGGGCTAGCCTGGTGGGCTGAGGTTTCTAACACATTTGTATTGCAGTGAAGCAAAACGTTGGGAAGGCTTATTAAGTCACTGACCTTGAGTGACTCATTCTCGCCCATTTTCTCAAAATCTTTTAAGGGGAAAGGTGTGATTAGAAATCACTTTTAGACTAATGTGGTGTTGCTCTACAGGGTAGAAATTGGAAATTTGTCTCTATCTTTAATAATTTTCGAGTTAGCAAATGGATGACCTTAAATTTGGAGGTCAAAGTCAAAGTTGAGTGCGGCAATGAATTCCCCACCCCTCTATTACCTATAATCACACTCATCAGATCTCGTCTACCTGGCAGTTTTGAGATATCTGCCATGTTAGCAGACTTTCTTGAGCACCCTGTGTAGTGACCTTGTTATTAATTACTATCAAATATTTTTTCTGATTGATTAACCTTTGCTTTATATTGTGGTCTTGTTAGCTGTTAGTTTTACATGTTGTTTGTTACCGAAGAAGGAGACAGAAAGCACCGAAATAAACATATGGGTTTTTATAAAAATCATTTGTGTGGAGTAGTGGTTTCTTTCCTTCTTTTCTTGTTATAGTAAATCTTCTTCGAAGGATAGAGATATTGATAGGGGTATTTGGTGGACGGGACATCATACCAGCTTCAAGTAAGCACAGTTCTTTGGGTAGCAGGTCATTAATGGCAACATAATGTACGTTTATGAAGCGGTCAACAATTTTTTCATATTGACACTAAAATTACTGGTGGAAACTGCCAAGGAAAATTTGAATCTTACGGATAAAGAATACTGTCCTCTCTCTGTTGCTTCTTTTGTTGCTGAAGTAAGAAATACCACCTACGAGGTGCTATCCAAAATATCCGAGAATTTGAATATTCCCGAACCAAAAACAGTACAAGATTCTGCCGCTAGATGCCTCTTGGTGCATCTTTCAGCTAGAATGCCTTTAAGTATAATAAGGCACTCTACTTTCAGCTGCTACTCTGCCAAGTTTCTTAAACGTTGGCGTATTTCTTTGTGAGTTATTGCTGTTTGTGTTGCAACGTTTTCTTTTGCTTCTGCGAATTTCTAAATTATTCGACCTGGTCAAATTGTCAACAGGAATTTTTTGCGAGGTTTTCAAGAGACTGGGAAAATTTCGCGCAATCGGTCGGAGTTGTGGATAAACATCCACTGACAACGTTCCCGCACACGCCTCGCTTGTTGCGAAGGAATTCCTGGCAAAAAAAAAACATAGCAACGATCCCTCATCCTCTCTTCTATCCTGACCTAACCCCCTGCAACGTCTACCTCTTCCCTAGAATGAAAAGGCGGCGCTTTGAGTCCATTGAAAATTTCCAAGTGAATCGCTACTGGTCTTGAACACCCGACAAGGAGGTAAAGGACAAACATTAGTACTTCTAAGAATGGGTAAAATGCTGGGATCGTTGCATATGTGCCGAAGATGACTACTTTGAAGGTGACAGCGGAAATTAGGGTTCCCTGCTTTTTACAAAAAGTTTTCGGAAAATTTGGGTAGCGCTTCATACAATGATCTGCAGAGTTTTACAGTCTTGGTTATTATGGTAGAAAAATTGCATACAAGAAAATACCTGTATTGCAAAAGCAACATTAGTATTTCTCCCACCTTCCGGAAATGTAGGAAGCTGAAAAAGTAGTCATGCTTTACATCTTTCTAAGCTGAATAACGATTTTGGGTACAGCCCGACCAATTAATTTTAACAGACCATGTTTTTCAAAGGATTAAATTTGGTAGTTGCTCCAATGGTACATGTATTTGGTTGTTTTTCCTCGATGGGACTCAGGCAAATGGTTACTCTACTAAAGGATATAGACTCTG
This sequence comes from Rhysida immarginata, assembly GCA_023313115.1. Lineage (NCBI taxonomy): Eukaryota > Metazoa > Arthropoda > Chilopoda > Scolopendromorpha > Scolopendridae > Rhysida > Rhysida immarginata. The sequence goes on from JAHWFO010003850.1 coordinate 23,563, forward strand.
TAATGCGCTCCTGATTCTGTGAACGCTGCCGTAAATTTCCTGACATATTGAAGCTGTTATAAAAGCAAAATATACATCAAATAATTTACAAATTTTCATAAAAAAAGCATTTTCCCCAAAGCAATATTGTGTCCGAATACTTTACTTTTGTTGAACCGATTTATAATATATCTTATAGGGTGTTACTAAAAGAAGTTATTTAACATGTGGCACTGGTTTTTCTATTAGAAGAGGTATGATTTTCATTATCGTTAGGTATATATTTACGGGGTAGCTGTGGTCGAGCGGAAGGTCATGTTACACGTGGGCTCGAGAGGAGATGGAAAAAGACGGGAAGGTGGAGAGCGACGGTAGACCCTAGTGGCGGAGCAAATAAAGGGGACTCCTTATCGAGAATTGCTGCATGTCGTGAGAAAAGGAGTAATGTGTATTCTAGAACGACTAGCACCGGTAATGGTACGGCAGCACGGAAGGTAGTCGCATTGATACATGGAAAACGTGAGCCCAAGACGGAAAACGCCCGACCACGCCGACACGACCACGAGGAGAGGCTACTGAACGACCGACAGGAGATTCCGCCTCAGCCCGCATTGGCAGTCCCCTTGAATTTCTTAACTAGGCTAGAAATTCAATATTGGAAGGAGGGTTGCATTAAAGAAGAAGCCTCACGAGTCGTCGTTATTCAACGTGAACGTTGGATGGGAGCCTTTCCACGAGGACTGAGCGCCTTCACGAAAGACAGGGTTGGCTATGTACGAATACGTAATTAAGGAAGCCTTGAGTGAAACTGTAAGTACTATTCTTTCCACCAAAATTTCGGATAGTTCACGGAATAAGAAAGTGACAGTCAAACGTATTATTAAACGGTTAATGAGGTCGAGCGAATGCCGTTAGGCCTAAATGCATTCATGTTAAGCTTCACTTATTGTGCCGCAAATGCAGTTTATGCTACGGGGAGTTAATTGTGTTTGACTGTAGAGCTCTGTGACTATGGTTCATTGTTTAGAGCAAATTGTTATGGGCGGTCTAAGAGCTAAAGAATTCTTTGTGTAAAGAGAAGTCATATTCCGATATACGTACGGAGAATTGATATATTGATATAAGCTTATCTAGCTTGTTGTTAAAGGATTAAGAAATCAAAGCGCGCTTATTGGCGCTATTTTTGTGAAAATTTAATTGTGAAAGCCAGAAGGGTCATCGACCTGAATAATGTGTTGTAAATGTGTGTTCTATGATACTACATTTAGTGAATGAATTTGAAGTGTGCTATTCATAAAATTGAGTGTGTTGCTACAGATTGGAATGACGCAATTGTCTCATAATATTGTTATAGATTCTGACTGAAGTCAGTTTGCTTATGTAGGTGTGCCTTGTATTAAGAATTATTGAATACCTATGTTAAGACTTTGAACTCTTTTGTGTCTAAGACAATTGACATTTAATGTTCGTTATCCTCCAATATTGATGTGACGTAAGCATTGTAATTTTAAAAATTAAAGGTGAACATTTTCCCGTTTAAGACTGTGGACTTTGCTAATTATTACTATTCGATTCAAGCTCGAATTTTTGGAATGCTTTCTTCATTGTGAATTTACAAGTTTTAATCCAATGAGTTTTTGTTATGCCAAATGTAGTGCCTATGTATGTCAATAGAAACGATATAATTTTATCATAAAGTAAGATTATCTTTAATTTTGTTTTAGAGGCCGCTTTAAGTTTAAGCAGTATTATTTGATGTTTATTTTGCAAAAGGATTTTTTTGATAGTTAAGTCAAACTATTTCTGAACCCGTTTATTTGTTTTTGTTTTGACTTTTATTATTTATGGTTCTTTTTACTTGTGTTATTAAAATTTTGTTTTGGTTTGGTTCACTGACTAAAATTGTAGGTCTGTGTTATTCAATTACTCTGCATATTTTTATTATTTCCACTGCATTTAAAAATTGGAACGTGACAGTCATTGTGTTAATCTCAACTGAACTGGTGTATGTCAAAAAACAGTACATCGCATTATCCAGAGGGGAATAACAAGGAGTTTTGGTACAATATTAATTAAGAAGTATTAAAAATCTCAATAAATTCAAAATTAATAAAGGTTTTTGTTTTTCAATCGAAAAGTTTTTCTAAATGATAATTTAAAAAGGATTGCATTGAAAAAAAGAATTAAAAAGATTAACTGCATTTATAAGTTTATCATAAAGATCATACATTATTTCGCTGCCCAAATTCTGCGTCGCTCATCGTCTCTTAGAAAGCCAATTTTTTCGCTGTTTAAGCACCTACTGCAGCACAAATAGGCATTATGCCTATACTTTCATAAACTTTTTATAATTCGGAAGAAAATTACAACTGGCGATGGCTAAACACTGCTGTATAGCATTATGCATGTATCTACATCGTATGACGTTTTTTTTTTATAGCACAGTTAGCACATAATGGCGTCCATAAGTCACGTGCTTGCTCTAGCCAATCGTTTTGGCTACGCAGTTGTCGTAACTCTTATACATACAGGATCTCTTGTAGTAAAAATGTAAGTTTATATGCTGTCACGCAGCAGCTGTTACCTAGTGTATAAAACCGAGGAACATTAGCGAAGATCCTTGTTCAATAAGTATGCCGCTCACAATGATCTTAAAGATAGCATTATAAGCCTTGTGTTTTTACATATGTTGAACTTGTTAAACTACTGCAGGTGTGTGGCTAAATGTGTAATTAGTTATAAAAATGCCTTCTGATGGCGAAATTTGTAATTAAAAATTTTTTTCCACTGAAACAAATTCCCATTCCTTCATACGTCCTCCACGAAATTTTACACTTTACGTCCACACTTTGCAATAGGGTCCTTTAATTGCAATATAGGGGGACACTCTATATTTAAATTGATCTTTTGATCTTTTACTTGCAATCTCTGAATTTTAAACACATATTATTCCAAAAAATATTTATATAAAAAACATGACACATTTTTCGTCATTTATATCAGTGATATATAGTAGAAATAAGCTATAAAATAGGGTTTACCCGCTATTCCCTATAATACTCCATAGCATTCATCTGCTCTAAAACTTCCAGGTTATGTCACGCAACTGTAGCCAGTGACTATTCACCACCCGATAGAGGCCACATTCTCTTCTATCAATCGCGTCTAATGATTCAAGTCCAATGTGTTTTAATCGCGAAAACAGTACAAGGTGGCCCGCTCAGATAATAATTATCAATAAAAAATCGAAATTCATGGTTATTGCAGGGCGTATTAATGAGAAATATCTCATGACCAACAATGCAAGGCAAAGTTTGTGAAACAATAGGTATCAACAATGGTATCAACACGCAATTCGCAAACATTCTGCAAGGACCAACAATATATATCTCATGACCAACAATGCAAGGAAAAGTTTGTGCAACAATAGGTATTAACAATGGTGTCAACAAGCAATGCAACAACACTATGCAGGGATCAACAATATATATCTCATGACCAACAATGAAAGGCAAAATTTGTGCAAATAGAGAAATTTTAATTCGTCACAATGCATAGAATTCCTGTCATTCTGGCTTTTCTTGGAAAAGAGAGTTCTGAGTACTTAACAAATTTTTGAAAATCTTTAAAAATGATCAGTAACTAGAGATAATGGTGAGTTAGCAGAATATTGAGAAAGAGTAAAAAGATGACAGAGGAAGCACTCCTTTAGCTCTGTGTTGTATTGAGCAAATGGTAAGCATGTCAGTAGAAGAATCGGCGATCGCTAGACTACACAAAGAGATGAATGGCCAAGTTTTGATTCAAGACACCGAGGAAAGAAAGGGAATTGCAACAATGTCAAATGTACATCTAAAGTAAAATTACGTGAGTAAGAAATTATTTAGACTAGCAGTGGCACCCTTGGAGAGGTCCATCCATTGTGAGCCTTTAAAAAAATTTTCAAATTTTCATTAAGAATTTTTACTATATTAATTCTAAGCGATTTCATATGTTTACTTTTAATATATTTTAAAATTTATTCCAAAAAAAAGTCCGAGCCACGCTGGGATTATCACCTATCTTATTTGGTAGCACAGCAGATCCAAACATTTCCTAAAAATACATTTTGACTATATTCTGTGGGAAAGTGTATAGTTTGGAAACTGAGATGCTGATAATGCGATGACTGAACGTTCGTTTCCAAGAATTACTGATAATAAGCATAAAGTTGAGATGCAGTGACAGAACATTAATAAGGCAGCGTGTATTGATTAGGCATTGGAGTCACGCGTGTTTCCCTTGAGCTCCCTATCAAACGTCCAGACAACTGGCAAAAATTTATGTCTGGAAAGGAAAGAGAAAGAACGAGTATTGGTCAGAGAAACTCTGTAACTAAAACAGAAAAAGCTATATGGGAGTTTGAAACATCTGAACAACGGGAGTTTCGAATAAAGCAACAGGTTATAAGAGGTTCTATGTCAAGGGCAAGAAAAACTTGAGTCTAAAGTATCTGGTGATGCTCCGTAGTGGTGAGGCAAGTCAAGAAAAGTTTAGATAAAGTCCCGGTATATCACCTAGAAATCCTGTTTTTCATATTTTTAGTAGAATGGATAATCCCTTTGCTCTGTGTTGTATTGATTGAATTGTTATTTGACTAGTTGGGAGTTTTAATTTAATTTTTTGAGATTGTTCTGTTTACCTACAAGTGTAATTATCCCGTGCAATGCCGGGTACCACTGCTAGTTCTTTTTATATTTGAACAAATAAAAGTTCTTTAATTCATAGGCATTTCTACATACTGTTAAATGAAGTAAGCCTCAATTGCTGAAGCGTTCTGTATAAGAGTCTACTATTTCTTCGTATTCTATTACTGAAGTGTTTCTATGTAATCATCTACGGTTGAAGCGAGCGATTTGCTACTAGAAATTGCTCTTGATATCGCAAAGAGCTGATTGATATATTAAATGGCATATAAAGTTCTAGCACTACCAAATGGTACCATTAGAAGACGTACAACTAAACCAATCCCAGCTAATATTAATTATTTGATACTTTTTATTCTTGACACTTCGTTACGAGTTGTTTGATATATTAAATGCCTAATATTAGCATTGAAATCTTGTAAGGGGATTTTATAATGGTATCATTAGAACACGTGTTATTGTATCTATTCCGGCTATCTCACCATCGAATTCGTTCGTGTTCTGTTCCATATTTATGGATTGGTGAAAATAGGCTGTGAAAAAGTTAATTCGTTTTCAAGCTATCGTATAAATAATAAATTCCCTACGAATAAAAAAATCCTTTTAGTTAATGCACCCACAGACAGACGGACATCTGGACAAACCGATCACATAAAAACTTTTCTATGAAAATTGAGCTAAAATTTGAAGGATTAATTTTGCTGACTACATTTTGTTAATTTATGGTTTTATAAACTGCGCACTTCTCATCGTGATTACAAAGATAAAATCCATTCAGCGTAGAGTTTATCTAAATATAATGCTGGATTGTTATAGCTATTAACGGCAATATAACTAATAAGGGATTATCAAATATACTGCTCAACACCATCGTCTGGGAGGTGATTGCAACTAAATCTTTTATCGTGCTCGGAGTTTTTCTTTACAAGTGGACAGATAAACTTACCTAATTAATCTCCACGTATCCCATCTATTGGATGTATCTTCAGACATGGGCTTAACTCACTACTCTTTACTGTATAAATTTTGTAATATTTAAAAAAAAAAAAAACATTACTCGTAAAATTTCAAATTCTTCCTACAGAACCATTGGAAACATGAAGCGATATGTGGTAGTAGATAAGGACTTGATCGGGTCGCATATAAATGAGGTGGGCGTGGCCTATTTCAACCAATCAGTGTGCAGTATTCGCATCACGTGACCACCCACCCCTCCACCCCCCCTTCCTGACGTCACAGACATTCAACCAATCAGCGTGCAGGTTTTGTGTCACGTGACCACCCACCCCCTCCCCTGTTTTGGGCGTTGGTCCTCTGTTTTGGGTGTGGTCTTTATTGGGTGTGGTTTTTATTTGGGCGTTGGTCTTTATTTGGGTGTGGTCTTTTTTGGGCGTTGGTCTTTATTTGGGTGTGGTCTTTTTTGGGGGGGTTTTGACACCAGAGGGCGACACAGCTTGTTGTGCACACCCTTCTCTGATGGTGAGGTAATCAAGTGATGGCAGCCATGTGCAGATGGCCTAAGGCTGAAATAAAATTAATTTCATCATCCCCTGATGTACCCCTGGTGCTGGTGCTGGTGCACCAGTGTGGCAGATAAGAGGGGTCCTGATGCTCTAAGCAAAATCCACTTAGGTGATTCTGTCTTAGAAGTGAACACCTGTTGACTCGCTTAAATACCCACCAAAATGGGTAGGGGTTGGTATAATGGCACCTCTATTTGATCACCTAATTACTAATTCACTATTGTTTCTTGGGTAACCAAATTTTTTCCAAGCTCTTTTACAGTTTTTCTAAATAAAACGACTGCTGTTTCAAGGTGTATTGTTTTGTTTTTAATTTTCAACTAATGGCTACATTGTTTCAATTGACAAGTGTGCATCTGAGTAGGGCCTAATGCTGTCTGAACTCTCATATAATTGCTTATAAATACAACTA
>JAHWFO010003852.1:2199-29867 GCA_023313115.1 Rhysida immarginata
TGGGTGACCTATCCCATGGTGCACTTTTCATTATTCCAAATATGCAATCTAGGACACATTCAAATCCTATCTTTAAAACCACAAGAGATACACGAAAAATTCCAATTGGAATTTTACGTGTATAAGTTATGATTTTGAATGTGTCCTAGTTTGCATATTTGGGATGATGAAAAGTGCACAATGGGATAGGTCACCCACAACATCCTATTCATTGGATTCATTAAAATTGACATATCTGCTTCATTTATAGTAATAAAAGTGGGACTCATTTTTGTATCCACCTAATATAATAAGTTATTAATAATAGATAATTTGTCAATATCTTCAAATGAAATTATAAAAATATACTACGCAAAAAATTATAAAAATATGTTTTTAATAATTAATATTAGTTTCATATATAATTTATTCAAAAACAACTTTAAAAAAATTAAATTGGGAAAGGAGCAACAATTGAAACCATGAATTTTAGCATTGTAATCTATCAACTTACTCACATGACCATGTTGACTACTTGAATATCACATTCTCTAAATTTGTAAATATACATCATTAGCCTACATAACTAACTTTAAATAATTATATCTCCTAAACAAATGCCCATTAGCACAAGTTACTACGCCAAGTAATAGTGGGAAGGGGGTGTAATATCATATTTAAATTGAAATTATATCCAAGGATAAGCTTGAAGTTAAATCCAAGCTTAACAGACGTGGTCATCCCCTTGTGAGATTTGTATGTTGAGACAGAAACATTACCTTTATTTTATTTAATAAATTTATTTTATAAATTTTTTAAATTAATATTTGAAAAATAAACATTTTTAAAAATTATTATTTCATAAATTTTTACTTTATTAATCAATAAATAATAGTTATAAATTAAAAATACAAATTAAATAAAAAATCAGATATAATAAACAAAAATAATTATTCTAAATCAAAATAAAAAGCTGACGTTTCGGATAGAGACTATCCTTTATCAAAGCAAAAAAAGATAATTCTGTAAAAGCAAATAGAATATTAGAGAACCATGTAAGACGGTATTGGCTGAAAAACAAGAAGAGAACCAATGAGATTAATTAGAAGAACTGTTGGGATAGGACAGGACGGAGGACAAATAAGAAATAATAAGGGGGCGGCGAGAAAAATGCAATAGGATGACACATAGAAAATTGAAATTATAAAAAAGTTTAGGAATGCCAGGGTGCCTAGCAAAAAGATTTCGTAAAATTCCCTGAATTATCCTTGATTTTTCCTGATTATCAGCAGACAAAAAAGGCTGTCATGAAAGAATATTATTGACATTGTTAAAAAATTTTCGATTTTATGATATTCCCTGACTGTTACCGGTTAAAAAAAAATAAAAAAATTAAAAAAAAATCCCTGACAATTCCCGGTCGCTAGTCACCCTCTAAAATAGTCCCACATGTACGAGCATCGGGTCAAAGGTAGAAAAATATAAAAGAACATTGAAATCAAGAAATAAAAGCTAAGATAAAGAAAAAAGAAAAGGGCCCATAGAGCTTGTGACAAATTAAGGAATAGCTGAAGTTAGAGAGGGATATGGGAAAGGTAATGAGGGAATGGTGCCTTTGCTAAGGTTAATGCCATTAGGGGTGAGGGAATTGATTTTCCAAATAAGAAAAGACTCTAATTGCTTTCTCTCTTTTTTGTTATATACTACGAAGAATATAAAGGCTGATGGCTTGTAAAGAGTGGCCAGGGGAATTAAAGTATTTAGCGACAGGGGTGTCAGCATTGCTAAGGATGTCGAATTTATGTCCAGTAAATCTGGCACGTATGGTATTGCCTGTCTCACCGAGATACTGTTTCTGGCATACTTTGCAATGTAACAGGTAAATTAGATTGTGAGAAGTGCAGGTCAGGTTCTGGTTGATTTTGAAAGTAAAGGAGGAAGCACTGCTGGAAATGGAGGTAGCAGGGTTAAGAAAATGGCAAACGCCACAACGCTTTTCATTGCAAGGAGAACATCCTTAGTGGAAGTGCGTGGTTTAGTAATAGCAGCATGGACCAGAATATCTTTAAAATTAGATGTCCGTTTAAAAGAAACTTTAGGTGGTTCAGGTAGAATGGAATGGAGAAGAGGAGAGTTGTCAATTATATGTTGATGTTTCTTAGGATATTTTTAATGCTATCGAGGGTTGGATGATAAGGAAGAACTAACGTAGGTGTGGCCATGGCTAGAGAAGGTTTAGGATTGTTGTTAGAACAGGAATTGCGATGCTTATAGATAGAAGCGCGTATGACAGATTTGGGGTAGCCTCTTGCTTTAAGGGAGTGAGTAAGGGCGTAGCATGGAAGTCCTTGTCAGACTGACTATTGCATATTCTATGGATGCGAGTTAACTGACCTAAAGGGATGTTATCCTTGCAATGGCGTGGATGGCAGCTATCATAGTGTAAGTACTGGTGCCTGTCAGTGGGCTTCTTATAGAGATTAGTAGACAATTTGTTGTTAGTGATAGAGATAGAGACATCCAAAAAAGAAACAGTTGTGATAGAATAATTGTGAGAAAACTTGATAGAGGGGTGGATGGAGTTAGAGTGGGTTATAAAAGATAGGAGAGAGTCTTTATTATGTGGCTAGATCAGGAAAACATCGTCAATATACCGTAGCCAGACTAACGGCTTCAAGGGAGATGTGGAAAGCAGTTTGGTTTCCACCTCCCCCATAAAAATGTTGGCATAGTTAGGAGCCATTTTGGAGCTCATAGCAGTGCCACTGGACTGAATATAATAATCATTGTTAAACGTGAAGAAATTGGAGGTTAGGATGGTGTTAAGGAGAAGGCAGATTGTGTCAGTAGAAGGAACTTGGAAAGGTTTGTTAGCCTCGAGACTGTTGCGAACAGCTTCAATTCCATCATCATGAGGAATGTTAGTGTAGAGAGAAGAGACATCAAGTGTGCAGAGGAAGACGTTCTTAAAATCGTAATTAGAGTCGTTAAGGCGCTGGATATGGGAGAGAAAATCGTTAGCGTCTTTGATATAGGAAGGAAGACTGGGTGGGATGTGGCGTATGTGGTGGTCAACATAAGCAGAAAGTGGCTCACAGAGGGTGTTGTTACAAGAGATGATTGGACGGCCGGGATTGCAGGGTTTATGAATCTTGGGAAGAAGGTAGAAACGAACAGGGGAACTGAATTTAGGAAGGAGGAAGAGGCGTGGTTTTTTATCGAATTGGGAGGAGGATTCAAGCCGAAAGAGGATATTTTTAAGTGCGGTGTTGAACGTGTCAGTAGGGTCGGAGGTTAGTTTCTTGTAGAACGTGATATCAGAGAGTTGTCTATTAGCTTCGTTAATGTAGTCAGAGGTGTTCATAACAAAAATAGCGCCCCCTTTGTCTGCAGGCTTAATTGTTATATCAGGGTTATTACTAAGACGTTTGATACAAAGAAATTCGTTATTGGTGAGGTTAGGAAGAGTTGTTTTAATATTTTTAGTAATGGAGAGGATGTCATTTTGTATGGACTTGAGGTAAACTTCAAGTTCAGGATTGATATCATGAGGAGGGATCCATTATACTTTATTAATCAAAATATAATTTAAAGAATTATACTTTTTATTCATATCAGCAATATAAATGATTTGAATCTAACGCATCATATTCATGCAATGTTTAAAAGCATTAAATATTTCTTCAATAATACGTTTGAAACAGTTTAAAACATGTTTAAACAGTTTAAATTAAGAGTTTTTAGAACAATTATTTTAAAAAAAGAACTGTGATTTAAAACAAAAAAAAACGTTTTTTTTGTCTTTTTTTCCAGAAACTTTTTTTCCAACCCTGACTGTAGCAGAAGCACATCGGCAAACAAAGTGTGATACATTTACTTTTACTATCTCAGAGCTTGAAGCTTTTATCATTATCATGTATGCCCGTGGTGTAGCTGGAGCTAATGAGAAGCCTGTCCATGCCCTATGGACATCTCTTTGGGGTCTTCCTTTGTGTAAGAAAACAATGTCAAGAAATCGTTTCTGTGAGATTTAGCGATATTTACAATTTGATGAAAGGTCTACACATTCTCAAAGATTTAATACTGCCTGTTTAATTTTGTTTTCTGTTCTTTGAAACACATTCATTGAAAACTACATAACATGCAACAGACCAGGTGCATTCATTACAGTAGATGAACAGTTGTTCCCAAGTTAAGCCAGATGACCATTCACCCAATTTATTGCATCTGACAAGTATGATCAGAAATACTGGCTTGCTGTTGACAAAGACCGCAAGTACGTTGTAAATGCATTTCCTTATGTAGGAAAGATGAAACTTGTCCCGATGGTGAACGCTTGTCTGACCTTGTGGTCATTCGTTTGATGCAACCTTACTTAGGCAAAGGAAGAAATGTACCTACTGATAAATTTTTTATCTGGCAAAACAATTTAGAGAAAAAAGTACAAGCCTTCTGGGAACAGTGAACAAAATTCAAAGAGAAATTCCCATTCCTATAAAACAAATGAAAGCAGAATTACTTATCACAGAAGTTTACAAGCATGATGGAATAATTCCTGCTATTTATCAAGGAAAACGGAAGAAAAATGTTTTTCGCGCTCTCTGCCAGCCAGTTCCAATCATACCGTTAATACTTCCTCGTGTTGTGCGATTTAGAGAAAATGTTCAGAGACGATTACTTATGTCCCTAGATGGCAGCCATGATGTCTAAATCGCAATGGGAGAAAAGATGCCACCAAATGCTTAGAGCATGCTGCTACGGATTCCAGACATTCTCTCGATATTGGTGTGTAATTTTCGGATCTAGATATAGGCGCTGTGCCGGCCAGTTTTAATCATTCCGTAAATACTTCAAGTTTTGCGATTCCCGATCGTTTGCCTGCCAACAATCATTAATATCAAGTTTTTGATAATTTCGATGAACTCTCTTCCGGACCTATTTTATCGAAGGTATTAACCTTCCGTCAGGCGCAATACTGTTAGTCACATCTTCAGGCACATTCCATTAAAAGATCTGATTGTAACCATAAAACCTTTTCTTTATTTTTTTAAATCATCCTTCCATTAAAGAAAAACGTTTTTTAAGAGTTTTCTGTTATTTAAAAACGTAAGAGTTATAAAAAAAGGACAAATTCACAAAATTTACAAGAGCAGTATAATTGAGAGGTACAATGTGCCTGATAAACCACATTAGGAAAAACATGTCTTATTTTGAATATAATTATATATTTACAATATTTATTTGTTAAATGAATAAAATAATTCAATTTAGTAAATCGATTTTGAAAAAATACATGCCTCAGAAACTTTGCAAAACTAGTTGCAATGTGCCTGACAGAACACTTTTTCCACTATCCTCAATCAAACATTTTTGACATGAACTAAAGGATATGTATGAAAAGGACACAGAGACAGCTATTCAAAGTTTCATGTGTTTCTAGCATCTAGGAGGGCAAAGGCGATCTATAATATGAGAGCTATGCCTATTAGATCAGCTGCACCCGACGGAGGGTTAAATCGAATTTCAAACTAGAATAATATAAGATTGTCAGGTATTCTTTCAAGACAGGCCTTCCTCTGATTGCACACAAGAGTGTATCAGAAATTTCTGGACTTTGGGGTGTAGTGGATCAAAGTCTGTAGCCTATTCGTTATTTTTATAAGAAGACTGAATAAATAGCAGATGTGCTAAATCATGGGTTGCTTCTAGCTTTTCTCACAGCAGTAATATTATTATTCAAAGCACTCCCAGCACTTCCGCACCTTTCTCGGTAAGGAACTCATGCAAGGATGGTGCCCACATTGGGTACGCAAATACGTGCGGATGCTAGTCTATTCGTCCGGCGGGATCCGTCTTCTCCACACCAAGAGAGTGACAGCATCGCAGACGTCGGCTCGTCCTTTGATTTCCCAGGTGTAGAGCTAAGCCTTGTTGTTTTGTCTACAGTGTGTGGTATGGCTCTCGTATTTATTCATATCATTTGAATTTTCTTTTTTGGTTTACGTTAGGTAATTTCTCTTTTTCGGGTAAAGCTTGCTTTCTAGTTGTAGAGGTATTGATATGATTAGTGAATATCTATCTGTTTTCCTTTCTGAGTTAGGCAGGGGCCCACAGTTGACCCACCTTCTGTTGTAGCGGTGCAATTGATGAAAATGCAGACAGCCTTCCAAGCTGACCAGGCAGAGGAATCGAACCCCTTGTATTAATTGTTACTCTAGCAATCATATATTAGCCAAATGTGCAGTCTATGAACAATCATTAAATATATTTAATTTCATATTGCACTATTAATATTCATTTTTGCATTATTAGTTTCATAGATTTAATTTATTGATAATTTTATATTATCTAAAAGAATTCATTCCTTATTGAAAATTACCTTAGAATAATTTTTGTTTATAAAAATTAAAATTTTTAAATTTAACTTTACCGTCTCCTCTCTTCATCTCTGAGCACGACATTAACTTCGGGGGAAATTTGCTTTTAAACAAGTTATAGAACTACGTACCATGCTTACATTATATTGGCTCTCGATACTGCCGATCCCAGCTTCTATTGCGTTAGTTATAAATGGTTACTCTTCAAATGTGGAACAATTGGTGACGACATTGTTTAGCCAAATGTTAACAGTGATAAAAAATAGCAACACTCAGGTGTGAATTTCATTGAAAATGTATGTTAACAAGTTTTTCATATTGCCAGTTGTTTTTTGATTTCATCTAGGAAGTTAGTAAGTTACAAATGGAAATAGAAATGAAACTAATAACAGTAATGATTGCGTTATTATTTCTCCACATAATACAGGGTGTCCCGTAAGTCGTGGTCGTAAATTTAATGGTATGCATATTCAATAGCTAGGAACAAAACACTCCTTATGAACTTAAGTCGAACAATGCACCGTTTCCGAGAAATCATGATGATGATAATGATGCTGATGGTGATACGTTAAGAAATTAAACCTTTTCCCCTTGCCATATAAATGGAATGCCTTGTTCATGTAAATGGAAGGAAGTAGACCTGGCTGATTCTTTGCTTGGACTGTGTTTGAGTAAGACTACATGGTTGCAGGAGGTTACAGCAATGCCGAGTTGGTAGATATGCATTTCACGTATGGTCAGGAAAATGGGAATGCAGCAAACGCAGCGTGTCTTTACAGAGACACGTACCCAAACCGACGACACCCTGATCGACATCTCAGTGGGTGTAAGTCGGAACACTGCTTGGAGAATTTTGCACGAAAATGGTCTCTACTCATACCATATCCAGAGGGTACAAGGCCTACATGCACAATATTTTCCTCCACGACGACGATTCTCTAGGTGCTTGCTGCGACAGTGCAATAGGTGCCCTCTGTTTCTGACGTTCATTCTGTTCACTGACGAAGCCTGCTTCACTCGCCATGAGATCTTAAATTTTCAGAACTATCATGAGTGGTCTTATGCTAATCCTAATTTCATCAATGAAGCACATCATCAGGACCCATTTTCCATCAATGTGTGGGTAGGTGTATTAGGGGATTGTATCAATGGACCGTTCATCCATCCGTAGAGGCTCACAGGAGCTGCCTATCTCCACTTCCTGCAAAAGGATTTCTCTGAGTTATTAGAAAATGTGCTTCTTGCGATTCGCCAACAAATGTGGTTCATGCATGATGGTGCACCCGCTCATTATCAACTGGTTGTGCGGAATCCCCTTGACTGTCACCTTTCAGCACCGGTGGATTGGGCAGATTTGACCACGTGCATGGCCTCCTGGTTCTCCGGACTTGAACACTTTGGACTTTTGCATCTGGGGATATCTAAAAGAGCACGTATATGCGCAACGATTGGATGCTGTGGACGCCCTGCGCCACCACGTGGAGATAACATGGGAGAGAATGCTGGTCTTTGCGAACGTTTGCGTGCCTCTTTGAGGAGAAGAGCTGAAACATGCTGCTGTGTTCATGGTGGACATTTTGACCATTTGCTATGAGTTCAATGTACATGAGACACTACCAAAGAAACACCTGTATGGTTTGTTGCTCATTTGTCAATAGAGTCATTCTTTCTCGGAAATGATGCGTTGTTCGACCTATGTTCATATGTAGTTTTTTGTTCCTTTCTATTAAATATGCATACTATTAAATGTACGACCACGAGTTATGGGACACCCTGAATGCCTATACAACAAAGCACTTGTCCCGTCGATATACAAGCCGCTCAAAATTTTAAGCATAAAATTCTTTTGGCTGCTGTCAGAACCAGGAGGTGAATTCCCTTTGTACAATTTCATCACCGGGAAACTGATGCTCACAGTCTTCTGAGATCACTAGGGCATAATGCTTACCACTTTCCGATAGCGAGAATAAATTGTAAATGCCAACCTCTACTGTAACATCCTCATGAAACCTCATAATGTCATTCGATGGAAGCAATCAGAACTCGTCATCAAAGGCGTATTGTTATTGCATGATAACACGCGTCCTCATATTGCCATCAAGACAACTGAGATGCTGCGAAAATTCAACTGCGAAATTCTCGAGCATTCTCAGTATAGCCCTACCTTACTCCAAGCGACTTCTATTTTTTCGGCCCGAATCTGTACAATGTTAATTCACCATCTGTTTCAAACAGCAGGTAAGAGAATTTTATGCTACTGGTTTTGAGAGAGCTTGTAAAAACGTTTGGACAAGTGTCTCAATGCACAGGAAATAATGTGTATAAATAAGCGTAGTTTTCAAATCAGTTTTCTTATTTGTTTAATTTCTATTTCCATTCGTAACTTACTTACTGGTTCACCCTCGTGTGTAGGGCTGCTATAAATGATTAGTTCGATATCAAAACACTGTATCAAAATATTACAAATACAGATGTAATTGACAAATGAAAAGAACCGTAAACTCACAATATTCGTCGCTACCTAACAAACGAATAGGTATTGCTGAATAGAGCATATTCATGTGGGTGCTTATATCTTTTCAAAAGGTCATCTGATTTAACACAGCGTGGCTTCTTTGTTTCAGGGCACGTTAAGAACGTTTTTTACGTACCCCAACTGCCAACAAAAGTTTGTGAACTCAAGGAACGCAGCATTGCTGCTGTCATGATCATTCACAGTAAATTACTACAAAATACATAGACCGATCTCTACTAGTCTTGAATATATGTCGTGTAAGGGGCACACTTAGAAAATTTGCAGAATGTGTGTATCATGTGCCAATTCGGTGGGAAAATAACATAGACACAAGAAGGGTGGGGAAAACAATTTTAATTCCAAAGGTTTATTACTGCACTGCAAAACACGGCTCCTGGCCGCTAGAAAACATGAACAAAGAACTAAAAATATTGTTTTGTCCAACAATTAAACACAACTGGTTATCCAATTAAAGTTTGGTGGTTAACAAAAGTAGAACGTGTAACTGAGCGTTGAAAGTAATATTATAATATTAGAAGCACTAAACAATTAAAGTCACTACAGTTTATAAGGAACATCAATCCATTTAAACAGGCAATGATAAAGAGTCAAATTGGGCAGTATAAAACACCGTTGATAGGGCTTGGTTAATTTATCGTCATTTAATTAATTTCAATAATCGTGATATTTAATGATCCACACATTTAACGCAAGAACTGCCCAAAACCTCAATACGCAATTAAAATTAGGTAATTAGGTTGATAGCATGTCACCTGAGAGAGTAATAAGCAGAATAATGAAAACGCGCAGTGGAATAAGGATCAGCATGACATAAGGCGACAAAATGAAAATAAAGATATTTATTAGGATAAATATACAAAATGAATCAAATAAGTGAAACAAACACTTAGAACTATATACTTATAGCATAAGGTAGATTAAAGCAAATCTTAAATAATCAAATCATTCACTAAATTTGTAAAAGCAAAAATCACAGCAATTACAGTTGATAAATGCACTCAACCCACAAAATTCTCCAGGGCTCACTTCGCCCATAATTCTTGATTGAAAGTTCACAATCGAAGACTACCAATGATGAATTCACAACTGATCGTCAAACTCTGACGCTCAAATCACTCACATATACACGGCACTAGGTTTAAACATGGCTAGACTATGCCTTCACGTATTTTCACGGCAAATTAATCATCACTATGAATATACACGTAGTGCACACCTTTCGAAGCACAGGGTCAAGATCAGGATGAAGCTAGTCACAAATTCGGTAAGTCACAGTATAGGTAATGACTGGCACTTAAACGAGCGACGGCGTAGTACACTGCAATAAACCAAACGAAGATTAAACATAGGTAAGTCAATTACAGATAAGTACAGGTTTCTATACTACTCGTTACATAGAAAAAGGGCAGAAAGGTTATCACTGCTTGGTGCGCAATTTATTGTCGAGGTTTCTTTTCGTATATGAAACCAAAGTTATAGCTGAGAAGCCAAACGGCCACAATCCTTGCACGTAAGAATTATAGCGTAATTCATAACGTGTCAGTTCAAGAGAAGGTATGCCTAGCAAGTTGGGTGCTAAACCCTATTTGGAAGGTTGCTCTTCCCGGAATTGTCCAGTGTGGAAGGCGTGGAAACCTCGTTGAGTCGGTCGGAAGGAGAGTTTCTGTCCCAGCTTAAAAAATTTGACACGTCGTCACTTTCGTTATAGCAGAGGCTTCGACGCTCGAAACTATCATATGCTTATTCCGCTCAGAGTCCGGCAGAATGTTTCATACCGTCGGCAACGTTTGTTCACTCTCTCTCTCCTCTCCCTCTGTATAGCTAGCAGGTTCCTATTCCTCGGTATCCATCAGGATGGCTTCCTCAAACCAACTTCTCTTCCGCTCCACTCGACTCCTCCATTACCAAGTCCTCTCCTTTTCCCTCTCCCCTCATCACGCCGAGATTGCCGCTCTTGTTCTTCATTGGCTCCCTGTCACGGAATTTTAATTATATCAATAATTCCGATGACAAAGATGCTCGTTTTCGATCGAGAATAGTCTACAATTCCGGCCGAAGACGGAGGCGACGTTATCAGCGTCGATTGGAGCATCTTCACGCAAGAGCCAATCACAGAGGAGGAAGTCTGGCGAGTGCGGGCTCGAGCAAAGAGACGAGGGAGATGAAAAGAGAGAGTTGGGCGACGACCGCGAGAGGTCTAAAGAAACAGAAGCTCCCGACGAAGGCTGCTGAATGGCAGAGAGAATGCCATGCTTTCGGCAGGTCCAGGGAGTGGGAACGAGCTCATGCCCCCACGACGGAGACGGCTTCGGAGCCAGCATTAGCTTCGTTGGTCCACGCCACGTCGTGCGGAGAAGCTAAGCGGGCGGAAGAAAAAGCTCAAGCTGCCACGACGAAGACGACTACGGAGCTGACAATTGCGCCGTCGGATAACGCCACGTCGTGCGAGGAAGCTAGACTGAGCAGGAAGGCGAAACCTCAAGCTGCCACGTCGACGAAGACGACTACGGAGCCGTCAACCGCTTCGTTGGAAAACGCCACGACGCAAAGCGTGGGAGGCGACGGAGTGAAAGGTGTCCGTCGACAGCGTTTGCATTTCTTCCCCGTGCCCCGAGAGCTTCAGTGGGCGACCGTTGCTACGCAACAGTAAGTGCGTTGTTTATTGTGAGCTCTAAGGCTGTATTGTTAAGAAAAGCCTTTAAAGAACTAAGTCGCCGGGAACTGCACAGGAACACAAAAGTGTGTGGACTATGGCCCTGTGGAATGCGGGCGTATCTGTTCAATGGTTTTGGCTTCACCATAATTAGGTGTAGCTAAGTTTTGATGTGCGCCGCATTATGTTAAATGAGTAATTAAGCTGTTTAGGCAATTACCCGTTTCCCGTAAAGTTAATCTTTTTGTGTTCCGTTACAAACGTTTACCTGTGTTATTGTCATAACTTAGTTAGTTGATTGTGGACTTCACGGACGTTTAATTTTCTCTGTTGTGACTTTTATGATTTGATGAACTCATTCATTTGTTGCTCAAAGTTGGGATTATTGTGATTGTATCGCATTTAGACTGCGTGCTTTTGCATGTGGCTTGTATTGATATTCCTAAATTGTAAAAGCATTAACTAGATTGTTAGTATAAGTGAATCTTTAGAAAGCCTCACGCTTTAGTGCATACTTTGGCATTTTGTTTTTAGTTGTATAAACTAAATGAAAGTAGGGTTGGCTTTATTTTGGTTTAATTTCTGACCGACCCAATTGAAATGCTGTTACTAAATTAAGTCTACCTATATGTCTGTAATTTTACGGATAGACTTGTGGCTTGCAAACTGTTCATTCCCTTTTACCGTTGCAGTTTAAGCCATATATGATGTGATTATTGTATTACATTTTAGTTGATTAGCCAATAAGCTTTTGTCATACAACTTTAGCATCTAAGTTTTTGAAATTGCTATCTAGCCGAGTGATATTTGTTAAGGGTTTAGGCTAGATTCAGTTTAAGTATTTGCTATTGTGTTTAAAATGCTTATCCTTTAAGTTGTGAAAGGAGTTAAGGTTATTTATGCTAATTTACTTGTTACGTAGAAGAGGGGTTACAATTAATTTCAGTGTTTGAATTAATTGGTGCCTTTGTTTTTGTGTTGGTAGCTGGCATAGTTTGCCTTTAAGGAAGGAGTTTGCATCTTTCCTTCTTGTTTATCTTTACTATAATTACAATTTTCAATAAACATTTCATTTTATTACTTTAAATCAGTCCACTGTTACATGTTATTTACTTTCCACTGCGCTACTCATATTTTAGCTAAATTTACATGTGACACTCCCCCGTGTTGACTTTGGTGACGGTGTCATCCGATTTGAAGAATAGAAGAATCGAGTCCGAAAGTGATGGTCAACATCATTTGAGATGTCGTTCGAATTCCGTGAAATAGCATCTTGATACATAAATTCTGGGTGCAATAACCCGTCTCCGTTATTATCATAAATTAAAATAAGGCACTCACAGTTTAATGTTGATACGAGTTATGGGGCTGTGCCATCAAAAATCCTCCTGCAAAATTCCAATCCTCAATTAAATCCAAGAATACAGAAGGGTGGACGCTGAGATAATACATTGGCTTGTACCTAGTCAAGTCACATTATTATGACCACCAGCTAATATACCGAATAACCACCTAGCGGTACGGACAGCTAGACGGCGTGGGAGTGAGTCAATAAGATTCTGGTAGGTTTCTACTGGTAGCTGTTGTCATGCAGACTGTAAAGCATCTGATTGCTGCTGAAGGGTATGTGATGGGTGGTCCATATCACCCACATGACTATCAAGTTGATCCCAAAAGTTCTCGATTGGGTTGAGGTCTGGAAATTAGGGGGCCAGGTTTAGTTCCTCAAACCATCCCTGAACAATTGCAGCCGCATGACACGTCGCATGACACGTCGCATTGGGAAACCTTGCAATGAAACAGGTAAATAAGGTGGTGAAAAGTGCAGGTTATATTCTGGTTAATCTTATGAGTAAAGGAGAAAGCACTACTGGTAAAGGGGGTGGCAGGGTTACAAAAATGCCAGATGCCACAAAATTTTTTCATTGCAAGGAGAATATCCCGTAGCAGAAGTGCGTGGTTTAGTAATTACAGCATCAAACAGAATATCATTAAAATTAGATGTGCGCATAAAATAAATTTTTGGGGGTTCTGATGGAATGGAATGGAGTGTGGTCAATAATATTTTGATGATTCTTAAGACAGTTTTATTACTATTGAGGGTTGAATTGTAAGGAAAAACTAGCGTAGGTGTTAGGTTAAAACCGCTGGCGAAGGTTTGGGATTGTTCTTAGAACGGTAATTACGATGTATATAGATAGAAGTACTTATGACAGATTTCGAGTAGCCTCTTACTTGAAGGGAGTGGGTAGGGGCATTAGCAAGAATCTCCTTGTCAGATTTATTAGTACATATTCTATGTATGCTAGTTAACTGACCTAAAGGGATGTTATCTTTGCAATGGCGCAGATGTCAGCTGTCATAATGTAAGTACTGGTTCTGGTCGGTGGGTTTCTTATAGAGATTAGTAGACAGTTTATTGTTTGTGATGGAGATGTCTAAAAAATGAACCGTCATGGTAGAATAATTGTGAGAAAACTTGATGGAGGAGTGGATGGAGTTAGATTGGGTGATAAAAGATGGGAGTGAGTTTTCATTATGTGACCAGATCAGAAAAACATTGTCAATATACTGCAGCCAGACCAACGCTTCAAGGGAGACATGGAAAGTAATTTCGCTTCCATCTCCCCCATAAAAATGTTGGCTGAGTTGAGAGCCATTTTGGAGCCCATAGCAGTACCACTGGACTAGATAAAATACTCATTGTTAAAAATGAAGAAATTGGAGGTGAGGATGGTGCAAAAGAGAAAACAGATGGTATCAGTAAAAGAAACCTGGAAAGGTTTGTTAGCCATGAGACTGTTGCGAACAGCTTTAATCCCATCATCATGAAGAATGTTAGTATAGAGAGAAGAGACATGAAGCGTGCAGAGGAAGACGTTCTTGAAATCATAATTAGAGTTGTTAAGGTGCTGGATATGGAAGAGTGTATTTGATATAGGAAGAAAGACTGGGTGGGATGTGGCATGTGTGGTGGTCTATATAAGCAGATAGTGGTACACAGAGTGTGTTGTTACAGGAGATGATCGGACGGCCAGTATTGCCAGGTTTATGAATCTTGGGAAGAAGGTATGAACAATCAGGGGAATTGAATTTAGGACAAAGGAAGAGGCGGTTTTTATTATCGATTTGGGAAGAGGATTCAAGCTGAGAGAAAATATAATTAAGTTCGGCGTTGAATGTATTTGTAGGATCGGTGGTTAGTTTCTTGCAGAATGTGATATCAGAGAGGTGTCTATAAGGTTCGTTAATGTAGTCAGAGGTGTTCAATACAACAATAACGCCCCCTTTATCTCTGGGCGTAATTGTCATTACAAGGTTATTGTTGAGGCATTTGATACACACAAATTCGTTATTGGTGAGGTTAGGAAGAAGTTTTTTTAAAATTTTTAGTTATGGAGAGGTTGTCATTTTGTATGGACTTGATGTAAAATTTAATTTCAGGATTGATATCATAAGGAGGGGTCCAGTCGTTAGGAATATGGAAGGTTGAGCTGGTAGCGGGAGTAGGATTGAAAGGATTCATGTAAAAGTATAGATGGGATCTGAGGGCCCAGCTGAAGTTATCTACAGAGGTAATGAAATCAAAAGCATCAATACGGTCTCTCTGAAATTTATTATATTTTTGGAGTAGAGAAAATCAAGTTTTTGCAAATAAAAGTATGAAGAGTGTCAATGTTTGGAGGATTAAGACAGTGGAGAGAGTCATGTTGGGTGATGGACTGACAGAGGCTGGTGCAAATGCTGGAGAAATGGTTACTAAGGATAGGAAGGCTGTTACAGGTAGAGTCAGAGACAGTGGAATGATTTTGTGACAGTGTGGCAGAGGATAAGGGGCCTAATTGGATGCTGAGGGCAGAGACTAAACCTCTGGGGATTGTGCCGAGTGTAAAATAATGGGAAAAGGTGATTTTGTGAGCAATGTAGGTAAAAATATGTCGCAAACCTTTCGGAGCTGAAAAAGGCAACAGAGTGATTGATTGCTAGTCATATGTTTTGTGTTGCTCGTAGTTTTGCAAGGCTGAGTGTGTTATATGTGTGTGATCTGGCGAAAGTGTCAGAGGTAGAAACTGGGTGTGAGACTGTGTGTAGTGTTCTGTGAAGGTGTATGTGTGCGATTTTGGTCATAAGGAGACAGTGTTGGGGAAGCAGGGGCACCGCGAATGGTGGGTGAGGTTGTGTCATTGGAAGTTGTTGTTGAGATGGTGGGAGTAGATGTAGGTGTTCGCTGAAGGTGCAGATGGTTTGAAGGTGAGGTTGTTGAGGTCTTAAGATAAACTGGTGAATCAGATGGTGAGGGGGTGTTGTTGGTGATATTGTGTGGTGTCTGATTGTCAGTGTCTTCTGTAGTGTTGGAGATAAGGTTCAGTGTGGCAAAAGGTTGACAGTATCTTTTCTCAGTTATTTCCTCTTTTTAATGTTCTTTCACAGTTTTCTTCTTCTATATTCATTATATGACTGTCCCTATTTTGTAGGCTTTCTATACTTCTTTTGTAAGTGACCTTTAACCCGTTGCTCTTTTATATGTAGCCCTATCATTCCTAAACTTTTCGTTAATTTCAGGATTCCCACTGCTATTCTCAATCCCATTTCCTTGATTTTCCCTGACATCGACACTCTTATTTCCGTGACAAAATCGTAATTTTTTGAAACATGCTTCTAAATTGGGATCATCCATCAAAAATTCAGTTTATTAGTTAGTTATTTGATTAATAACCTAATGTCTCCAGTAAAATCTATTTCCCTGCCGCATCCCAGAAAATGTCTCATTTCTCTGACAAATCCATGAAAATGGCTCTGCTTCCCTGACTTTCTCTGATAACTTTCCATTCCAGATGACTTTCCAAAATGTAGGAACCCTGCAGTTTCTGTCATTTTAATTCTGTATAAGTTATCCTAATGCATTTTTTTTCGCCGCCCTCCTATCACCTCCTATTTGTCCTCTTTTCACGTCTATTAATTTCCTGGCCTCCCATTTTTTCTCTTCTAGTATTTCAGCCAAAACCATCTTACCATTCCCTGTGCTAACTGTATATAAAGTCGTCCTTAATTACGCCTTTCATAACTTCAGGATAATTCTCTAATATTCTTTGGTTTTAGAGAATTATCCTTTTTAGTTTGATAAAAGGATAGTCTCTATCCAAGACGTCAGCTCTTTATTTTGAATATATTGAATAATTTTAATTTTTTTATTTTTTATTAATCATTGTTTATTTACTTTTTAGTTTTTAATTAATAACTTTTTTGTATTCCAGGGTTTTTTGTGTTCCATCCTTCGCTCATATATATTAACACATATAACATACTTATTCTATTGCTTAGTTGAGTTTTTACACTTATAAGTGTGCTTGGAGTAAATAATAATAATATTTCTCAAATTATTGAACAAAGGAAATCCAATACTAAATATCTAGGACTCATATTCAATTTAAAACTACCTTTGATTGACCATATACATTTTATTACCCACTAACGCATATTAAAGTAAATACAGGGTGATCTAAAAGTCAGCAAAACTTTAACACTATGAGTTTATTGAATTAAGTACCAACGAAATGGCATCAAATGATTACATAGTGGCAGTTTTCACCGATTATGCTAAAGCCTTCGACAATATACCAACCCATCTCCACTATAAACTAAAGAAATATTATTATAATATGCGGTTCACATCTAGAGAGGATCGCTAGATATTTATCAAATAGGCAAGGAACATACCGCGGATCTTCTTCAGCACTGTTCACAAGGAACTGGGGGTTCCACAGGGATTAATATTAACCCCATTTATTTAATTTATTTTTAAATTCAAACTCGAAATCCAATAATGTTATTAATCTTCTTGTCAAATGTAACTTTTAGAGTTTGAGATTGAAATATAAAAGTTATATAAATGAAATAACTTAATATGTAAAGGACCAAATGAAATAAATAGTAGGGTGATCCAATTTCTTTCTTTCTTATAGCCAGGATGTAGTAACGTTAGCTAGCTGGTTTCCGTATCAAAATTTCCTTACGGATTTGTCATGTCCGGTGTAAAAGGTATGGCTGCTGTCATAGTCGAGATGCAATTCCAAAAAACTCATGGCTGATGAATCCCGTATAACTCCACATGCCAAGAAAATCATAAAAGAGAATAGATGTTAATCCTTCCAAGCAATAAAGCAATAACCCTGGAATAAAATAAGAATTGCGATAGTTTTGATTTTCTGTGATAGAAGAATGAATGGATATTTATAAGAGAAAAGGACGAGACACAAAAACCCTGGAATGCAATAAATAGTTAATAAATACAACTGAAAAATAAAATAATAATTAACAAATAACAAAATAATTAAAAAATATATAAGTAGAATCAAAATAAAACTAAAAAATCAAATAAAGAGCTGACGTTTCGGATAGAGCCTATCCTTTATCAAAGCAAAAAAGGATAATTCTCTAAAAGCAAATAGAATATTAGAGAATTATCCTGAAGTTATGAAATTAGTACGACAATCGACAATCGAACAGTGTAGTGTATCGGTATTCAAGTAGAACTTGAAGCATAGCTTCCATAATCTCACCCTTCATAATCATATTCCAAGGGAAATACACTGAGCTAGAAAAGAAGCCTGATGTACCCACAAGGGTCATCCAAAGTATGAAAGAAAATTGCCTCCTCTTGGTGGAGGAAAATTTGATTGACGACTGTCTAGACTAGAAGCAGACCACTAGTATTAGATAAAACACGACCTATGAAGTCCAGTAATCTGGAAATAAGACATTTTCAATGTCTTCAAAATTAATATCAAGTATATGCCTTGGATCACGATATCTCTTTCTATGCATAGGATGCTTTAAAATGCCCGAGACTAGCTCGTTGCTATGATTTTCTATATTGGGCAGCATGGATTCCATGAGCCCTTGAACGTATTTGCCAATATGAGTCATGTTGAAGTCATTATAAATGGAGGAATTGCGAACAATTCTCCGATCTTTTTGCGCAATAGTCCTAAGGGTAACGTTTTGGAACGTTTGCAGTTCTTTCCATCTAGTTTTACATATTGTGGCCCAGACGGGCATACCATAGGTCAAGATAGTCCGAACAATGACCTTATAGAGTAGGAGTTTATTATCAATGTTTAGAGCACTATTCCGGCCCAGCAGAGCAATCAAGCTAAACTTGGCTCTCCTGGCCTTATTCAACGCATAAGTTGCGTGGGGAGTCCAGGTAAGTTTAGAGTCAATAACAACACCAAGATATTTATAAGTTTCAACCCAGTCCAGTTTTTTGCCATATAGTGTTAGAGAATCTAATGATCTCTTTCTCTTCTTGTAGACAAACATCGCCTTGCATTTGTCTACATTCAATTTTAGCCTCCACTTGCTAAACCAGCTTTCACACTCCTTTAGAGCCTTCTGCAGCCGCGAGACTACTACGGCTGGTTGACGAGCACAGGTCAGTATAGCAGCGTCATCTGCGTAAAAAAAGAGCTTACATTTAGAAGGACGTGGAAAGTCTCGCATAAAGTAATTGAATAATACTGGCCCCAGGACTGAACCCTGTGGGACACCAGCTTTTAATTCATACATAGGAGATAGACTATCTCCAACTCTGGCCTGAAAGAACCGGTTGGAGAGAAACGAGTGTATCAGAGTAATTATGTCTTGAGGAAATCCATCCATAATCATTTTAAAAATAAGACCATCGTGCCAGACTTGGTCGAAGGCTTTGTGTACATCGAGAAAAACGACCCCACAGTACATAGAGAGATTAAGGGGCTCATTGATATCCGCTGCGAGCCTCCATGTTTGGAGTTGGCAGGAATGGTTTGAGCGAAAGCCAAATTGTTCATCGCGGATGAGATCGTTGGCATCACAGTGCTCAATGAATCTCTTGAGAATTGTTTTTTCCAGGATTTTGGAAATTGATGGTAACAAGCTGATGGGCCTGTAGCTAACAGGATTTGCAGGATTTTGTCCTGGCTTAGGAATGCTTAAGACAACTGATTGCTTCCTAGCATCCGGGAAGTAAGTGTTCTTCCAGCAGTCGTTAATCACTTTTGCAATATCTTGAATTGTATTTGGAGGTAAATTTTTCAAAGCAGTGTTCTTAATAGAGTCTTTACCTAGAGCTTTTCTCGTTTTTAAATTTTTAATGATGCTTAGGACTTCATTTACATTAATGCTATGTTTTGGGAATTCATTGCCGTCAATATTATAGAAGCCAGTTATGCAGGATTTTACTTTCTCGGACATATCAAGTCCTATTTGCCGACCATCAGTAGGCGTGACAAACTGTTCTGAAAGTGAGCTTGCAATAAGCTGCGCTTTATCATCATCATTCGTGATGAATTTGCCATTTTGGGCCAACAGAGGTGGGATATTAATGGCTTTCTTGTTTTGCAAGGCTCGAACCATGCACCACATAGAGTTATCGCGGGTCGACAGACTCTTAACTTTATCATTCCATCTGGCATTACGAAGTGCTTTTACCTCCTCGTGAACTCTTCTTGTGAGCCTATTATACTTGGTCTTAAGCCATGAATCACGAGTTCGGTACCACTGTCTTCTAACCTTATTCCTTTGCTCAATTAATTGTTTGATTTCTGGGGTGAGATCAAGGTGATCAGCTCGCTTCGACTCTAAGGGCGAAGCACTAGAGTCAATAGCTGCATTTATACGTTCAGTTAGCCTTTTCACATTGGTATCTATGTCGCTCGTACCATGTACGTTATTTAGTGGGTCGTCATCATTTTTGAGAATTTCTCTAAAAAATTTCCAGTCTTGTTTGAGCCTCAGTTCTTCTTTGAGGTCAATGTTTACGTTATCAAAATTTAGTGCAACTGGTTTATGGTCTGAGGATAGATCATTGACAGTATAGATACTGAATGATTTATAGAAGCCCTTCAACAACACAATATCAAGTACATCGCTTGAAGGAGAATGATCACAATAATATGTATCATCCACAGGGCCTACTGCAATAATATCAGATTGCTTTTGCACGTAGCCATACAAAAGGACACCGTTTTGGTTATGGCATCTTGAATTCCAGTGCGAGTGCTTAGCGTTCAGGTCTCCCGCCATAATAACGGGAATATTCCCGGAAAACAGCTGGTCAAGCTCATTGGCATCGAATTTATGCTTGGGCGCATTATATAGAGCCACTAGTTTCACTACTCCCAGTGTGGCATCAGTAACGATAGCAGAGGCAGCTTCCATTCCCATATAGTCTCGGGTTGGTTCCTCCCGATGATTAATGCCTTTCTTAATAATAATTGCTGACCCACCTGACGTGGACTTTACTGTAGTGGGAAGAATTCTGTCTTTACGATAGACACAGTAACCAGGTAGCCTGAAGTCGCGGTCTGGCCTTAAGTGTGTCTCACATAGAAATGCTATGTCTATATCCCATTGGGTTAGGAAGTTGAAAAACTCAATACGCCTCCGGGGGACCCCCTGGCGTTCCATATTACGCAACGAAGTTTACCTCGATTTGTAATAGAATAACATCGATCAGCCATACTGTCAGTGTTTATTCGTAAGTATTCCACTCATCAGTGGCATTTTCTTGCCCAGTTCGTTTAACAAATTGCATACACTGCCAATTTGTTTATACATTTCTTGAAAATCATTCACGTTAATGCTCTTATCTTGTTTGGAGACCATTGAGGCATAGGAAAACTCCGGGACACTTTAGCACTTTGCACTCTCCTGACTTGCGGATATTTAGGACATTTTGTGTAACTGGAGGTGTGTTGTCCATTACATCGAATACATTTTGGGGGATCTTGTCCTTTTACATTTGGGCAGTCTTTTGACTGATGATCTTTAGCGCATTTGTTACAATGGGGGGATTCCGTGCAACCCATAGATACATGGCCAAATCGCAAACAATTATAGCATTGTAAAGGTTTCTTATTACCTCGAAACATTTCAACACTGACAGCTAAAGGCCCTATGCGGGTCACATTTTTAAGTATCTTATTGTGTTCAGTGTTTGATAACAGAACCAGAATCATGGGCATATCAATTGATCCTTTGGCTTTTTTAAGCCTAATCACTTTCTCAGGGAAGTAGTTGGCCTTTTTCAGGTCTTCATTAAAATCGTTAAGGTCATAGGTCACGTCTACATTTCGTATAACGTATTTGAGGACTTTTTCCGATTTCAGTTGATGATGCTGAATCTTTAGCACGTTATCAGCCTTAATGCCAGACACCAATTTACTATGAGTTTCCTCATCATGACACCTTATTTTGATCGTCTCTGCTCTGCCTGTGTGTACAGTAATTAGGTTAATCGCCACATGCTTTTGAATCTCGCCCAGGATTTGCTTGATTGGCTGACCGTGAGTACGTATTATGATTGGCGGAATATAGGAGCTGCTCTTGGTATTTGGCTTTTCAACATTTTTTCGCTGCTCGGACTTGCTTTCTCGAAAAGCAACAGCGATTGTATCATTTAAATCAACAACATCCTTAATGTTGTTAATTTTTAACCCTTTTTTAGCCTTTTTAGATTTTGCAGGTATCCATTTATCCGTATCATTGTATTGCCGTTTGCGATTTGTACTAATCGGGTCTTTGCCATCGTTATCATTACTCCCTGAGCCGGAGGGGATAATTTCCATAGGCTGAGGATTCACACTCTCTGTTTCACAAGAGTCTCTTAGATAGTCAGAAGTTACACCAGTAGGCTGATTACCTTTCATTGACAGAGCAGAGAATTGATCTTTGAGGAACTGCTCCAACTTATTAAAGTTCTTGTTGGCTTCATTACTTGCTGCAGATATTTCAGCATTCATATTAGCAATTTTATCGTGGATTTCAGTTATGTTCCCTTTTAGTGACTCGACTTTTCCTTGTAAAATATCATACTTAGTGCACATTTCTTGGCGCAAAACCTCTAGCTTATCCTTAATTATAGCATCAAAAGCTTCGAATCTGTAATCTTTACAGGCATCTTTATATATCTCGCCATATGTATATTTACCGTCACTTGTTTTTTGGCTTGCAATGCCACTTAACGCTTTGCCTGAGTCTGGCATTATGATAAAATTTAAAATAATAGTCAGTAAAGAATAGTCAGACTGCTAGCCCTGAAAAGGGCTTTTCCAGAATAAGATCTGTAGAAAAAAACAGCCTTAAAGAATAGGATATAAAAAAACCGCTGACCTTAAGAGAGTGTGCCTTCAATTACATTCCTTCTCCAATCTATACCATCTATGAGTAGCTCGAACCCGTGATGTGTGCTCTGCTCTCTGTCTCTGACCCGAAATTAGTACTAACGGACGGGTTTATATATAGTTTGCATGGGGAATAGTAAGGCGTTATTGGCTGACAAACAAGAGAACAAATGAGATTAATTAGACGAACTGTTGGGATAGGACAAGACGGAGGACAACAGTTCGTAACATGCCGTCTCTACATTCCGTTTCGGTACAAAGCCATCTTGGCAGGAGCTTATGAACCCAGAATCATAAATATATTGGGATAGACAAATAAAGTACAGTTTTTCAAAGATCTTTGCTAAGGTGGAAAGCGTGGTAACTGGGCGGTAATTAACAAATTGCTCAGCGTCGCATTTTTATAGATGCCAGTTACTCGGGCCATAATCATAGAAGGGAAGTAGTGAAACTTCCTTATACTTTTACATTGACATAAAAGAAAATAAATTTTTATTACTGAAGATTTTATGCTTATCTGAAACCAATTGCTGTATACCTTTCTTTATTAGAGTTAAAAGTAAACTAAAAAAATTAGTTTACAGTTTATGATGAGATATTTGTAGAAAAAATTGCAACCGAACATTAAAGTGTGCCGTCATTCGAAATTGTCTCCGCGGGAGTTTTGTGAAACTGAGGCGCTGATGCAGATTTGGCTCCAATCGCAGGAATGGGGAAGTTGCATGGATTTTTTTTTACAAATTAAAGCACTGTTTCATACAGATCGTGTTATGCTGAATACGAAATCGTTGTTAAATTTATTCGAAATATTAAAGACACCTATTAAAATTAGCGCTAAAAACGCGAAACCACGCCTCCCAACAAAAACGATATCTGACGTCACTTTCCATCAAACGCAATGATTTTATGTGTACATGAAGCTCGATCTGATTATTAAGCATTGTTGGCTGTAAGCTTTAACCATTGTCGATGATAGTGAGGAGCAGGTAAGTGACATCATATTATTCACAGGCTATGACGTATCGTTTTCTTGTGGTGTCAACTTTAACATTTTTTTTAAAAATAACTATAAATTACACTTCCTTGATATTGATAACGAATACTGTTGAAAACAATAATTTAAAATTTCCATGCAATTTCCCCATTGTTTTGCAATTTGGATCGTTTGTTTAATTTGATTTAAAAGATATTGTAGAACAAATATTATTTATTTTTTCTTTGTTATGACACCAAATTTCAGTGAATACTAATATATTCGGAGTGATACTTTCGAGATTAACCAATATTATTGGTAGATTGGCATTTATACTTCTAATATTCAAGTACCATGGCGAGAGCTGGGTAACTGCTTCAGCGCCTGATACATTGTGTGGGTCAAAATAAGCCTTACTGGTCTCCACTGAAACCGGCAAGGAGTATGAAGGCATACTATTGAGGATAAGAATACTTTGGGGGCCAAAACAGCAGGAAAAAAAAACCTGAACCACAAACTACGGGAAAATAATTCCTAAGTAATCAAACACAATGGGAATAATAGTGTAGTATAATAATCACTCCCAGGAAAAATGGAGGTAAGAGTAAAGCAAGCTAATTAAACTTACACCCAGTATACGGACACACAAAAGCATCTATGTCAAAAATTTAAACCAAATAACTAAAAAGTTATCTTGATTTCTGAGAAGATAATTAACTTCGTACTCCTCGTGCGTCAAGATCATAAATTACAGTGGTCCAAAAAAACAATCGTTACTAAATACAAGTAATAGAGGAATAATTACATATATACAAGTAATAAAAATTGTAAAACTAAATTATTAGTGCCTATGGCATCACAATTATATACAAGACTAGCAGAGTTACCCGGTGTTGCCCGGGATAATTACACTTTTAGGTAAAGAGAACAATCTCAAAAAATTAAATTATAACTCCCAATTGGTTAAATAATAACTCAATCAATACAACACAGAGCAAAGGGGTTATTCATTCTAGTGAAAATACGAAAAAAAGGAAGTCTAGGTGATAGACCGGGACTTTATCTAAACTCTTCTTGACTTCCCACTAGGAAGCATGACTAGATACTTTAGACTCAGGTTTTTCTTACACTTGACGTAGAAGCTCTTATACGCTGTTGCTCTATTGGAAACTCCCGTTGTTCAGATGTGTAGATAAAGAGTTTCTCTGACCAATACTCGTTCTTTCTCTTTCCTTTCCAGACATAATTTTTTTCCAGTCTGGACGTTTGATAAGGAGCTCAAGGGAGACACGCATGACTCCTATGCCTAATCAATAGACACTTAGTAATATTCTGTCACTGCATCTTCACTTTATTCTTATTATGAATAATTCTTGGAAACAAACGTTCAGTCATCGCATTACCAGCATCTCAGTTTCCAAAATATACACTTTCCCACATAATAGTCAAAATGTATTTTTAGGAAATGTTTGGATCTGCTGTGTTACCAAATAAGCTAGGCAATAAACCCCGGCGTGGCTCAGACTTTTTCTGGAATAATATCCTAAAAATAAACACATGAAAACGCTTAGAATTAATACAGTAAAAATTCTTAATGAAAATTTGAAAAATTTTTTTTAAGTGTTCACAATGGTTGGACCTCTCCAAGGATGCCACTTCTAGTCTAAATAACTTCTCACTTATGTAATCTTACTTTAGATGTACACTTGGTGTTGTTGCAATTCCCTTTCTTATTTCTATGTCTTGAATCAACACTTGGCCATTCATTTCTTTGTGTAGTTTAGCGATCGCCAATTCTTCAATTGACATGCTTACCATTTGCTCAATACAGCACGGAGCTAAAGCAATGCTTCCTCTGTCATCTATCCACTCTTTCTCAATCGTCTGCTAACTCTCCATTATCTCCAGTTACTGATCATTTTTAAAGTTTTTCAAGAAATTGTTAAGTATCAAGAACTCTCTTTTATAAGAAAAGCCTGAATAACATGAATTCTATGCATTGTTACAAATTGAAATTTATCTATATTGCAAAAACTTTGCGTTGCATTGTTGGTCATGAGATATTTCTCATTATTTTGCCCTGCCACAAACATAAAACAAACACAACAGCTACAGCAACACTATACATGATACAGTAAATTGGCAAAAGTAAAAAAGAATGAAAAAGAATATCCACAGCTACTTAAGTCACGGAATTGAAGTCTTCCGTCGACGAAACACGTACGGGCTTGCCGGTAGAATCTTTCACGAAAATTTGACCGGCAAAACTCCAAGCTGACTTCACACAAAATCTCACCTTCGCTGTTTTCAGTAATTTATATCTCGAGGTAGTCAGGTTCTCCAGAATCACTACTTTAATATTTTCCAGATATCTGCGATTCTTCATGAAGAGGTCACGTAGCATCGGCAATGTCAGCTGCATGATGATAGGATGGGGCAAAGGTGACGACCGTGGACCTAGCCGACGTATTGAGTGAATGTACGCAGGTTTAAAAGAAATATCCAATTTGTCCGCCAATAGAACCGGAACAACAGTGGTAAGAATTTCCGCAGGCTTCTCGGCCACTCCGAAGATCCTAATGTTGTAGCAGGAAGAGTACTGCTCCAATTGTCACAAAGGGTTGTGAACAAAGCCGCGCGCGAGCGAAATCCCCCGCATAAAGAAGCGTCTGCTTCCAGCTCGAGGGCACAGCCGCCATTAAATGCCAATAGCGTCAATAATAATGATATTATTAATTTAAGCAGGCGAAAGGCGCAGTATTTTGATGAAGTCCCGAAGCATTATACGAAGTACAACATCGAGGCTGGTGAGATCGCCGACATCATAAATAAACTGAAAAAGAAGAAGGCTCCAGGAAAAGACAAGGTGAGTAATAACGCCCTTATGAATTTCCCAAAGAACTTTATTGAATTTCTCACCAATATCATTAGCGACTGCTGGAAATTTTCTTACTTCCCTTTTCTTACTTGGAAGAAATCTATTGTGTTGAGTATCCCAAAGCAGGGACAAAATCCTGCAATTCCCGCGAGCTACCGACCTATTAGCTTGCTACCCTCGATGTCCAAGGTGTTGGAGAGAACGATAATTGTCAGATTCCAAGATCACTGTCTAGCAAATGACCTTTTACGGGAAGAGCAGTTTGGCTTTCGTGCTGCCCACTCTTGTCCGATGCAGATATGGAGGATCGTTGAAGACCTGAGCACCCCCCTGAATCTATCCAGGTACTGTGGGGTGGTATTTCTCGATGTCAGTAAAGCTTTTGACCAAGTGTGGCATGAGGGCCTTGTCTACAAAATGATCAGAGACAGGTTCCCTGCCGATTTGATCTTGATGGTGAAATCCTTTCTTGACGGCAGATCCTATCAAGCCAAGGTTGGAGAAAATCTTTCCACACCCCGTGTTGTAAAGGCCGGTGTCCCTCAGGGTTCTGTCCTCGGGCCTATGCTATTTAATTACTTTGTATTTCATGATTTCCCAAAACCCGATAATTGTAATCTGTATTTTTATGCGGATGACACTGCCATTATGACATGGGCACACCAGCCGGCTCACGATATCACTCAGCTGCAGTGCGCCTTGAAGCAGTTCGAAGACTGGTTTAACTGCTGGAAGTTGAACCTTAACGTCGGAAAGTGCAAGGCTTTGTACCTCAATAGGAAGCTCAAACATCTCCCAGATTCTCTTGTTCTGTTTAATAAGAAACTGGACTGGGTGGACAACTACAAGTACCTGGGAGTTATCATTGACTCAAGACTCTCATGGAACCAGCATATGTCCTATGCTCTGAACAAAGCGAAGAGGGCTAAGTACAGTATCATAGCTCTTATGGGTCGCAACAGCGCCCTCAGCATTGACAACAAGCTACTTCTGTACAAATCGATTATCCGGACCATACTCCTCTATGGCATGCCTGCGTGGGCGACTATCTGTAAAAGCAGATGGAGTGAACTACAGTCATTCCAGAATGTTACCCTGAGGACCATT
>JAHWFO010003854.1:0-13874 GCA_023313115.1 Rhysida immarginata
CATAGATATGTTGCTCTCTCTGAATCCCATCACCGTAATTCTGATCCCAGTGTACCAATCAAAACCAAACTAAATAGTGCAGATGGACATGCCCATAGTAAACCACATTCCGAATTTCAACCTTCTACCTCGAAAAATGTAGAAATTATGAAGGGGACGGACTGACATTAAAAAACCAATAAGTAACTCCATTCTACTTACGAGGGTCAGTCAAATGAAACATGAAATATATTTTTACAGCTCCTTTATTATAGACATAGTTGGAACAAGTACACTATTTATCAACGTAGAGCCCCTGCTTTTCGATGCATTTCCGCCACCGAGTCGGGAGGGCATGGATACCTTGGGAAAAACCCATCATATAATGGAGTTCTTGCTTATAGGAATCTGCATACAAAATTTCACTCCTTTATATGCATAAATACACCTAGAACTTTTGGTCCCTTCTAATTTACACCCCCAAAACTCTGACCTTAATGGGCTAATCAAAGCCAAACTAAATAGTGAAAGTGCACATGCCCATAGTAAGCTGCATTCCGAATTTCAACCTTCTACCTCAAAAAATGTAGAAATTATGAAGGGGTACACAGTTAAAACATTATAAAACCAATAAATAGCTCCATTCTTTTGCTATTGAACAAGAAATTAGGCCTCCCGAGTAAGGTATAGGAAAGTAGCGGAAGCCCTGAGTTCATCCATTTTTTTATTCCTTCATCTGCACTTTTTAACCCCCCATTTTTTTAATCAAAAATTGATTTTCTTGAATCTTGTATTTAGAAAATATAAAAGAACCCTATCTTCTTTCTTTTCTGATCATTTTCGCTCGAATGATATATGACACTCTATAGGTTGCCATAGTTCTTGTCGTGTATTTTTAACGTATGAACAGAGTGAGAGAAAGGGAGGTAGTATGATAATCGATTTAATTTAATCGAATAGAATCAATTACAATTTTAACAGAGTTTGCTAGCATATAATGAGCAAACAGAATTGGAATGAATAAAATTTTTAGTCCAGGTCCTCTTCGTGAGATGAGGAAACCCGTGCGTCTGATGAGGTCGTCAAGGCCGGACAACGAGCGGTTCCTATTAACGTTCGCTCGATGTCTTCCGCTGCATCTCTGATTGCAGGTTCCAAGACGGCTGGGCTATCCGACGGGTAGAACGCCTGGATTGAACTAGGTTAAATAGGTTAGATAGGTTGCTAGCGGCGACCTATTAAGGTTTGTCGACCGAGGAGATGGAACTGTGAGGAACAAAATATTAGATAATAGTCAATGATTCTTAGCCTTAGGGTAACTTAAACAAAATCTTAACACAAAGTCTAGTTTTTGCACAGTACCGGACAACGCGGCGTCGCTGTCCGAGCGCGGACAATCCGCAGAGCGCCCCGCGAGAAAGCCGGCTGGAATAATTGACGAACACGCTGCCTCGCTGTATCCCCGTCTCCTCGGGAATATGTAAAGATGAGGGCTACACGAGGACTCCTGTCTTCGTGGATGGGTTGTCGTTTGTGTCAGCGTGCTGTCGGAAGTAGCACCTACTAGCAGGCCTTCTATTGCCGAACACGAGTCTGATATGCCTCTGGAACGGTCTGGAGTCTTGGTCACGTTGTTGACTTCTAAACTAACGCCTGAGGTGGAAGCCGAGATGCATGTGCCCTGGTCGTTTGCACAATCCCGCCGCCGCTCTTCCACATAATCACCAGTCGAATTAATTAATTCTTTGTCATCTGCAATATTCATACATGAGTCCATAGACAAGCCATAATAAAGTTTTTCATGCTTACTAGGCTGGAGTTTAATGGAACGAATATGCTTTCTTGGATGACGCCTTTCCCTAATCCGGCAATGCGGTCTTTGTCGTTGGATCGTGAATTACCATTCACGGACGATGAGAGCTTCTGAGTGTCCGGACCAGAATATCTACGACGTACGCCTCGGCTATGATGATTTCCTTTATGTAGCCGGTTAGCTCCCTCTACGGTCGTCGTCGTAATTTGATGCCGGGAGAAGTGAGCCGTCGGCGGCGGTGGCTGCCTCCTTCCGTCCGACGATTCTGGCTCTGCACGGTGTCTATCTTTAACGAAGCAAGAATAATAATCAATGTCCTTATTACTATATATACTACTTGCCGTTGGATTCCCGTGCCTCCTGGACGCATAACCTTTTCTCTAGGTGCTGTCCTGACATCTCATCTGGTGCGGTTGGCGTTCAGCTGTTGCAGCTGAGGCTGATGGTGATGCCTCAGCGGGCGCCTAATCATGAGGTCTTAAAATCTAAGCGCCCAGGCGCACATGCTATAAGTGGCAGGCAACCCATACGGGGCTGCGTGACTTATCCAAACGCCTCAAAAACGAGGCCCGTTCACATTTGGCGAGGTATCAGAAGGCCATCGGAAAGGTGAAAAGGAAGGTCTGGTTTCCTCCGATGACCTCGCATAAACACTTAGATGATGTGTAGCGTTTCTAGCCGTGGCCATTCAAAGAGTAGAAAGGATTGAAGTTGATCGGCCACTTTCCTCCATACGGTCGAGAGAGATGGAGGATGACCCTGCGATCGACTCCAACGGGCCAGCCAAAGTTCTTTATTGATGAAGACGATCGCAATAGCTAAGTCCGTTTTAAATACCTCGCCAGTGGAATCGTTTAAGAGGAAGCGCACGGACTGGTAGGAGAAATGTACCAGTCCGTAATGCTGTATCAAACGATCCCAGATCGACTTCGCGAACGGACACTCGTAAAAAATATGGCCGATGGTCTCGGCTACGCCGCAATGTAAACATCCAGCAGACCTGACCACCCCCCACTGGTGGAGACATTGGAGGGAGTAAAATCCGTGATGCAACAGTCGCCATTGGTAGTTAAACAGAGTTCGTTAAAAAGCAAAGGATTTTAATAGCTTTAGGACTGCTGCCCATGGATGATCAGGGTAGAGTCGTAAGATGTCAGTGGTCTCCCCTGGGTCGGACTGCTGAAAAAACCATGCAAGACGAAGATGTCCCCAATCTTGTGGATCAATGCGACGTAGCATGGGAAATAAAGTCACAATATCGGTCGAAAAAGTCACATAGAGCTTTGGTTGGTGAAAATTTATTGTCACTGGTAGTAATGGTAGCCTATTCACCTTGAAAAAGAACCGAAGATGAATATACACAAAGTTCGCCCACATGGGAGGCGGGAAAAGGAATACCCTAATCATCGCAGCCAATCTGGCTGCAATAAGATAGAGCTTGTTGTCCGGTAAACCTAATCCTCCTCTCATATGGAGCGAACAGGTACGCTGCACGAAGTGGATGACGCCTTACCGTAGAAGTTCCCCACACGCAGTTCACAATCGCACTACGTAGTCTCTGAAGGTTTTGGGACGAAGGCAAGGTGAATAGGCAATTAAATGTTAGTACTGGAAGAACATGCATTTTTATGAACCTCACCTTGACAAACATTGAAGTTGGGAAACGAAAGTTTCTGCCAAGGCGAGAAATGCACTTCTCAATCACTTGTTGCCAGTGCATAGAGTCCATAGTCGGTAAAAAAGAAAAAACGTATCCTAACACTGTAATTCGGTCGCACCATGTTATCGGGAAAGATTTGAGATAGTCCACAGTCCATTTCCCGATAGCAATACCTTTAGACTTGACGAGATTGATGGAACTCCCCGTCGAAGTACTAAAGCGGTCAAAGGTCTCTATAGATGCTCAAGGAATACGGATCGGACGCAAATAGCACTACGTCGTCTACATAAGCCAAAGTCCTGATGTTTATGGATGCAGCAGGAAGATCGTATCCTCGAACATCTTGGTGGCGATTTAAGTACTGCAATAACGGTTCCAAATAAAAGATGTAAAGCAGGGGGGAAAGAGGACACCCCTGCCTGACACCCTTAGACAGATTGAAGGTGGCAGATACGGAACCATTAATCGCCACACATGATGCGGCCGAAACATACAGTGCGGAAATGATCGTGGCAAAAGTCCGAAGACGAAGATGTCGAAATACATCAAAGAGAAACACATGGTTCACTTTGTCGAAAGCCTTTTCCTGGTCAAGGCTTAAAACGGCAAGAGTTTGCTGACGAGCACACGCTTCTTCCATCACACACCGAATCGTAATAAGATTATCGGACATCCTGCGTGATGGAATGGAGCAAGATTGTCCGGGGTTGATAAAATCTTCGGCGAAAACTTTTAGTCTTTGTTGAAATACACCAGTGAAGACATTGTAGTCGGTGTTGAGAAGGGTTATTGGCCTCCACTGGCTAACCAACTCTGGATTCGGCACCTTGGGGAGTAGGATGATTTTCCCCACGGTAAAGTCCGGTGTGATGGAAGACGGGTCTTCGATGATCGAATAAAACACTTGCACCAGAAAAGTCCCAAGAAGTTTCCATGTCGCGTTGTAGAACGAGTATGGTATGCCATCCATACCCGGACTGGACTGGTGACGGCCGTCCACTGACAGGAACTTCTTGACTTCGTCTTCGGTGAAGGGGTGAGAGATAGACAGGTCAGCATCCTCAGAAAAAGGTCTTAGCGCCTCGATCCATTGCTTCGTTTCGTCCGACGGAATGATTGGGTTATCGAAAAAGGATGAGAAATGGGCGTGAAAAGCTGACAAGATGTCGTGACATCGTTTTTTGTTGGCACGTCGTCTCTCCTCGGCGAACGCTGCTGATGACAAATTCCTGACGTCAGTCGCCCAGGAAAGTTTGGCTCTGAGCGCTGCGCCGGCTGCCTTCCGGATCATTAGAGCGTTGATCTCGCTCTTCAACTGACGAATCTCCATCTCGAACTCCTCCTTCGGGGTGGATACTTGGAGGAGGCGGAGGATCTCTTTTATGAGGAGATGACGACGTCGACGACGAGCAGCATCTAACCCAATCTTCCGAAAGAACCGTTTGATTTTGGATTTTAGTTCTAACCACGAAGCAAGCGTAGGAGGCACATTACGAAGATGTTTTTCAACGAACTGAGCGAACGCTCCCTTGTATTCCTCTTCGTCGAGCAGAGAAACATTCAGAAACCAATTGCGATGGACTGCAGCGCCTGTAGATGATGCTGGAAATGGAGGATTCCATGACCATATGATGGCACTATGGTCGGAGAAGGAACATGGAATTACCTCCATTTTACCCGGCGAGTCAGTAAATGCATTGTCGACGAGAAAAAGGTCTAATCTTGATGTAGTGGGCCCTTGAAGAAAAGTAGACCCAAGCTGATTACTCTGTGAACTATGTGTCCATAGGTCGAACAATGCATTTTGCTGACACAAACGATACACATGACCAGACGAGAAGATGTTGTTGTCGTCTGGATGACAGTTCAAATCACCAGCAATCACTACAGGCAACGATGAACACAAAAAGTTATTTAAGTCACTGAAAAACGTTGGTTTCTCTGCTGTTCTGCACGGTGCATATACTGTATATTAAGCAATCGGAAATTGACACCAGATGTTGAAATTTCCAAAGAGATTACCCTGCAATCGCAGTCATACACACAGTTCGACACCAAAATGGAGGGGTTGAAGATGATGGAGGCAACCCCTTTCCCATTTGGTGACGAAGAGTTGATAAAGAATTGTCCGCTGGTGTATTGAATGCGAAGGCCCGGAAGGTCGTAGCACTGTTGTGAAGTGGCGAGCTTTACTTCTTGAAGTGAAGTGTCCGGCCTGTACAGGGCAATGAACGATGACAACACCGATTGCTTAAAAGAGGAACCAAGAGAACGCACGTTCAGTGAGATGACCTTCATTGAGGATGTTTAATGGCACACCTGCTGACCTGTATCCGGTTGAGACCTGGGCTTCCCAGATGATACGGGAGGCTCCGTCGTTCTTCTCATCGGAGATCGCAGACGACCTGATGAAGAAGAAGGGCTGCGCTGGTGGCTCGCGCGGCTGTCTCTCTCGGAGGAAGAAGTTGCTCGTCTCTCGTCCCTGCTGCCACGATCCCGTCTGGATTTTTTCTTGCGGGGACTCCTCATCCTCACAAGATAATCCTGCTGTTTCTGCGCTGATGGAAGCGAGGTCCCAGCAGAAGATGTCATCCTGGAAGGTGACGACGTATTAATAGTCCGCAAAGGCTGCGATGTTGTTGACTGCGCTGGTGGAGGAAGAGCTGGAAACTCTTCCACTGAGAAGGCGGATTCTGCTCCTATTGAAACATCTACGTCGTCAACTCCAGAAGCTTCGTCTTCACCCATCGTCACATCCAGAGATAACTGAGGAAGAGGTGTTATCTCAGGGAGCTTGGAAAGAGGTGACGATGACCGCTCCCTCCTGGGCTCCGAAGATGTAGGCGGAGTCGAAGATGTTCGAGGCGGTGGTGGCATCATCTCCATCTGCCCTTGGGGAAGAGTCGGAAGAGCAGGTGAAATTTGGCTCTTCCGCGATGATGATCCAGGCGACGAAGCTCTGGTTGGCCCTGAAGACTTGGCCGGTGATGACATCAGGTCTTGCTGCTGGGACGACATTCCTTTAGGCGAAGCTGGAACATCTGCTGGCGCTGCAAACACCCTCTCCGGGCACTGGTGGTACTTGCTGACAATGCGATTACAGGCATCGCATTTCTTTAGGAGAGGGCAGTCTTTTCTGACGTGCGACGTTTTTTTGCAGTACCAGCAGCACTGCCTTTGACCCTTGTAAGACACGCGAACTTTGTTACCATGCATTACAAGGTTCTCTGGAATGTCCCTCTGAAGGTTCATGTCGGCTATGATATCACCAGTTTTCTGCAGGGGAGAATCTGGATGCGTTGGGTAGGCTACTTTCTTGACCTGACCATAGTCGGACATGTATCTCTTCAGGTAGTCTTCTTCCATCAGCGGCGAGGCGCCCCAGATAAAGATGGGCAGATATCCGGGGCTCAGCATACACCAGGCGGACGGTGGTTTGCCCTACCTTGACGTAATCTGCAGACACCACACGGTCTGCTATGTTTCGCTGTCGGCAAAGCATTCTCCATTCGTTTGGAGAAAGTCTCTGCACGACAGAAACAGCAGGGTCGCCAGACGGCAGCACGGGCGGGATGCCCGTCTTAGCATAAAGCTCTTTCATAAACATGCCGACGGCTATTGGTCCGTCGGCAACCATCAACACCATATTCTCCATGGCTTTAGAGAAAGAAAAAGAAAGTTCGGAGGAGGGGGTGAAACCTCCCCCGAGAATCGCCGGGGGGAGGGTCACAGAAAGTCACAAATTATTCACGCAGTTGGATGGTTTTTAACTGCGTGAATAATTCCTAAGTCCAGAAATCAAAAGTCACTCACTAGCACACACAATCACTGGCTTCCTTCAGCTTTGGTCGGGTCGGCGTTCAATGTTACTAATCAGAAGAGTATTTGCCACCATCTGACGCTCTTGTCTTTTTCGTCTCCTTTTATCCGAGCTTGGAGGATACTGAGCCGAGATTGTGCAATTAATCTTCCAATCCCGAGGCTCAGTCTTCTCGTTCCTCCTCCAATCCCGCGGCTTCAGAGTTGCTCCTCTTCACGGGGTCCGTCTACTACCGGCGGGGGTGTTTTCTTTTCGATCTTCTTTTTTTCTTGTCAAATCCTCGAAACCGTATTTTTTAAAACGTTTCTTCCGACGGGGATTTGACAGTTCTAGAGACCAAGTGACTGCCACCCTCATAACTCCGACGCTATTGGGACAATTTGGCCCAAACTTTACAGTAAAATTGACCTTGCTTAGAGGAACCTGCAATACCGAATTTCACTCTTTTATTAGGAGCTTTAGCATAAAATCTACTTATAAGAATGCCTTGGTCTGTACGTTTATCCGGCTGTCCGCCGTTTGCACGATAACTTGAAAACGAATTAACTTTTTCAAATTCTGTTTTCAGAAATATGACCATCAAAGTCTTATCTCGGCCGTATCAACTTTTCAGAATTTTTCGTGGACCCCTTCAAGTCGAATTCACGTGCTAATACCGTGAGTGTAAAAAATTCAAAGATAATGGCATGTCATATAACAATCGATTTGTCAAGAAGGAATACATTGTTACTTTCTGTTCATCTTTTAAGCATTACCGAAATCAGCGCGCGCAAGTGAAATCGCTTTGTCGACGCACCAGTGCTCAAGTGCTTATTAAGTAGCGGAAGAATGGAGCTACTTATTGGTTTTATAAAGTCAGTCCGTCTTCTTCTTAATTTCTACATTTTTTGTGGTAGAAGGTTGAAATTCGGAATGTAGCTTACTATGGGCATGTCCATCTGCACTATTTAGTTTGGTTTTGATTGATATACTGGGGTCGGAATTACGGGGGTGGGATTCAGGGAGGGCAACATACAGGTGTGCTATTTAGGTACGTAAGGCGTGAAATTCGATATCCAGATTCCTCTAGGCAAGAACTACTATGAAGATACTTTGAAGGTACTATGAAGTTTAGGCCCAGTTGTTCCAGAGGGGTCGCATTTGCGGGGGTGGCAGTCACTTGGTCCTTAGAACTATGGCAACATAGGGGAAGTGATATATCATACATTCAGAAATGATGAGAAAGTAAAGAAGATACGAATTTTTTTTACATTTCCTACATAATACGTTCGAGAAAATCAATTTTTGATAAAAGAACTTGGGGAGAGGTAAAAAGTGCAGATAAAGGGGTAAAAATAGATGACCGCAGGATCTGCTATCATCCCCTTATCCTACTCGGCGGGGAGGGGGAGGTATTTCCTTTTTAATAAATGTATAAATGTATTTCTGCTTCACTGCTAAAGCTTTTTGGAATGTTTACAAGATTTTATATGTATAAATAAGCGTAGACCATTTGGTCCCATCTAATTTCCGCCCCCGAAACTCCGACCCCATTGGGCCAATCAAAACCAAACTAAATAGTCAAGGTGCACATGCCCATGCTAAGCTACATTCCGAATTTCAACCTTCCACCTCAAAAAATGAGGAAATTATGAAGGGGACGGACGGACGGACAGATAGACGGACATCGGACAATTCTTCCGCTACTTAATAATACAGATTATGAGCACTTGAGCAATCGTGCGTCGACAAAGCGATTTCACGTGCGCGCGCCGATGTCAATAATGCTTAAAAGATGAACAGAATATAAACAATGTATTCCTTCTTGACAAATCGATTGATATATGACATGCCAGTAACTTTGAATTCTTTACACTCATTGTTTTAGCACGTGAATTCGACTTGAAGGGGTCCACGAAAAATTCTGAAAAGTTGATACGGCCGAGCTAAGACCTTGATGGTCATATTTCTGAAAACAGAATTTGAAAAAGTTAATTCGTTTTCAAGTTATCGTGCAAACGGCGGCCGGCCGGCCGGACGGCCGGATAATCGTATAGACCAAGGGCGCATTCTTATAAATTGACATTATAAAACCAATAAGTAGCTCCATTCTTATTCTACTTACGAGGGTCAGTCAAATGATAACCGGAAATATTTTTTAGAGTTCCTTTATTACAGACAGAGTTGGTACACTATTTTTCAATATAGTCCCCGTCTTTTCGATTCATTTCCGCCACCGAGTCGGGAAGGCATGGATACCTCGGGGGAAAAAAATCTTTATTGTATGGAGATCTGGCTTATAGGAATCTGCATACCGAATCTGCACTCCTTTATATGCATAAATACACCTAAACCTTTTCGTCCCCTCTAATTTTCACCCCCAAAACTCCGTCTTTAATGGGCTAACCAAAACCAAACTAAATAGTGAAGGTACACATGCCCATAGTAAGCTATATTCCGAATTTCAAACTTCTACCACAAAAAATGTAGAAATGATGAAGGGTGATTCAAATCGTGTGTAAAATAAAACCAGTCAGTAGCTCCATTTTTCCGCTACTTAATAAGCTTATAGATTATGAGCACTTGAGCAATCGTACGTCAAAAAAGGTATTTCACGTGTGCGCGCTGATATCAATAATGCTTAAAAGCTGAACAGAAAGTAACAATGTATTCCTTCTTGACAAATCGATTGTTATATGACATACGAGTATCTTTGAATTCTGTACACTCACTGTTTTAACATGTGAATTCGACTTGAAGGGGTCCACGAAAAATTCTGAAAAGTTGATACGGCCGAGTTAAGACTTGGATGGTCATATTTCTGAAAACAGAATTTAAAAAGTTAATCAGTTTTCAAGTTATCGTGCAAACAGCGGACGGCCGGACGGATAAACGTACAAACCAAGGGCGCATTCTTATAAATAGCTTTTATGCTAAAGCTTCTAATAAACGTTCTGGATCTCGTAAACGGTATGAGCGACATGTTCTAGATTTATCTCCATTTCGAAATCAGGAAAGTTTTTTAGCTTCTCATCAAATGTGAAAAATATCTGAAAAGTCATCCACGAGGTTCTCTATTTCATCTTGCTGTAGTGGACTAATTAACGAAGTTTTTGGTGAAATATTTAGACAACTTTTCTGTGGAAAAGAAACATTTCAATACATTAGTATTTAGTAATTCCACTCTTGGCTTCAATTACAGCCTTAATTCTTGCAGCCATCGAAACAAAAAGATGATCGCAGTACTGCACGGATAAGTTCATGCCACCCTTCGGTATAAACTCGTCATAGGAGAATCATAACTCGTCTTGTTTTCTGAATGTGAGATGCGATCTGG
The DNA here is from genome assembly GCA_023313115.1 of Rhysida immarginata. Lineage (NCBI taxonomy): Eukaryota > Metazoa > Arthropoda > Chilopoda > Scolopendromorpha > Scolopendridae > Rhysida > Rhysida immarginata. The sequence continues at coordinate 10,589 of JAHWFO010003854.1, forward strand.
TTTGGTTGGTTTGGTTTGGTTTGTTTGGTATTAACGTCCTTTTCAACTGCTATGGTCATTTCAGGACGGCGTTATAGGGGCCGCAAATTTTGCCTCGCAAGGGTTCTTTAACGTGCAGCCGGCAAACGACTACACGGGACCAACGGCTTTACTTCCCTTCCGAAGGAAGTGCGTGATCTCAGGATTTCCCCCTGAAAAATCCTCGTCGTCCTCGGCCGGGATCGAACCCGCGTACTCGGGCATCAGAGGCGACCACGCAACCGCTGAGCCACCGAGGCCGATAGATGCGATCTGATTTTCTCATGATTTCCGCTGAACTCTCGTGATTGACGTAAGATTTCTCTAATAAGGTAGAAGACGACTGATCATATTTTATATCCAATAAATGCTTCGTATATCGCGACAGTGGACAAATGCATCCAACAATACTTTAGCAATTCAAATGTCTCTATAACTGTTCGCGTCATGATACAAATTCCTCCATCTGGTTCGTGGATTATTCTAGCATATACAGAAAGTTGCCAACCACGACCTAAAACTAGAGGTACAGGCAAGTCTTGTTGCGTGCAACATTTGAGTTGATGCTCGAAACTTCTCGGTTTAACCCTTGTACCTTTTCTTCCCTCGTTTTGTTGGGAAGTGTAAAAATAAGAAATATTTTTCTTTTCCCGCTTTTGTCGAATCGCTGGACCCTTCGGGTCGTGGTTGGCACTCCTGGGTCCTTTAACCCCCATCTCGCTTACCTTCGGCACCTATCGAATTTGTTTTGGAAAACTATTATTAATGCCATCTCATGTCGGTTAAGCATTTTGTCCCTTAGTCGTACGACCGTAAATCTCTCCACGTGAAATTCACAAAGAAAAACTCAAAAAAGTTTCTTGGCCTCGCGTGAGTTGATAATGAAACACGCGGTTGGCGCGTGGTACCACTGTTGGCGCGTTGTTCCATTTTTCGCGAGAGGCAGTAAACAATGGCGAGTGTTCAAGAAAAAACTCAATGCGTGTTATGGCTTGCGGAATTTAAGTCAATGTTCAGAAAATGTAAAAAACAAAGTTTAAAAAGGATCCTCCAAATCATAAGGCAATTAAGCTATGGCATGAAAAATGTTTAAACACAGGCAGCCTGTTACACAAAAATGGTGCTGGTAGACCTTCAGCGACAGCACAGAGAGTAGAAAAGGTACGGGAGGCTTTCCATCGTAGTCCCCGTAAATCACTTCCCCAAGCGGCTCTTTAACTGCATATGCCAATGACATCTGTACATAAAATACTGAAGCACCGCCTTCTTCTTTCACCCTAAAAAATCCAGGAGATGCATGAACTGAAGGCAGATGACCGACCGAAGCGCAAGAACTTTGCTGAGGATATGCTTCAAAAATCGACAATGATCCCACCTTCCTTGAGGACATTTTGTTTTCTGATGAGGCATCATTCCATACTTCCGGAGCAGTAAACCGACACAACTGCCGCATTTGGGGCTCACAAAACCCCCACGTTTTAAGGGAGCATATACGCGACAGCTCAAAGGTTAATGTTTGGTGCGGTTTAATACATGATTGAGTAATCGAACCTTTGTTTTTCGCTGAAGACACCATTACCGCTACAACCTACCTAGATATGCTGGAGAACTACCTGATTCCACAGGTGGAAGAACTGCAGCCCAACGTAGTCCATCAACAAGATAGAGCACCTCATCACTGGAGCCTACAAGTTAGGCATTGCCTTGATACCTACTTTCCTGTATGATGATGGATTGGAAGGGATGGGCTAATCCCTTGGTCCCCTCGCTCACCCGATCCGAACCCTCTGGATTTTTTCTTCTGGGGATACGTAAAATACTGAGTGTATAAGACCAACCTTGATGAAATTGAAACTCTCAAGAACATAATAATTGAAATAATCGCTGAAATCATCGCCGCAATGCTAGCCCGAACATGGGAGGAAATCGAGTTTCGCTTTGACCTCCTTTACGTCACAAATGGGGGGCACATTGAAATTTATTAAGGCATGCTAAGAAACTTTTTGAGTTATTCTTTGTGAATAAAAAAAATCACGTTAAAATCTATAATAGTTTTTGATATTTAAAAAAGGGAGATAATTTAGAAACACCCTGTATAATAATAGATAAATATTTCAAGAAATGTTAAAAATTAAATTTACATAATTTTTTTTAAATTTATATAATTTCAAGAGCTTCTTATTCAAGGGTATTCAGGCCCAACGATTTTTACCTTGAAAAGTTTAAAACAAACCGTAAAACCAGTAGTAAAAATAAAAAAAATAGACACACCCCATATAGATGGAAAAAAATAATAAAAAGAGAATAATAAAAAACCGCTTCTCATCTCTAAACCACAAAACAAGAAATCACATTACACATCATCCACAAAAACTTATGGCCCACGTAAGATATAACATCAAACATTTAATAAACATCTCAAAGAGTAACAGCAAAAATTAGAAAAAAAAATAAAATCTCAAGTAAAATTGTTAAAACTTTGGTTTATCTTAAATAAAATCTTGTGAACATTCCAAGGAGGAGCTTTAGCAATGAAGCAGAAATATACATGTATTTATAAATTTATTAACTAGAAATTAATCCCCCTTCCCCCCCGAGAAGGGTAAGGAATGTAGCAGATCTTGCGTTCATCTAATTTGACCCCGTTATCTGCACTTGTTACTTTTAAATTTGACCCCAAGTTTTTAAATCAAAAAATTGATTTTCTCTAACGTAGTGTGTAGAAAGTGTAAAAAAGCTCGTATCTTCTTTCCTTTCTCATCATTTCCGATGGAATGACATATCACATGCGAAAAGTCGCCATAGTTCTGAAGACCAAGTGACATCCACCCCCGCAACTCCGACCCCAGTCGAACAATTGGGCTTAAACTTCGTAGTAATGTAGATTTCGGCTAGAGGAATCTGGATACTGAATTTCACTCTTTTACGTACCTATATAGCGCATAGATCTTTTGTCCTCGCTGAATCCCACCACCGTAATTCCGAACCCAGTGCGCCAATAAAAACCAAACTAAATAGTAAGGTACATTCTGAAGGTGGACACGCCCATAGTAAGGTACATTCTGAAGGTGGACACGCCCATAGTAAGGTACACTCCGAATTCCAATCTTCTACCTCAAAAAATGTAGAATTATGAAAGGGACGGACGGACGAAATAAAACAATAACTAGCTCCGTTCTTCCGCCATTTAATGATATTATTTATGAGCGCTTGAGGAATCTTGCGTCGACAAAGCGATTTCACGTGCGCGTGCCGATGTCAACAATGC
>JAHWFO010003857.1:0-13096 GCA_023313115.1 Rhysida immarginata
TGATCTCCTTTATTTTTAGTTTGATTATTATTATTATTATTATTATTATTATTATTATTATTATAGGCTCAAAATACGGTCAAATAAAGAGAAGGGGAAAATATATAAGTGTGGTTTTATATTCAATGTTGTGTACTGAGTGTAGGGAATGTGTAACAATACCCGTGGCAGAAAGGACAATAAAGCTTTTGTATGTTAAGTTGTACATGTATATTGGCTGCCTGATTTTACAGTATTTGTAATAATAGCAGTGTTTGGCAATTTTTTATGATATACTAGGGGAATCAAAAAGTAAGTTACACTCTAAAACAGTAAAAACAGATTTAAGTTAAGATCCCGTACGCACATTCTGAGGAAACGTACACCATTTATTTCACTTTTCTACATAATCACCCAACAATTGTAAACACTTGTCTGAACGTGACATTGACTTTTCCATGCAGCTGCGGTAAAAATCTGCCCCAACGTTTCTCAACCATGTCAGTACATTCCCATAAGAAACGCTAAGCGTTCTGGCGATTTCTTTAATTTGATTCGTCGATTGTTCAGAATCATCTCATTAACGCGGGCAATGTGCTCGGGAGTGTTGACGTGGATGGTCTTCCTGCGCGGTATTCGTCCATCAAATCTGAGCGCCTATTTTCGAACTGCTGGCACCACTTTACAATCGCAGGACGAGAAATCACATATCCTCATAGACACTGCAAATTTCCTTATGGGATTCAGCGCAATTTATGCCTTTAGCCCACAAAAAACGGATTGTTCCGCGAATCTCCAACTTGGAGTGTACAACCAGTTGCTGCGCCATGACAACAATACTCTTGCGTACGCAGTAAACGCGTGAACACGTGGGATCATGCCACGTTGCAATTATAGACATACAGGCAACATCCTTAAAAACGGCGAATGATGTCGGCGCTCTTCGACTACAGATGGTGCTGAGTGTAACTTACTTCTTGATTCACCCTCGTAACCAGATGGTTTAGATTCTAGGACAATTGCTCCCTGGACAACTGCCCCCTAGGGCAATTGCTCCCTGGACAACTGCCCCTAGGACAATTGCCCCTCTAGAGCCTAACCATATATGAAGCTTCGGGATAATTAGTTATAATGTAATTGTTTTTAGTTCTTTGAATAATAAAAAAAAATTATTATTATATTTATAAAATCTATATCTTTGCAGAAAAACCATGAACCCATTATCTGTGCATTGAAAGAGTTTAAAATCGTAAGTAATTTATGAATTTTCTATACGTATAATTAATCTACTTATAAAAGGATTATTTTATCTAGTTATCTTTTTTTTAAAACCTACGGTCACATTCATATTTTTATTTAGTGAAAGTTGGTTTCCTTTTCGTGAATTGTTTTTCTTTAGTTATTAGAAGCTTTAGCAAAAAGCTACCTATAAAAATACACGCTTGTTCTGTACGTTAATCCGACTGTCTATCCACCGTTTGCACGATAACTTAAAAACGAATTAACTTTTTCAAGTACTGTTTTCAGAAATATGACCATCAATGTTTCAGCTCTGATGTGTCAACTTTTCAGGCTTTTTCGTGGAACTCATCAGGTCGAGCTCACGTGCTGAAAAAGTGACCATAAAGAATACCAAGATAATGGCATGTCATGTAACAGCGATTCGTCAAGAATTAATATACTATTACTTTCTGTTTATCTTTTAAGCATTGTTGAGGTGAGCACGCGACGATTGCTCAATTGCTTATGATACATTATTTTTGCAATGTGAGCTCCTTCTTGGAATGTTTGCAAGATTTTATTGTTATTACAGAAGTTATTTAGGGAAGTATTCGAGTAAATTTTAGAGGTAAAATTAAGGCTCTTGAAGAGAAAATTCCAGAACAGAACAAAATACAGACTATGTAATCATAATTACACATCAGCTTTTATAGCAAGTGTTGTTCGGACATTTACTTTTTGGGTATTTTTGGAGAATGTGATCATGAACATTTATTAAAAAGGCAGAGTGATGGCGATTTGATAGGACAATTTTAGTCTGACGCCCGTAGTTACGGTGGAAGAGTAGTCATGGTCAGCCACTGCGTTTCCATGTTGGGAGGTAATGTCTTTCTGAAAGATATCTCCTGTACGTACGAGATACCGTAGTTTGCAGAATGTTGAATTTCTGAACAACTTCGTAATTAGCAAGCCCTATGCGTCGGGCACCCATTAACATGCCACGTTAGAATTCGGATAGTTCTCGTCACCTTGGCGTGATCACAACGATAGGGACTCCTGAACATAATGTGCAATGGGCGACCATTTATGCTGCCTTAGCATTAGTCCATGTCATGTGAAGTGACAGCAGTGCTTAATTTACATAATACTATCCCATGACTTTTGGTGATGGTAAATTGTTGTTTCAGGTTATATTTATCTTAATGCTGCAATTGCAGATTTTTAAGCTTTCATTTGAAAAATGAATATAATGAAAGAGAAATCAGCATTTCACCATTAATAACTGAAAATTGTCTTTTACGCAAAGGTTTCTTATATATTTCCAAACGGCAAGAGAAAAATAACAAATTCAAATGGTAGAAAAATTCAAAATAAAATTTTAATTTAAACTCATTTTCTGCGTTCATAAAGATTTTATATTTACTGCATTAAACCAGCTTAAATTTTTCACGATTTCAGTGCTTCTTATGTATAGGAACAATAACGTATATATATTTTTATGAGAATTGAGTCAAAAATTTATTTATGATTTTCTCGTATTTAGATGAATGACGAAGAAGAGTTATTAAAGGATCACTTTCTGGAAGAATTGAAAAAATATGCGACAGACAAGGTACTCCTTTGAATTATTTTCAATTAACACGATATAGTTATTCAAGTAATTAAATGCAATAATATTATATCTTAGTTCGGGTTACTGTATAATTATTGTTTATAAAGGCAGCTACATGGTTTCAAAGTTCAAGTGCAAAGAGATTTCACTACAACCTTAATAATTATTTATTCTTTAACTTCTAGAGAATTTTTGTTAACTTTTAATCTCTTTTAATCTTGATTGTTGTAATAACGTAATAATCGTATAATGTATATAGATTTTTTGTTAGTTCATTTCTCATTTTTTTTCTATTTTATCTCTTGAAATTTTAAATAAATTTTATAAATTATAAACATAATGGTCTCTGGCAATATACAGGATGAGTCTGAAACCCAGTCACAAACTTTTAGAGGAGGTAGTATGGATGATTCTGAGCAAAACAGTTCTTATGAACATGGGTTTGAATTTGAACGATAACCGAGATATGAGCAGAAATAAAAATGCCGCCACTAAAATCATCGACTTAATAACTCCGATTCTATAACACGTAGGATAATGAAGCGTGAAGGAATGATAGGATACTATATCGTTAAAATTTGACCGAATTCCAACGAGTAGTTTCCGAGTTACGTAGTCAAAATTGTAACAAGTGTTGGTTAGTACTCACAAGTGAACCCGTAATTAAATAAGTCTGGCGTATTAATTATTGACCGTGCAGATCAAAAGAATTACGTCCGGTTGAACCAGGTATATGTTGGCCTTGCAACGTCACAGACTTTAAATGTAATTAAAAAAGACGCCATTGCACAAAACGAGGCAAATTTTTTTTTTACCAATCATGGTTAAGTTTTTACATTGAAGCGACATCGCAAATTAAGCAGAGATGTGTTTTTGATGATCCTCTTTTTGATGTCATTTCTATTGCTGATCCAGAAAAATATGGTAACTTTCCATCTCTTACTGATGTTATCAATCGCTTTCCATATTTAAAAGAGTTCACAGATCTACAAAATTAGCTGCTAATTACATGAAATTTTGACAATAGGTTTATTTTGCGACTGAAGCAGCCACTAAGAAAGGATTTTTTTTCTTCCTTTCCATTGTATTTTATTTTAAAATTCAATTTACCTAGAACTGAATGGGATTTTTGCCAGCTTTAAAAATTGTGACGTCGTTATTTGCTTTGTTTAATGAGGATTTTTGCGATTCTTCAGTGAAGCATCATCAACAATGACTGCAAGACTTTTGTGCGGGAATACAGTGTATATTTAATTTTTAATACCCAGAGATGGCGCTGGTTGTATTTTAAATTGTGCTATGTTTAATTGTTTGCATAACTACAACGCGACTAGGCACAGACAGAGAGCGCACACGCTGCTGGACGATCTCTCCAACTATATGAAAATTGTTCTGCATAATATCCAGTCCTTAATAATACGACTTTTTTGTGCGAAAATATTTTCACACGAGGTCTGCTAGTACTGTACAAAGATAAAGAAGCTGCCCGTGCGTAACTGTTCATGAGTTTTATTGTTTAAATTTGATCGATAACATCAATGACGTATATTAAAGGTCGATTCCGAATCTTATTATCAACATCGCCACCAAAATGAAGCCAATTGAAGCCATGATAGTTCTGATCAGGAGTGACCCGTGAAGTAGTTAGCTGTCTGGCTGCTTTATTTCTGACGATTTTGTTCCCGAGGAATAATTAATTCAAAACTATTCCTCAAAGTTGTTCAGCGTATAACTGTACAAATAGACACGAAAAAGGATCAGGAACCACCTTCCACACGCAGAAATCAAAAATACGTAACTGAAAGTTGATCGAAACGAAATTGAAATTGAAACCATGATCGAAAAATTGTTTATAAAATATTATAAAATATTTAAAATATAAAGTTAACGTAAAAATAAACTTATCACTCCGTGAATCGGCGTGTAAAAGAATTATTTATCAGCTACCTCATGTTTAGCCATGTGTTTTGCACTTACTTTCGGTCATGACGGTTCTGGAAGACGGAGCTTTCCAATTGATTTCAAGTATGACGGCAGATTTTGGGGTCTATCTTTAATATACAGTACGTCTTTGGTTGACATAACTTTGTTCACTTTATATATTATAAGGATTCTCGTAAGTCGTAAGTAGTTCAGAAATGTATAATTATACCATATATTTCCATGATGAAACCAGCATGATAAATTGGCTATTCTAAATAAAAAATAATATCGATATTATGGGCTCTTCCTGGATTCATTCTCGAGATATGAACTGATTTATAGTTATCATGATAACAAGTTCAAAACCCAGCTTGAACAAATGGGCATTTCGTCATTGTTGTGTTTCTGTCATTCTTCAACAAGAGGACACTATTCAGTAAACTTCAATCTGTCATATTATAAAATCCAGAGTACGTGCTAGTGCAGCTAAAAATAATTAGTACAAACAATAACGGAAGCACTTATGACACTCATTAGATGAAAACACCAAAGGATAGAATTAACGCACATACAGGGTTTCTCACCAAATAACCAGTTTCTAAAATATAAATCTTTTCTCAAATATTGTGTACAGTCTGAAAACAACATTAAAAATAGGGGTTTCCCTTGCACATTCAAAGTTGACTTCCATATTCGAAAATAGCGTCGGTTTTTTGGGAAATGGAATACACATAAAAACCCTTCACATAAAAGTATAATTCTTCCATTGAAAGTACTCTTGTCAGATTGTATTTTAGAAATTGCCTGTTGGTTCACTTTAGGTGAGGCACCTTGTATACTAGAGCTGGCTATTTTGTAAACCTATCTGTCAAAGAAAGATAATATTCATGGTAGTTGGATAATTTTTGAGATTTTGTGGAACAAAACTCTTGTTTAGAACCCATTGTTCCATAAGTTTAGTAAATTTTTCAAATGAAACAGCCATCCGAGTAAGTTGACAAAGTTTATCACGTTCAGGCAAAAACTTTTTATACGTGTACAATCAAGTTATCGTGCAAAAGGCGGACGGCCGGAAGAATAAACGTACAGACCAATCGTGCATTCTTATAAGTAGCTTTTTGCTAAATGTAGCTCCGCTCCTAATAAGTTACATTACTTTTTTTCAGTATTCTGATCAGGTAATGGGGCTGTACGAAAAATGCCAGGAAAACCAGGTAAAGTTTAATATTTTTCTCCTTTTTTTCAAAATAAGAATAACTAAAATATCAATACAAATTGAAGTATTAAGAATCTGAGAAAAACAATAAGCGTCGTCAAAAATGCTAATACCGAGTTGAGTCAATGCCACCTAATTAGAAGGCCTGTTCACTGAAATGTCATGCATTGTTACATCATCATCAGAGGGTGAAATTTAGGGGTTAATTTCGGATTTCTACCAACAGTTAGGGATTTCAACCAATAATAGAGAGGTTCAGCACCAAACGTGTGTGACGTTTGCTATCTGAAAAAGCTACGTCATTTCAGACTAGAAACGTCATACGCGTTCGCGTCACGTTCGCGTTTACGTGATGCTGAACCTCTCTATTAAGCCCTAAATCTCCCACTCTGATGATGATGTAACAACGTGTAATGAATCAGTGAATAGCCCTTCTCTTGAAGTGGCATTGGTTGAGTTAGTGAAGAAAATCATTGTTGCTACGATAGTCAACAATACGTTAACAATCGAGCAATAATCATTGCTTCACCAACCCAACTCGGTATTTGCATTTTTGACCTCGCCCAATGAAACACAAATAAAAAAAATTGCTAATGCAGTGGTCGCCTACATTGGATAGAAGAATTTTTATCTCACCGTTAATACACCTTGAACTTACTTAATAAATCCTCTTCACCTTAACACGAAACTTGGAGTCCGTCAAGTCTCTATATTGCTTATTAATTTATTTATTAATTCTCTCACCTACTTATTATACCCATCTGTACTATCTTTTATGCCGAAGATGCCTCCCTCACCTTTGCAGATAAATCTATCTTTCATTTGCAAGAATCCATTACAAATTTTAATTGATTTTCTATTTACACAATATATTGCTTATAATGATTTTCCCTTTTATCTAGAAGCATGCTATTGCTTTCGTATATTGCATGTTTGATGGCTATCAAGAGGTAAATATGCGTTTTTTAATTTTAGATACAGTATTGATTACAATAAAAATCTTTTTACAAATTAGTTTGGCTTTCTATATTTCTTTTGAAAAAACGAAATATAGAAAGATTTTTATTATTTATTGTTTTTAATAAATATTAATTTAGCATTTTTAAAGAATGTTATTGATATATTTGGGATCTCGATACAGCCCACTTCGTACATAATGGCTTCTTGATGGAAAGTGAACCCAAATTGGTTCCTACGTGATGTTGTCCATAAATCAAATAATGCGTTCTGCTGAAGAGATGTTTCTATAATATATGTGCTTGGATGAGATGTTGTTATAATCAGGGCGGCAATTAATGTCACCATCACTTAGAAGAGGAAAGGATGATGACAGGAAACAGTCAAATGCTCGTTTCTTTACCGGAAATAACGGGACATACAAATTGAGCAGACAGAAGCTGAAACCAAATGTTAAAATGTCCAGCATTCTGCACTTATACTAAGTTCGTTACCTGGATGGATGGACTCAAGGCGATGGTGACCACCCCTTGGTTATGCGGAGAAGATGAATTATTGTCGACGCTAGCGTTATGAAAACTTCTATGCCTATTCATGTATTGAAAAGAGAATCCTATATCTTAAGTAAAATATAATTGAGTTAGCTATCACGAAAGGGAAATTATATAGCAGAACAAAATATGTAAGTGCAACAGCTGAAGGTAACATTTGTACCAATATTGAGATGGATTCTTATACTTGACAGCTTTCGACTATAACAATTAAAATTAATATTTAGATCAGACAGAAGTTCTTGAGTCTGTACAAGTACAGATATATGTATCGGAATTTACTGTTTAAGAATGCGATCATTTTTACTTAAAAGCGCTTACTTACTTTATTATAAGGTAAAATATTTGTTTATGCTATTATACAGAAGGTTGATCCATCCATATGAATGCGATTTGAAGCCACATTATTTCTGATTAAATGCAGTTACGGACGTTGACTGAAATATGGAAATGACTACGTCCTAGAAAAGCATATTGACGATGGCATTTCTTCATTTTTCGCCAACATGCTTCCTCTAGTGGACCGGTTTTGGAAAGCTACATTACAGCCCTTTCCGATTTAGAGTTATTCTGAGTTATTAAACAATGCAAACAAAAAGGGTTCAATGTTTGTAACACAAGAGTCCATAATGTACTAACGAACAAACGCATTTTACGAAATTTGGAAAATAGTGCTGGAAAATCTGTGCGAAAACGACAACTCCAATCATGTCGTACAAGGGACGTAGTACGGAAAGTGAAGGCTCTGATCACCGAGGAAATCGAGCTATCCAAAAGTCGATTGCATCATGTGTTGTTGCAACATCTCAGGAAACAATGTCGCTCATTGGATCCCAAAATTTGAATCTGGAAAGATGACACAAGGCACGAATTCACAAGCTGAACTTGAAACACATCGCAGAGAGTATCCCAACGCCCGAAAGCTTTATGGAAGTTACTTAGCTGAAAATCGGTAGCGATTCGTGATCACGTTATACCAAACTTGGTATAGTATTCCGACTGCAATAAAACCCGAGCGATTTACTACTGCCCCAAGGGAGAAAAGCTCTATGCAATATGACATGAAATTTTTTCTCGAGGATTCATAATCTTTATCGAATTCAGCTAGAATGGGAAGCTTGAGAAGCGTAGGATAGAATAAAATGTAAAGTTAACTCGGCATATATGAGTTCTAGGGCTATTATCTAGACAGGAAATTCCTGTTCTGAGTGCAAACGACGAAAATAAGGTATAAAGCCATCAGAACAAAACCTCCAACCGCACTTTTCGTTCTACAGTGGCTTTCATGGAGGGGATGCCGGAAGAAAGTGAAATCCTTGGTTGACATGCCTGTCAAATCCCTTGATGCTACTCCCATGGACTTTTGGGCTCCTGAAATGTGCTCTTGGAAACCGCCGACTGCGATCTGTTGAAGGCTTATGGAAGTCTGTTAAAGAAAAATGGGACAGAATTGACTCCACCGTTCTGTAAGGAGCATTGTGACAGTGGAAGAGCGGTCGTTCGACAACATGGACATCCGATAATACACAATAGATTTTTTTTTACGGATTTTTCTTCGTAAAAATTTCACTTTATGACTCGTTTTCATAAAGATGAATCAACCTTCTTTACATGGACCAGAAAGAAATATTTTTATTTAGATTGATTGAAATGGATGTACTGATACAATTTGTTAGGATGACAATAGATTTTTAACAATATGTCATGTTATATGTATGCAGTTCTCAACAGGTAATCGAAATTTTCTTCAAAATACTATTTTTGACGTGTTTTGTGCAATAGTAAATGCACCCTAGAGGATTATTTCTGTGATGCTTGTTTCTTAAATGCAATATTTTTCTTTTCATTCTTTCCATCATTTTTGACAGCTAATTCGTTAGTTTATTTATTTATTTATTTATTTATTTATTTATTTATTTAACTTAAAGTCTTAACTTTCATTTGAACGATAATTCGCTGCAAACACGCGAACAAATTAGTGAATAAATAAAGAACAATAACCAAATAAATAAAATAATTTAGTTTACATTCCAAGATTTAGTGTTATCTGTTACTTTCGAGCATTTTAAAATTTCTAATTTAATTGTTTATTTTCTAGATTTGTCCTAATGACAGCTTTTTATCTTATGCAAAAGAAAACACGCCGAGCAAAGGAGACCAAGGAACAGCGGAAAATCCTTAAAATAGATACCAGAAATTAATTTTAAGTCATAAAAAATTTATGTATAAAAATATTATCAAAAAATTGTTCTTTTTTAATCAGCAAATAAAGATTTAAAGATAAATCTGTAGTAACAGAATTGTTAGTGTATATGCAAATATGGTATATGCGCTAATAAAAAAAAAATACCGCCAAAATATACAGTAAAAACTTACCTGTTCAGCAGCAAATACTTGGATAAAAATGAACTGTAGTTGTAAGCAACATCCCTTCAAAAATATGCGCTAAAGTCAGAAATATGCATTTTTATGTACAATAAAAGCTAGAAGGGCCAGAAGGGGTTAAAAGTGCTTAAAAACATCATTTGAGGGAATTACTAGTTCGGGAAAAAAATATGTTGCAAATCCGAAGCCTACTTATAAAATAAAGTGCACAAATCTTTTAAGTTTTCGCATTAAATTCAATTACTTAATGCAGACGAATATTCTTATTTTACTAAACATCGAGAGGGGTTGAGTGCTCACTCAAAAATACGTTTACTTGACTTATGGTGGGGGGGGGGGTACTTTGCGCGTTTGGCTACGTCGATGCTAGTGTCTGATATTAAAAATTTAAGTACCGGTATTATTTAATTTTAAAGCACTCTTTAAAATTTTTCGAGGTGGTAGTCTCCCGCTGGTAGACCTAAAAGGTCGTATTGAAGATCTCGCTGGAAGTACGTCTGCTCCACTGTATTCAGTGTAATCATGGCAGGATTTCAGATTGAATTTTTTAATGCGTTTAAAATTTGTTCACCCACAATTTTCAACATTTATCTTTTGGAAATGTCAAATATTTTATGCGTTGCGAGTTTTAGTTTTTCTAAGTAGTTATTAAATTATATTATACGCGGCAGCAAAACAGCGTATTCCAAGCATTTCTCCTGCGCTGCCCGCTCGTCGGGTCTAGGAATACAAATTTCCTCACTAGATGGTAGCATCGCATAAGCATTCCTTGTTATTTTATTATCCGTGGAAACATCTTTTACTGCATCTCATGAAGCATTACAGCATCACAGAGCAGATGGATATAGTTTACATCTACGGAGAAGCAAGGTGCAGTGGGCGTGCTGCTACACGGCTGTATCAGAGCGTTTTCCACAGCGACATGTACCATAGCACACCATCTTTGCCACGGATCTAAGAGTGTGTCTAAAAAGCCCGACCGGTCGCCAACAGGTTACGTGGTATGATCGGCGGTCGTTTGCTTGCATTTGTTCGTTCATGGACAGCGCGGTCGTGAGCATTTTGCTTCAAGATAGCGTCGCAACAAGGTTCCTCATCATATTTCGCCATCTCCTTTCTCCAAAATATATTTATTACGTATCGGGCACTGGAACACTTGAATTTTCTACTTCCGCCATTTTGATTCTACTTACCGAGGCAGCTGACCAACCGGCGTTTGACTCCGGACGCGTTAATTACGACCGGCGTTGGACTCCAGTCGCGATTAGCGCGACCGGTCGCGTTATGAAAACGCTCATCGCGACCAGTCGGTACTTTATGTATCGAGGGTCGTCCGAATCGGGAGAAAATATAAAATGAATAAAGCGTATGCCTGCATCGTTCCCGCGTCGATCAGACTTCGTCGAAATTTCGAGTCAGTCACTGGTGGCTCCAAAACGAGCTTTGCGACGGGCTTTGAACGGTCGCGACCGGTTGGACTTTTTAGACACACCTTATACTAACAATGATAAATGCTATCGCTGACAATGATAAACGCATGCCATTCCCCCTTTCATCCGCCATTTTGTAAGGCAGCTAAAGTCGCGAATAGTCTGTTAGTCAACGTCGTTGTATATTATATGCACGCTAGAGTTTGGTTGCCACGGAAGAACTGTTGTTTACACGTTTTCCTGATCTGTGGAAGTCGAATAGTGCTTGGGAGTAACACTTCTTAACGGAATCCAGTCCTGCTTAAGCTTGTCATTTCTAAAGAGTGGAGACCGTAATACACCAGATGTACATTTTCCAAGATAAACTTGTTACATGTTAATCCTGTCATTTGGTACTGTGTTCACCTTTTTCTTTTATTTTCTTCAAGCCCATGGTAATTGCCTAATGCCACATACCCGGACCAGGAGGCTCGTCACAAGGGCTATTCGTATTCATTAAATGATTTTCTGATTTTAATTGCTTGCTGGTTTTAATATAATTAAAGAAAGATAACATTTAAATGCTCACGAAGACTTGCAAATAATGTATACAGGGTGAGGCATTTATCTTGAGACAACTGAATATCTCGGAAACAAGGTATTGTACGAAGAAATGTCCAAAATCAATGTGAATTATTTCGCGGGGGAAATTCATTACTTAAAAAATTACCCTCCCCCTAGTGAGGAAGGCTGGGGGGGAGGGGGTAACTTTGAAATCTTAAAAAGGAACCCCTATTTTTAATGAAACAATACACATGCATAGACTCTGTCTCCATAGGACTGCTGCCCCCAAAAGTTTACTTGTGCACTTTAAAATATTTGAATTTTTTAAATTCTGACTTCGGATTCTTAAAGACCATCAAAAAATAGAATAGGAATGTCTGCAGACCCACTCTCTATCTCTTTGTCTTCTTCGATAAAATTGGGTTCAAAACTTTAAAAGTTCCACACTTTCAGGGCCTCTTTCTCCTAAATGGTTGGATCAATTGAAAAAACACCGAGAATAAAACATTTCTCGATTATACCATCAGAATATACCATTAAAAATAAGAGTTCCTGTTTAAGATTTCAAAGTTTCCCCATCCCCAAAGTCCCCCTCACAAGGGGGGGGGGGGTAATTTTTTAACTAATGAACTTTTGATTTTGGACATTTTTTCGTACAATGCTTAGTTTCCGAGATATTCAGTGGTCTCAAGATAAATGCGTCACTCTGCATAGTGGTTAAATCATTACAATATAAAGAGCTTTCAGAGAGGGGTTTTTTTTAACATGAAAAAGACAAATTATAAAGCAAAATTAACTACGCCACTTACAAGAAAAGCTTGACTTCTGTTGCCCCTTGTGTTGACCGTCATATTAATGTGATAAGAACACCAAGTAATATAAATAGCACAACTTTACTATTTATATTAAAGTCATCGGTGAATCGTGAATAGCACAACTTTACTATTCAAGATTTCCCATAAAAAATACCATTCTTATTAAAACACGTGAATGACATTCAATTACATTCACAATCCAAAACTTAACCATAAATATCCTACGAGTCTATAGCCACTTCAAAGATAAACTTAAGGCCATGGGAAGATTCCTAACTAACGGGAAATATAGAAGTACAGAAGAGAGCATATGACTCATGAATAATTCAAATTAAAAGGAATACAAGAGATCATAAGTCTCTTATCAAATAAAACCTTGAAATATTCCAAAAAGGAACTTTAGCTGTAATGTAGAAGTAATATTAAATTCGAGAATTTAAAGTCTAGCTAAAATTACTAATAAA
>JAHWFO010003859.1:2378-23063 GCA_023313115.1 Rhysida immarginata
TTTTTTTTTTTTTTTTTTTTTTTTTTATTTATTTATTTAAAAAACTAAAAACAATTACATTATAATAATTATCCCGAAGCCTCATATATGGCTTGTATGGGATAATAGCATACATTGCAAGAAATACATGTAACTACAAAAAACTAAAATTTCACAATACTATACTACAGACAAAATGACAATATTACTTGATCAGCAATATAATACTTTGCCAAAAAATTAATAATATTCTTTCCATCTATAATATGCTGCTTTTATAAATTTAAAAGATCTCAATGTTTGAATCCATTTTGGTACCGTATTAAAAAATGTTGGGATATAATAGTTTCTTAGCTTTTTACCATAATTATTCATAATTCGTGGAACAAAAAAGGTTTGCATATTACGCAAATTACGTGTGTTTACAGTTTTATACAGCCAGCTACTCTTAAAAAAATTTTGCACAAAGATGATATACTCATATAGATCTTGAAATTTTAAGATTTTTAGCTTTTTGAATTTCTTATTAGTGTCTAACTTGTCATATATTGAATTTGTGCCAATTAGATTTATTATTCTTATTTGTAATTTTTCAACTTCCCTTGCAGCCGATGAGAATCTATAAATTGAAATACCATATCGCATCCTGGATTCAAAGTATGCTACGTATAGTAATTTTCTGATTTTTACAGGACAGAACCATACTACATAGTACATCATAAGTATAATTTTCCTTAATGTAGCACATAAATTTTCAATATGATTTCTCCAACTTAAATTAGAATCAAAAATGAGTCCTAAATATTTTAATTCTGAGGCTTCATGAATTACAGCACAGTTACAATGCCTCCATACATTTAATTTGGCACAACAATTTGTCTCATGAACTTTAATTTTTGTATTAAACATCAGTTCGTATCTTTTATTTGGTACTTTAAATTTCATAATATGCGTCTTCATTACATTTAAACTTAATCTATTATTTTTAATCCAATCAACAACATGGGATACATTTTTTTGACATTCATCCAATAATTTAGCTTCATCTCTGTGAACAATTGATAAAGCAATATCATCCGCATATAAATAAATTTTTCCATAATCAATATTTAATGGTAAATCATTCATAAATAAATTAAATAACATTGGACTTAATAATGATCCTTGAAATACACCACATTTTACTGAAGTGCTACTGCTGCATCGATCCTTCATGCAAACTTTCTGTGCACGGTTGCTCAAAAAGTTTCTTAATAACAAACTCATATTTCCTCGAAGGCCATATTTTTTGCATTTAGCTATCAATATTTCATGATCAACCATGTCATATGCTTTACTTAAATCGAAAAAAACCACAGTGGCATATAAACCATGATGAAAAGCTTCATTTAATTCATCTGTCATATGTGATAATAGCATTTGAGTCCCTTTCTTTTTCGTGTACCCATACAGTTGAGAGTGCATTATATTATATTTATTAAAAAAGGATTCAAGTTTATTTAATAAGAGGCATTCCAAAATTTTCATTAGAGATGACGAAATCGCTATTGGTCTGTAATTTGTACATTCCACTTTTGATCCTTTCTTAAAAATAGGTCTAATTTTAACTATTTTCATCTGGTCAGGAATTTTGCTAGAAATAAGAATTCTGTTATAGAAATAGGTTAGAGGTTTTAACAGGTATTTCAAATTATATTTAATGTCTTTCATTCTAATTTTGTCATATCCCGCACCCTTATTTGGTGACAATTTTTTGATAATGTTGTCTATCTCTCTCTCTTCTACTTCACTTATAACAATTGTGTTAGATATATCCTTAATAATAATAATAATAATAATAATAATAATAATAATAATAAGTAAATTAAAATAATGATTTTATAAGCCAGGAAAGAAAATATATATAAGTAAATAAAATAAATTAAAAAAAAAACAAAAAAAAAACTTATGAAAAACGAAAAACTAATGGAGGTAAAACTAATAGAGAGGAGAGAGACTAACTTAAAAACACTGTGTGAAAAAGGTATATACAACAACAAAAGTAAAAATAAGAACCAAACAAAGAAATTAGAAGTAGAGGTCAGAACAAATGAAAAAAAAAAACAAAAAAAAACTAATGAAAATTTAAAGCAAGTCTACAGAAAGAAACAAAAACAGAACAAGGGAGAACTTACGGAAAGAAGGTAGAACTCGGCTGTACGGTGACTTGGTTGGACGGTAACGCAGTCTTGGATTAGCGGGGAAGTGTGGCTGCAGGTGGGGGAAACTGAGGAAACTGGGGTGGGACAGGGAGCGATTGTGAACACGTCTCACCCTGACGAGAACCCGGAACTGAATAATAATAATAATAATAATAATAATAATAATAATAATAATAATAATATACAGTACATTGATATAGTAATAATAGAGAAAAACATTCCTAATAAAGGCTCAAAATCAGATTTCAATAAAACATTTAACGTCAAACATTATGCCTACCTATCCCTGTTGCTAAGAAACAATAAAATGGCATCGTCCAACGAGATTCGAACTCGACTTTTTGCCTGAACCCATTAATCTCACAGGTTTAATGTATTGCAAGGAAGCCGAATATCAAGCACCTAAGTGAAAACGCTTTTGAAATAGGGTGTACAGTCGGGTGCATAAAGGTTTTAACCTAAGTCAAAATTGTTCGGCTTCCTTCAATACAATGAGATTACTTTTTCCAGTCGAGCACGCTTACGATTCCATTAAGTTTTTGCTTAGCATCGAGGGTAGGCAAGTTTTATGTCACTTGCTCAACTATGTTGACAAAAAGATTATTTTGGCTGTTCTGATGAGAATCTTTCTTTTATTAATAATAAACTAATCTATTTGGTTAATAATGTAACATAAATGGTGCACAGTATCGATATAATTATATGTGTGATCAAGAGATAAGCTGATGCAGCGCTCCTTTTGGTGTGATGCGGAAGTGATTTAAAGTGTAAGCAGGGAATAGGGAGTGCCGTTCTCCCTATTCCCTGGGTGTAAGTGGAAGCTATTTTCTTTTGACTGCTGGAAAGATTACAAGTCTCATTTTTTGTGTGTGAATAAAATAATCAACGACAATTATGCCAAAACCATCCGAAACTTTTTTTATAAATTTATTATTTAACTAGATAGATCCCGTCAAAATTTGACGGAGAACAACCCATCTTGTTATTAATCCCCATCGCTTTAATTAAAAAATTGTTAGAGCAACAAATAGAATAATCATTATGCACAAAAAAATAGAATAATCAGAGCTTAAATATCTCATTATGCTCAAAGAATAAGAAATGGGTTAATATATAAAATCAAAATAGTTTTAAACTAAATTTCTCTGAAAGTATTAACTGAGACATAAAGTGTCAGCGGATAAAATGATCAGTTTTTAAAGTCTTTCTAACGATATAACATTTAACATAACATTTTTCAGTAGTCACAAGGAAACGTCATAAAATGATCAAGGCAGGATTTTCTTTCTGCAAATCTTCAGTTTATTTAATTCAAAACAATTGAATATTGTCTCATTACAACAATCCCTGGCTTCTGATGGATTGTCGTAACTTTCTTTGTTGGCTTCAGATGCGCATGCGCAGAAGTGCCAATTTTGCTCTTAAAAAAATGCTTTGCGTTTTAATATACAAGGTGTTTTTGAATTGAGTACAGATTTTTTGGGAGATGATAGAAGAGGTCCTTAGAAGTATTTTTTGTCATATGAACATGGGGTCCCCGCAGCTCCGTTTACTTACAATACTGCATTGAACAATCAAATGACACCGGGACGCAGTGTGCGTTGGTAGGCCTAGATTATTTTAATTTTAACAATTGACACAAGCAATCTACTGTAACAACTTTTAAAGTAATTGTTTGCAAAGAAATTTCTAGGTGCACGTGTTTGTTTGTTGAAAAGTCTTAGGACAAACTTCGTCAAGGAGATTCCATGGTATCCAACCCCTTTGTAAAATACGATTAGTCCATATGTAAATGAACTAATCGCATTCTGGGAAAGCAGTAGGTAAAGAATTGTTTTAAAAAGTTCACTTGATGTACCTTTTACATGTTTGGTTTGGTTTGGTTTGGTATTAACGTCCTTTTCAACTGCCATGGTCATTTCAGGACGGCGTTATAGGGGCCGCAAATTTTGCCTCGCAAGGGTTCTTTAACGTGCAGCCGGCAAACGACTACACGGGACCAACGGTTTTACTTCCCTTCCGAAGGAAGTGCGTGATCTCAGGATTTTCCCCCTGAAAAAATCCTCGTCGTCCTCGGCCGGGGTCGAACCCGCGTCTTTTACATGTGTAAAGTTAAACAAACAGTATGAATCGTTTTACATGGAATGATTATGCAGACATGCATCTGTGTCTCGGTTCTGCTGGTACTATGGATGGTGCAAGGCGTTTGTATGCTGAACGTTATCCCAACAGAATTCTTCCCAATTCACGAACATTTGGTGCAGTAGATCATCGTTCTAAGAGAAACAAGCGCATTCGCTCATGATAATCATCAGCGTAGACATCGTCGATGGTTACGCTCCCCTGAATTAGAGGATGAAGTTTTGGAAAGGTTTAACCGAAATCCATCGTCAAGTACTCGTGCGGTCGGAGCTGCTCTGAATACTAGTCATACCACTGTATGGAACATTTTACATGACAACCTGCAACATCCGTTCAAGCTTCGAAAGGTGCAGGAATTATGTCCCAATGATCATGGTCCCCGGCGTGCTTTCGCGGAATGGTTTATGCAGCAACAGAATAGGATTCCAGACTTTCCTTCCATGGTTTTGTGGACAGATGAGGCAACGTTTACGCGAGAGGGAATGTTCAATAGCTACAATAGTCATGTCAACCCATGTGCAACACATGTTAACAGTTTTCAGCATCGTTTTTCGTTGAATATTTGGGCTGGCATGATTCACAATGTCCTGATTGGGCCATATCTCCTACCATGCCGCCTTAACGGGCAAACATACCTTGGTTTCCTGAAGGAGGAGCTCCCTGGTCTTCTTGAAGATATTCCACTAATGACCAGACATTTGATGTGGTTTCAACAGGACGGCGCACCTTCGCATTATACAAGAGCAGTTAGAGATTACCTAAATGAGACATATCCTGGTCGTTGGATTGGTCGTGGCGGACCAGTTGCTTGGCCACCGAGATCGCCAGATCTCACACCGATGGATTTTTTTTTCATGGGGAAGCATAAAATCAATGGTGTACTCCGAACCCGTAGATACCGAAGAAGAATTGGCGGCTCGTGTTGTCGCGGCAGCAGGTGACATCAGCGACCGTGCTAATCAACTGTTTCCACGCGTACATCAATCCATCATAAGGCGTTGCGAATTGTGCTATGAAGCAAATGGCGGTCATTTCGAACAATTACTGTAAAAGTCATACAGTAGATTGCTTGTGTTAATTGTTAAAAATAAAATAATCTAGGCCTACCAACGCACACTGCGTCCCGGTGTCATTTGATTGTTCAATGCAGTATTGGAAGTAAACGGAGTTGCGGGGACCCCATGTTCATATGACAAAAAATACTTCTAAGGACCTCTTCTATCATCTCCCAAAAAATCTGTACTCAATTCGAAAACACCCTGTATAGGATTATATATTTTAATAGTAGAGAATATAAATGATTTGAACAAAAGAGGATTTTTGTTAAAGTAACGGTGGTATGAATTAGTGTATATTTTATTAAAAACTAAAATTTAGAATGAAGCATGACATGACAATTAACATGAAAAGTTTTTTAACCCTCAAATAAACAGATCAAATTGCACATTTGGATGAAAAAAACTTTAATCTGTTTATGGTGTTCTTTACATACACTTTTTAAAAACGAAATCAAAGACGCGATAATGAACAAAAAAAAATTTCTATCCATATCGGATTCGAACTCTGCCATTCGAGGCAGTAGGCAGAGACTTTAACGATAGTTCTGTCAGCCGCTATCGCTTATTATTGTCAGGAGGGAGCAGGCGACGAGCACATCCCAAGCGTATACCTGCTACCCTATTTTCATTCAGAAGGGACAGGTCCATTCTAATCTGCCTTGACTCTCAGTACAAGTACCTGATTTTTCAACCGATCAACATCCAGAAAGCTCAGCCCCTAAGGAGCAGGTAAAAACCTTTTCACACCCGACTGTACATGTGGAGATACCATGACAATTAAATGTATCCTATTAAAATATCCCCAGTATAAGAGGCTTAGAAGCTACTCGAACTTTCCGATTCTTGAATAGTCTCTTAAATGACGAATCCACATTTATTAAAAGGATCTTTTTATTTCTTAAGAAATTACGTATTTTTAAACTCAAATAAAATTTGATTGCCCATTTTAGCAATTTGTTTTATCTTTATTAATTTTAACCCGGGGTAGTTTTTGTCAAAGAATAGTTTGAATTAATTTTCTATTTTTTTTAAATCTAGTTCCGTATTTTAGTGTGATTTCTATTTTGGTATTTTGTGAAGTTGACGTGCCCTAAAACTCCAACCAACCAACCAACCAACCAACCAACCAACCAACCATGGACAGAGGTCAAATAGCAATAAGAATGGAAATTCTTCAGAGAATTCCTAATGGACTATCATACACCCTTTCGAAGATGTGTGCTGCACACTTGACATTGAACATAAGTGTATCAGAGATGCTATCAGTGCCAGCGCTATTCCCTCGAACAGCGCTTTTCCCTCAAGGTTACCGCAAACATTCGAAACCTAATCCAGTAGAGAAACAGGAGGGGAAAATTATGGCAACATTATCGTGAACTAAGTACAACAGGCTAACCCGAAGAGTCAAGAAGAGATAAAGTCTCTTCGCAATGAGAGATAGATGGACATTCTTCTAAACTTGTCGGCTCGCGATAATTTCAATGGAGCATGGTTCATGCCTTGCGGAACAGGAAGAGTGATACGCTTCCACCAGTTCGTACCTCAGATGTTATTGCTGATTGATTTGAGGAGCAGTTTGTTATCCCTTAGATCGAAAATCTTAAGAATGAATTCATCTATGTCTAAAGTATTGGAGAAGCCAATCCTTAGCAGATTTCAAGATAATTGTACTGCCAACAACTTAGTACGACCAGAACAATTCGGTTTCCGTTCCAATCATTCTTGCCAGATACAAATATGGAGTCAATTTAGTACATCCCCAACCTATCTGTATATTGCGATTTGTTTTTCGTTATGTGAACAAATATGGAATAAGTTCCAGTCGTTTCAAAATGTTACACTCAGGACTATTGCCCAACTTGACCGAAGAATTGTAAAGAATACGGAGGGTTAAGTACGTTACAACTAAAGGATTTACATATGCAAATTCTCCAGCCACATGGTTGACAGGGCTACGCGGTCGTGAGGAATTATAAAGGGGATATCGCTTCGTCATTCTTAATCGTTGTACAAACGCTAGTTGCGAGAATGCCGCAAAAAATCAATACGATAGATATTGGGAAGGATATATAAATGCACTTTCCGACATGCAGTGGTTCTATTCCATGGTTATAAAACAATGCAAACCCAGGGGTCTCATTACTTCGAAGGAGGAATCTGTAACATACTAAATAAAAACAGAAAAACCGCAATACCAGAAAGGTTGGACGAACCTGGACCCTCAAGACAACGACCCACTCCAAGCAGAACACCGGAGGTTGTAGCCAAAGTCAAGCGTCTCATCTCTGCAGAAAATCCAAAAATTCAAAGGGCTGTCGCAAACAAGGTAGGAGTATCACAGCCAACGGTAATGCAACATAATCCAAAAAAATCTCCGACTGGTTAAGCAAGTCACAAGCCTCGTGTTCATAAGCTCCTTCCGAGGCACGTTGCAGAACGACGTACCAACCGTAGAAAAATGTATGAGCGGTATCTGTCGGGCGATAAATGGCAGTTCGTTGTAACCTTGGACGAGGCATATGCTTACCTGTCAGATTGCAACAAACCCAGAGCAATTTACTATAGGCCTAAGGATGAAAAAATTACCAAAGATGGCACAGGGAATGCAGAGAAAGTTTTCCGAAGGGATGGCAATCATAGCTGGATACTGCTACAACGGCAAATTGAGTATACGGAAGGTCGGTAAAAATGTGAAAGTGAACTATCTCTACTACCAGAGGAACGTTTTAGTCCCACTGTTTCGCCATGAGATTCCCAAGCTGTATGGACAGGACCGAAACCTGATATGGGTGCATCAGGATAAAGCTGCGAGTCATACGTCCAAGTCAACGGTCACCCATTTGCGAACACTGGAACAGGAGACGGGCATACATTCAATTCCGTTTGAAGACATACCCGCGAAATCTCCAGATGCATGCTTCATGGATTATTGCGGCTTTGGACTGCTGAAACGCGCCCTTGGAAGTAGACGACACCGTACTTTGGACGGTCTATGGAAAGCCTGTGAAGAGGAGGGGGCACAGATCAATCTAAATTCTCTGCGGCGAAGTCTTATTGAATGGAAACTGCAATGCAGAGCTATAGTTCGACACCGTGGGCACCAGATAGAACATCACCGAACATGGTTGCGGGGTTTCTCATAGACTTATGACGCTTGCAAATCGTTTAGTTGTAACGTACTCAACCCTCTGTAGATCTATCCACAGCGACTTCGAAACGATGCACATCGGGGAATTCGTTTAAGAACTGCTGGTAAATATGATGCAGAAAATGAAGACCCGTAGCAAAGACTTAGTGGCGGATATTCTAAATCACTCGCTGAACATAGCACTCCACTCGAAGCACCAGAAGCCGAGGCACTCTGGATGTGAACTTCAAGGGTATCCTTCCCAGACTACTGGGACAAGTTTCCTTCCCAGACTACTGGAGATTGTGATATCCATCCATCCTTTAAGTTTCCTCTTTTGGTTTCAGTTTTGTTTCATGCCTGAAAATCGATAATCTTATTTTTCCTCTTATCGTATTTATTCGAATAATAGCCGCCCTCAAATAGATACCGCGTCATAAAAAGTTAAACTGAAATAAACGCCGCCCTCAAGCAAATGTAGCAGCTTTTATTATTGGAAAATTAATTACCAATTCATTTGTATTTTTAAGAAATTTTTATTATTATGGTATTTTTATTAAGGTATTTTATTAAGAAACAAATAAAAATTAAAAAGACATTTTAAAAAATGAAGCAAGAATATGATGAATGCAGTTAATGCCGCCCTCAAATAATCGTCGCGCCACAAGAAGTTAAAGTGAATAAAAAGAAATACACTATATTTTTTGGTTGGCCTATTGGGTACATCAGGCTTCTCGTATATCACAGTTTATTTCCTGCGGTATTTGTTGAGGAAGAGTGAGTTTAGCGGAAGCTCTGCTTCCGTACCACCCAAATACAGGTTGTTTCTGAATGATCTGTACAAACTTTCAGGAACCAAAACAAGCAGAATATGTCATATGAACATGGGGTCGAAAACACTACTTACTGGAATTATAACGGTTTGAAGGTGTCCTGCAGTAAAGAAAATTAACGTTAAAGCGTATAGAAGTTGCAAATTGTGCGATTTATTTCTACGGTGTAACAAGACAATGCAGTTGCAATAGCAAATGCTCAAAATGGCCTCCGTTAGATTACAAGGAAACCTGTGCACGTCGCCACTTGGATTGGAGAACCCGTTGGAAAATTCCAGATATGACGGATGTTATCACAGCCATCCAGGATCCGCTGACGAAGAGTTGCAACATCTGGTACTGGGACAGAATAAAGATGTTGAAGAGAGCACAATTTTCTTCGGGCGGTTCTTTGAATCTCTTAACTCCTCTTCTAGAGTTATAATTTCAAACTGTTTTCGACCCCATGTTCATACAACATTTTTTGCTTGTTTTGGTCCCTAGAGGATAACCTGAAAGTTTGTACAGATCATTCAGAAACACCCTTTATACACTGCCCTGCCAAAGGTATCCATATATAGACGTTTTTTCTAATGTCTAGAAAACACTTGACGAATTATCCTGAAACTTCAGGGGTGTAAACAGCATGTTACAGCTCAAATACAGGGTAGTTCAAAATGATGTCCGGCATTTCCAAATTTTACTATGCATTTATTTTAAAACATAAACTAACCAGACAGGGTTTAAAATGCAGGAAAACTCAAATATTTTTAACCTTCCCGCAATTGAAGGCTATGGTGGCGCTACTGTCGCGATAAAAGTAAAGATAGCCGCTGTGAATGAAAAGGCATATTGCATCTTGGAGTAAGCAAAAACAACTTATAATTTTAGTCCAGCGGGCATTTCGTAGGCAATTTCATAAAGATTGCCCTACTGACAAAAGCATCCGTAAGTGGTATGATCAATTTCTGGAAACTGGATGTCTTTGTAAACGCAAAAGCACGGGACTAATAACAGCAGAAATGCTGAGAGGAGTTTGGGATGAGATTGACTATCGTCTAGACATTGTCTGGCTGACTCGAGAGAGTCACATAGAATATTTGTAATGCTACAGTAAAAAATATTTGAGTTTTCCTGAATTTTAAATCGGGTCTGGTTATTTATGATAAAAATACATGCATAGTAAAATGTTGAAATGCCGGACATCATTTTGAATCACCCTGTATTTCAGTGAAGGTTTTGTCCCGAAGGCAAACTGGGATCCAGTTTGAACAAAATAAATCATTAAGGAATGACATAACCAAGTACCGAAAGGTTAAACTAAACCATTGGCGAAACTATATTTTTAAACAGCCCTATGTTAACATTGTAAGTTTCTAATGGACCATAAGATACCATTACACCACGTAACTTTGAACCAATTTCGACTATCATTAATTTTACGTTATATTCATTCATGACACATTATTCCAAGTCGTTTGATATATTACATGCCATATTTTAGCATTGAAAGTTCCAACGAACCATGATGGTTCCACTAAACCAGGTTCCTTGACACCAATTGGGACTATCATTAATTTTACGTTATGTTCATTCATTACACATCATTCCAAATTGTTTGATATATTACATGCCATAATTTAGCATTGAAAATTTTTGAGGGTGTCATAAGGGTACTATTAGAGCACGTGTCATTGTTTCGATTTCAACCATTTTCAAAATGGTTCATTCCCGGAACCATATTTATTAATTGGCGGAAATAGTAATTTATATCCGCTTCTATCTCGTCATTACGATTTGTTTGATATATTACTCAATATATCTTCCCATTGAAAATTGCTAGGCGGTAAAATAGAGGTATCATTTGTACACATACCAATGAACCGATTTAGATAATATTTGTAATCGGTTCGTGCCATGAACCATATTCATCGACTGACGAAAACAGATTTTGAAAATCATTCATAGCCTCGGAGGAGTTAGAGTTACAGACAGACAGACAGACGGACAGACACGATTCCCCACACTAATAGCATAAAGCACCTTTAGGTACTTAATAAATAAACCATTAAGGAATGACATAACCAAGTACCGAAAGGTTAAACCAAAACCATTCGCGGAACTATATTTTTAAACAGCCCTATGTTAACATTGTAAGTTTCAAATGGACCATAAAGATACCATTACACCACGTACCTATGAACCAATTTCGACTGTCATTAATTTTGTTATATTCATTCATGACACATCATTCCAAGTTGTTTGATATATTACATGCCATATTTTAGCATTGAATTTCCAATGAACAATAATAGTTCCACTAAACCAGGGCCGTCCAAATCCTGCACGTCGCCCGCGTGAACATAAAATGCTCGCGGACAAAGCTCACGGGCAAAGCCGAGGAGATAGTCCAAAACTCAAGAGGGGAGTCAGTATAGTTTTTTCCTATGCAGAACCAGTATTTTAACCGAAGTGAGAGAATGTTTTTTTTTCATTGTTCACAGATCGGATTCGAAATGCTTAATATGCAATCGTGTCCTATCAAGGAAAAAAAAATACAATGCTATCTGATATCGAAAAAATTGTCACATTAAAACGACGGAAATATAATGGTAAACTGCCTCGTTTCTTTTTTTTATACAATGTCGAATTGATAATTAGCAACTCGATTTTAAGGAACTGATCAACGTAATGTGCAACAGGGGGGGTAAGGAAGATTACCCGCGTGCACGGGCGCTGCCCGCGGAGAGAAATCTTGGACAGCCCTGCACTAAACCATAATGGTTCCACTAAACCAGGTTCCTTGAAACCAGTTTTGACTACCATTAATTTTACGTTATATTCATTCATGAAACATCATTCCAAGTCGTTTGATATAATACATGCCATATTTTAGCATTGAAATTCCAATGAACAGTAATGGTTCCACTAAATAGATTCCTTGAAACCAATTTGGACTATCATTAATTTTACGTTGTATTCATTCATGACACATCATTCCAAGCCGTTTGATATATTACATGCCATATTTTAGTAATGAAAACATTTGAAGGTGTCATAAGGGTACCAGTAGAGCACGAGCTATTGCTTCGATTTCAACCATTTTCAAAATGGTTCTTTCCCGGAACCATATTTATTAATTGGAGAAAATACACTGGCAGAAAAAAAATCCCAACACCACGTAGGACTTGTGATAGATGAATGAAATTTGGACAGTATATTCAGCTATGGTATTTATTCAATTGATTCAAGTTTCAAGGTTACAACTTACAGGGGGCGCCACCAGCCCCCACGACAATCCAATGACAGATATAAAGGAGGTCAGACGCGCGTCTGTGTCACTTCAGACACTTGTGGACGTGTGTGATACAGTACTGTAGAGTAAAACATGCCTCGAAGGCCACTGCGACGTGATTATGGGCAGCTAACGAGGACGTGTAGTGGGCCTTCGAGAGGGTGGACTTTCGTTCCGTGCTATTGCAGAACGCATGGGTCGAGACGTTGCCACTGTGTACACCTGTTGGCAGCAATGGTCCAGGGAAGGCAGGATTACCAGGAGATCAGGATCTGGACGAACCCCCGGCTACTGGAGACAGGGTTGACCGGTGCATCTGTAAGATGGCTGTGGCAAATCGGACAGCATCTGCAGCGCACATTCGGGCTGCTGTGGCACCCAACGTCACTCCACGCACAATTCGGAACACTCTCCTGGCCAGGAACCTCCACTCCAGGCGCCCTGTGGCATGTTTGCCTCTTATCCCTCAACACCGTGCGGCACGTCTTCAGTGGTGTCAAGCCAGAGCGACTTGGAAGGCAGAATGGAGGTCTGTGGTCTTCACGGATGAAAGTCGTTTCTGTCTGGATCAGAGTGATGGTCGCACAAGGGTTAGGAGGAGGAGTGGGGAAGTCCTGTTACCGAGCTGTATCCGTCGTCGGCATACTGGCCCCACCCCTGGCGTTATGGTATGGGGAGGGATTTCGTACGACAGCAGGACCCCTGGTGGTTATCCCAGTCACCAAGACGGCAAATGTTTACATTCGGATGGTAGTTGAAGCCATTGTGCTGCCATTCATGGCTGGTAAGCCAGGGGGGCTGTTCCAACAGGATAAAGCTCGACCCCACACTGCCGCTGCAACCCAACGTGCTTCAGTGTGTCCACATCCTACTATGGCCAGCACGATCACCAGATCTGTCGGCCATCGAGAACGTCTGGGACATGGTCGGACGCCGTATCAGGGCTCTTCCACAACCAGCAACAACTGTCGCTGATCTGACCATCCAGGTACAACAGGCATGGAATGCCATACCACAAAATGACAGTCGGCATCTCTACGACCGTAAGTATGCACGTGTGCAGGCCTGCATAAACCAGCGCGGCGACTACAGCGGGTACTAAAGTCTGTGCTTTTCACCATGTACAGGGTGGCGTTGGTGGCGCCCCCTATAAGTTGTAACCTTGAAACTCGAATCAATTGAATAAATGCCATAGCTGAATATACTGTCCAAATTTCATTCATCTAGCACAAGTCCTTCGTACTGTTGGGATTTTTTTCCGCCAGTGTAGTAATTTATTCGCTTCTATCTCGTATTACCTAATATATCTCTCCATTGAAAATTGCTAGGTGGGGTCGGGAAGGTACTATTTGTGCACGTGCTATTGAACCGATTTAGATAATATTTGTGATTGGTTCGTGCCATGTACCATATTCATCGACTGACGAAAATAGTAATGAATAACCCCTTCTATCTCGTCATTATGATTTGTTTGATATATTACTTAATATGTCTTCCCATTGAAAATTGCTCGGCGGGAAAATTGAAGCACCATTTGTGCACGTGACAATGAATCGATTTAGATAGTATTTGTGATTGGTTCGTGCCATGAATCATATTCATCGACTGACGAAAACAGATTTTGAAAATCTTTCATAGACTCGGAGGAGTTAGAGTTACAGACAGACAGATGGACAGACAGGCAGACACGTTTCCCCACACTGATAGCATCAAGCACCTTTCTGTACTTAATAATGTTTGGGATCACACTGTAAAAAATAATTCTTGAAATGCGTTGTAGCTGTAGCATATGATTATGAGGATTCTTTTACTTATCTGTGTTCATTTGTATGAGAATAGCACGTATATTCATGGAGATATAATGGTTTCTTTAAAAAATTCGATTTTTTCCCGAAGTTTTTTGTTTATAACTTGCAGGGTTTTCAGCCCAATTCAATGCCATTTTCAGGAACTTGACAAACTACAGTAGAGACAACACCCTGCAATCAGAATATTAAAATATCTGATAAAAATATGAGAATTTTTACTGAATATTGTTTAATTGCGCATGCCTAAGAGTCACTAAAATGTGTTTTGCATAATTTATTATAATTTATTAGCCAAATATATAGAGCTACTCTTATAAAAATCTCGAGCAAATAGCGTGATAATTCAGAAAGATATCGCCGATAGAATGAGTTGAATTTCAGTTGCTCTCAAAAAATAAACAAAAATATAAGGGGTTCTCTGCAAATTTTTATTTTTGGACGGGACATCAGTATCAACTTCTCCTTAGGGCGAAAAGAAAGCATATTGAAGGATTATTCACCCACAGACATGGTTCAGAACAGCATAGACTTTCGATGAACGTGTGAATGGGCGCATTTGAAGGATCGCTTCAACTCGAATCAGAGCCACAGTCGCACCACATCTGTCAGTTGGACTATCCGCAATCGTCTCCTGGAAACAGGACTGCGGTGGCGGTTTTCTTTGGCGCGACTGGCACTTAAACCACGACGCCTCAAATGGTGCTAAGAACGGGCTTCTTGGAAGAATGAATGGAGGTGGTTGGTGGTCAGTGATAAAGTCGTTTGTCTGGGCAGTTTCCGATGAGGGAGGGGCAAATGTCTGGATACCAGTTTCCCTATATTTAGATATTTGAAATTTTAATTACTCTTTTAGATATCCTTTATGCAGTGTCTTTTTAATACGAGGGTTGTTCAAGAATTTTTGCCTCCTGGTCCGTAATGCGCTATTCACTTTTCGACATAGTCCCCATCCCTTTCCATGCATAGTCGGTTGAACCCGTCGGCGAGGGATTCCGGGGTTGTTGTCGACACGAGGATTGAATGGCATCTTTCACCTCGTCGTCAGAACGCAACTCATTCCTTAAGGTGCTTTTTCTTCTTCGGGAAGTGGTGAAAGTTGCAAGGTGCAAAGTCTTTCAGTTTTGAACTGCAGTTTTTCATCTTTGAACTGTAGTTTCTGCAACTCCTCTGGTGCGTTTCGGTCGTGTGCGGGCGGGCGTTATCGTGCTGCAGAAGATGGTCCAAAGCTGCCATTCAATCCTGGTATCGACAAAAACCCCGGAATTCCTCTCCGACGGATTCACAATGCGTGGAAATGGATGCGGACTATCTCGAAAAGTGGACAGTGCATTACATAGAAGACAAATGTAAGTATCAGATACAAAAAGAATTTTGATAATCGGTTAACAAATAAAAAAGTTACGGACCAGGAGGCAAAAATTCTTGAAATGCCCTCGTAGTTTGTAGCTATTTTGATGTCGCATAGTATAATTTTTTGGGATAATAAGTGTTAGATTTTTGATCAGCTTTTATTGAGTTATTTTGTCATTGTTTATTGATGATTTGATAGAGATTTTTATTCTTGTGCTTGCGATTGTCCTTTATTATTGCAATTACTTAACTTCAGGATCCTTACTCTAAAGGTTTTAAGCTTTCTCATACCCTTCCTAAATTAGAACCGTTTTTTACAAACTGGTTTCTTTTATCGTGCTAGCTTCTTTAACTTTTATTCAGATTAGTTTAATATTCCAATGTATGCATCACCTTTAAATTTGCCAAAGGATTTTTTATCATTTTACATTGCATCTTGTGACCACTTCCGTCCAAAATTTCATTTGTTGCGTTATGATAATTTAAACACACCTCCCACGTCTTTCTCTCCATCTACCCCACCCTTATCATCTCTTTTCCCTCTATCTATCCGACTCATGCCAACTCCTTTACCTCCGTCTACCCCTTATCGACTTATAAGCTCTTGTACTTTCTCTCATCCTTCTAACTCAAAAAGGGGGCCCACCTGAGCATTTTTCCTTTTATTTCTAGACAGGTGCTCGACGTAGGACTTAGTGAAATTTCTCAGCTCCTTACCAACGCCATGCAATAAGGGCGAAAATCGAGGATCGTCCGAATCGGGAGAAAACATGCGGTGAATAAATCGCGTATAGGACAAGTTGACGCGCCCATAATTCCAACCAACCAATTATTTACTGACGTTGTCTTTATTTCATTATATCATTATATTTTATATAACTATTCTTATATGGCCTATATTTGATGTTTAATACATTGTATAATAGGAATTAGCAAGTCTCACAACCGCAGAAAAATTTATGTGACTTTTTTTTTATTTGAAGAATTTTCATGCTTTATTACCAATAATATTTTACAATAAATTGTTATGAATATTTATACATTTTCATTACAGTTTGATGTGATATTTTACAAATTATGAAGAGAGTTATTGTTTTCAACGTAACTATAAATTTTAAAAATAAATTTGTTTATCTAGAAATATAACAGTTTTTTTCTTTTCTTTTTAAAATAATACATTTAAAAATTTGAAATTTAAGAAATACATTCAGAAAAAAAGGTTAAGCTTGTTTAACACATTTTAATAAATTGTGAAATAACAAATTTTTGTTCCAAAATTATAATTGCAATATAAACCTATTTGAAATTATCCTATTTGACTTAAAAATTTTTCTTCTGTTCTTGGGTACATCTGAAAAAAAATTGTAAAATTAAAAAAAAAATGCACAAACCACATGAAATCTATTTAAATACATATATAAAACTCAAATATTTCATGTTAAGTATATAAAATTGTGGGCTTGGTTATCAGCGGAAGAACAAATTCTAATTAATAAATAAAAGTTACGTACTATTTTGAAAATTTTTTTTTAAAAAATCTTATAAAATCTAAAATTCTATAATTATGGAGGATAAATAACTTATACAATATTGAATCAGGCTTATTGTTACATCCAAATTGGAACACGAAAATTTTTAATGCTGCCAATTATCATGTGACGCAAAGGACGTCATCTACGAGAGAGAGCAGATACTATGTAAAGGCATGGCCAACTAGATTATAGAAGGCCTGTCCATTCGAGGCTTTTCCTTAGGCAAATAAGTTTCTTAATTTTGCCAATTCGAGTGGCGCTAAAACTAAGCCCCTTACAATTGAAAATAATGCATTCTGAATAGGCCATATAATTTAGCCTAAAATTCTTCTGTGCCTAATTATAAGTTAAAAAATTCATTTTATTATTATTATTATTGTTTGGGGAAGCCAAACTCGGATCAAGTCCGGAAGCCAATCCCAGAGGCGGACCCAAGAGAGGGCCAAATGCAAGGGAGGGAAAGTTACGCACTCGTGGGAGTATTGATGTTTAGGTGTAGGAATTTCCTTACTATGTGACAGGTGTTTAGAATTGTGTCTTTCTGTAAGGTTTTGTATAAGTGTGGGTTAAAATTTAGTGTTGACAGGCTTTTGTGTAGCGAGTGTAGAATAACCCCAGTGACAGAAAGAACGATAGGAACAATGTGTACTCTGTTAACTTCCCAAAGGTGTTTTATTTCGTGTGCAAGATCCGTATATTTAGTGATTTTGTCAGTGTGTGTCTTTTGTAAATTGTGTGTGTTGGAGATGGAGATATCAATTATGTAAGTCACTTTGTTGTGCTTATCTATCTGGTCTGTTATAAGGGATAGTTTTGTCAGTGATTATAGCTCTGTCAAAATATAGTTTATGTGTGGTGTTCTCTAAGACAGTGTCGGGGATATATTTATAGTATGGAGGATGAATGTCCCTTAGCTTGTGTATCTTAGCTAGATGTTGATGTATGATGTTGGCTACCTGGTTATGTCTGTGTAAATAATCTGTCTGCGTGAGTATTTTGCAACTGGATATGATGTGTTGGATGGTTTCCTCTGCGATATGGCATTTCCTGCAAGACCCATCAGTTGAATCTTTGATAACATGTTTTATGTAGCTTTTAGTGTTAATAACCTGGTCTTGTATGGCAATCATGGTTCCTTCAATTTCCCCAAAGAGACTCCCTTCACTCAACCAAAAGTTCGACGCTTTTTTGTCGACGTGCGGCTGGTTGAGGTCAGAAGGATGTCTACCCTGGAGTTGCTTTCCGAGCCATGATTGAAGTTTAGTGCATGTTGTAGGAATGTTATGGGTGTTCTGCACGCTGTTCAGATTCAAAGGTGTGTATTTTGTATCAGCCATGCAGACTGCTTTGTGTAATGGTGATGTGTGTTGTTTAGAGTAAAAGAATTCTCTGAGTGACTGAGTCTGTTTCTGGTGTAGATCTATTATGTCAATAAGACCTCTGCCTCCCTCTGAACGAGGCAGGGTGAGTCTTTCAATAGCTGCGTGTGGATGGTGTTTTCTGTGTTTTGTAAGAAGTTTACGTTGTTTCCTTTCAAGTCCCTCAAGATTTGTGTGTGTCCACTGTATGACTCCAAAAGAGTAAGAGAGTATTGGCGTGGCATAAGTATTGATGGCCTTGAATAAATTTCTGGAATTTAAATGTGTTTTAAGTATTGTCTGTAGCCTATGAAGATATTGTTTAGTGAGTGTATTCTTTATGTGTTTGTGCTCCAGAAGCTTGGCTTGCTTAAATCCCAGATATTTGTAAAATTCATCATTTTCCATAGCAGCAATGTGATTTGGTTCTTCTAATGTGAAGCCCCCTTCCCTGAGTACTCCCTTTTCAATGTGAATGGGTTTGCATTTGTCCAACCCAAATTGCATGTGTATGTCTTTTGAAAAAGTTTGTGTTATGTCAAGTAATTGGTGCAATTGTGTTTGTGTGGAGGCGTAGATTTTCTTATCGTCCATATAGAGTAAGTGTGAAAGCGTAAGGTGGCAGCTTTTATTGCGTTTAATCGTGTAGCCGTAAGTTGTACTGTTCAGTCTGCTTGAAAGTGCATTTAGTGCAAGACAAAACCAGAGTGGGCTCAGTGAGTCATCCTGAAAATGCCCCGGTTTATGTGTATTTTGTCAGTCGTGATGGTTTCACTGTTGAGTGTAAGGTGTAGTGTAGTTCTCCAATGCAGCATTGTACTTTCTAAAAATGTGATAAGTGTAGGGTTTATTTTATATAATCGTAGTGTATATAAAAGCCATGAGTGTGGGACACTATCAAAGGCCTTTTTGTAATCAATGTAGGCCGCATGGATTTGTCGATGTTTATTGTGAGCTTGCCGTAGGACCACACTGTCTATCTATCAGGAGTTGATCCTTACAACCCATGTGATTTCTACGGCATCCCTTTTGTTGCTCAGTGAGAATGTTGTTTGTGTCTATGTGTGTATAAATTTTGTTTGCGATATAGGAAGCTATTATTTTGTAAAGTGTAGGCAGGCATGTGATAGGTCGATATTGTGTGGGATCTGTAGTGTTATGTGACTTTGGTACCATGTATGTAATTCCTTGTGTGAGGAAATATGGCAATGTCTGTGGTGTTTGCAAAGTGCTGGAGATCTGTTTTGCAAGGGCCAGATGCAAACAGGTGAAGCGTTATACCAGAAGTTCTGAATCCTATCTACACCTGGAGCCTTCCAATTGTGAGTACGTTTAATGACTTGTGAGAGTTCATTTGCTGTTATGTCAGTATGAGGCATATTTTAGTAGTGTGGATGCAAATTGCTCCTCTTCCCTGATGCAGCTAGCTTCCCTATTATGTTCAACTGAGGCAGACCAAAGAGACGACCAATAATGTTGGAGTGTTTTTGTGTTGGCAGACCAGTGTTTTGTGTGTGTGTGTATAATCTTTGTTTAACTGCTAATAGAATGTCTTCTCATTGTTTGCGAATAACTCGTTCTGCTGTTTGCGCTGAGTGCATATTTTGTATCTCTTCAGGCGTTGTGTTTTTGCAGCTAATTTTTGCTTTAATGTGTCCATATATTCTGTAATGTGTTGATTGTGCTGCTCATGTCTGGTATGTATTTTAAATTTCTTATATAATTGTCTGAGGCGTTGTTCTGCTTTGATGAAGCGTTGTTTTTAGTCTACTGGATAAGTCTACCTAACTGCTTGCAGATTTCGTCAATCTCAGACTCAATCCGTTTTTGCCATTTAGGTTTCTGTTGGGTGTATAATTTTTGTGTGTGTTGAGGGATTGGTTTCCTACCCAGTGTGGATATAATTAAGAGCCCCAGTGTAAATAAGTAGGTGTATGTATTCTAAAGTTATATTTTCTTCAATGTACTGTGGTAAGATACAGGTATTGGACATTGAAACTGAAACACCTGGTAGAAATCCAAA
>JAHWFO010003864.1:209-40340 GCA_023313115.1 Rhysida immarginata
TATAGAAGTTAATTTTCCCTCCCCTCTTGCTGTTGCCTAAACTCATACTTCCTAGTTTCTGAAAGAGCGACCGCCATAACCAAGATTTGCGACCACAGTTCCGGCTTTCCTGAGATACATTAGTGATTATTAATAGTTGCGAAATACGGAAGAGATCGATGTAATGAACGTTGAGATAAACAAAAGAGCAAAAAAAAAATATTCTCCTGACTATGTTTAAAAGAGACAATTTAAAAGTCAATAGATATAGAATACTTACCTGGAGATTGTAAGAGACGTTAGCGAAGAGACCTAAGGTAAAAGAAAAGATTTTAAGTCATGATAATTAACTTTGAAGACTTCTGATAGTTAAAATAACTAATCTCGATGACCCCGAAGATACTTGTTTGTATGGATTAATATGGACTTCTGAACTCTAGACCATTTCTATAATTTTCAACTGTTTATATCATTTAAATCTGTTTAATACAAATACCTTTTTTTTATTTTTCTTTCTGAACGCCTGGCGGCAAAAAAAATAATGACTCAGCTGTGGAGACACTTGATAGTATGTCTTACCTTGAAGAAAAATTTCTTCATTTGTTGTAAATTTCAATAGCAAACGAAATTGTACAATAAAGCCCCGGTTATTTTTTTGTCAGAAATAGTTGTTTCTGCGATAATCTTGTTTTATAACCAAACACATGGAACCTTTTTCTTTCTTTTATCCTCGGAAAGATTAAAGAGAAGATGAGTGTCAGAGTTCATTAATACTCGAATAACATTTGGATTGCTAACTGAAACCAGAAACCTCTTTGTTAATGCTTTGTTGTTTTTTTTTTATTTTCCGGTTTAGGAAGAGTGTTGAACGGGGAACGTTGCGTCGACCAAGAAAGACAACCTAATGCACTTTTGCCCGTTACACCAGCACAACTCATATAGTGTAGTATCCACCCCAACAAACATGTTCCTGAAAAAAGGAAGAGGAGAAAAAAAATGGTAAAAGAAAAAGACTCCAAAAATTAGTAATTAACAACAACAAAACCAAAATAATCTAATGTTATAGAGGCATAAAATAAATTATATAACTATCCAATTAAATATAGACAAAAAGTACTATAATCGAGTACAAAATCGCGATCGCGAAAACAAAATGGCGGATTGGGTGAAAAAAACTCTTCTCACCCCCCAAAAAAACAATTAATCTATAAAAACTAACGGTTAAATTGAACTATCTGCACAAAACGCAAGTCTGGTGCGCAGGAGGGGGGACGTAGGCCTGCGATGCGTTTTTCGTATTGTGTATTTTTGCCGAAGCGCTATTGTTTTTGGGTTTTTTTATAGCGCTTTTGCTTATTGTGTTTTTTGCTTTTTGCATTTGATTGGGGTTTTTTTTGGAGGAGTTCCAGTTTTGTTTTTGGTTGTTGTTTTTTTTCAGTGTTTTTTCCTGTATTGTTTTTTGGGTTGGGGTTTGTGGTGGTGTTTTTGTGTTTTAATTTTGTCTGTTGTGGGTGGGTTTGAAATGCTTGTTTTTTTCGTCTTTCCTGTTTTGTGTGCGGGACTACTGTTGCTGTTTCCGATGTCACCATTTGTGCGTGAGTTTTCATGTTGTTTGGAGTCATGCTTTTTGTGTCGGTTTTTGTTTTCTGTGGTTGTTCGGGTTATTACGGTGGAGGTTAGTGGTTTCTTTTTTTTGCTTTTTGTTTTAGTTTTGGATGGCTGCTTTGTGTGCTTTTCTGTTTGTGTGTGTAGGTGTGTGTGTGTGTGTTGGGAGCCAGAAAGAGAGGGGGGGTTTGGGGGGCGGAGCCCCCCGCTTTAGTAAATAATACTCTTCATTTCGCTCGCATTCGGTGTTTGTATGTGTGTACGGCCAGTGTTTTTGAAGCTGTTTTTTGGTGGTTGTGTTTTTTTCTTTTGGGAAATTGGTGGCGTTTTAGTTTTTTCGTGTTTCAATGACTGCTGTTTTTGTGGTTTTGGGGTGTGTGCGTTCTGTTTCGTTTGCGTCTTTCAGTCTAGCATGTTTTTGATTTGTTTGCTTTTTTCTTTTGTTTGGAGTGTTGTCTTTATTTTAAATTGGTTTAGGTGGATGGTGAAGTCTTGTTTTCGTTTTGTGCATTGTGTAGATTGTTGAGTTTTGCTTTCGCGTTTGCAATTGTGCAGATTGTTGAGTTTCGCTTTTGCGTTTGCAATTGTGCAGATTGTTGAGTTTCGCTTCCGCATTTGCAATTGTGCAGATTGTTTAGTTTCGCTTTCGCGTTTGCAATTGTGCAGATTGTTGAGTTTCGCGTTTGCGTTTGTACAGATAGTTCACATTAACCTTTTGAATTAATCTGCTTACTAACACGAACGGCGAAATCGTCCAGTATCGCTATCCGCCATGTTTTCGTAACATGATTTCGTATCTCTACCGGAAATGATTCCCATTTCCTATGACTTGGCTCGTAAAGCTGAGTATGGCGCTGTTAGATGAGGCGGGGGTTCGTAAACACTTGAAGATGGATGATACAACTTATCTACGAAGTACTGTATTCTTATAATCGAGTCAGAGAGCTATAACCTAATAAAATGAGTCCTACGATCTGGAAATTGCTGTGAGTGTAGACTTCCTGTTTTTCGTATTTTTTGTAGAATGGATAGTCTCTTTGCTCTGTTTTGTATTGATTGAGTTATTACCTAACCAATTGGGAGTTATAATTTAATTTTTTGAGATTGATCTCTTTACCTGCAAGTGTATATATCCCGGGCAAAGCCGGGTAACTCTGCTAGTTGTAAATAAAATTATACACAAGGATAATTAATGCAAACTTAAAGTCGCAGTGAAGGAAAGCTAACAAAAGTATTACAGTAAACAGAATTATATAATTTAAGGAAGGGTAAAAAATTAATAATGCAAAATTAAAGGTGGAAAATGTATAGACAGAATAACAAATAAATATGTGTATTGCAAATTTTAAGAGATTGATAAAAATCTTAAAATGAAATACAAGGTAAACAAGCATTCATACGAGGGCGAGTCAAATGAAAGTAAGCGAATGTGAATATATGACAAATGGAGTACTTTACCTAAAACTAGTCTTCATGAGCATTTAGACATTTGTCCCACTGACTAACGAGTCGCGTGATTCACTTCTCATAAAACTCTTGGGTCGCTGCTTTAAAATGTCTGTAACTGACTCCTTCATGTCATCGTTTGATACGAATCGGGTTCCCTTGGGGGGGGGGGGGGGTTGCACGGTGGATTTGGCTCAGGCTTGGATCGTTCTTTCCAACTTTCACGTCCTCTGTTGAACCGTTTACTCCAACGCTTCACAGTGGCCAATGAAATGTATTGTTCGCCGTATACGACGAATAATTTCGTGTTGGGAAACACTTTCAGCTGTCAAAAACCTGACTACACGATGCTGTTCATCCTTTGGAGCGTCCATTATGTTACAAGGACGACGAGGATTTTTCAGGAGGAAATACTGAGATCATGCACCTTCTTCGGAAAGGAAGTAAAGCCGTTGGTCCCATGCAGTCGTTTGCCAGCTGCACGTTAAAGAACCCTTGCGATGCAAAATTTGCGGCCCCTATAACGCCGTTCTGATATGACGATATTAGTTGAAAGGGATATAAATACCAACAAAACCAAACCAAGCTAAGCATTTATCCAAAGCTACAAGTTGACTGTAAAAGTAAAAGATGATAGAGCATTTACAAAGAAATAGAATAGCCACGAGGGTATCCCAGAAAGTATTGCGCCACAATTTTTTTCTTCAACAATTATTTATTGAACACAATGAAACTTGCACACTCAAAATAATGATGTTTCTATTATACTCCCTATTTTTCCACATAATTTCTGTCCCATTCTATGGCCTTCCTCCAGGGAGACACAAGGGCGTGTATGGCCTGTCGGTACGAGTCCTTGTTCTGTTCACGCAGCCATCTCTTCACTGTGCCAATCACATCTTCGTCTTCCACAAATGGCATTCTTCAATGACCCGAATAAGTGAAGGTCTGAGGGTGTTAGGTCAGGGTTGCAGGGTGCATGGGGTAACACTGTCCAACTCTGTTTCGTGATCTCTTCTGACGTCTCAAACTGTTGTGAGGGGGAGCGTTATCATGTCGAAGCAAACAATCAGTTGGTTTGTTATGGCGTCCAAGTCGCTGGATGCGCTTCTTGAGTTTGGTTAATGTGTTCATATATGCCTCAGAATTAATGGTGCTGTCTCTCGGCATCACATCAATGAGTATGACACCATCACAGTCCCAAAACACAGTGAGCAGAAGCAGGTTTGAATATTTTCTTCTGTGGAGTGTGTGGATGATGCCATTCCATCGCTTGTCTTTTTGTTTGGGCTCAAAATGTTTTTTCTCAGAACTTTCTGTTCTTCCGTAAGACAGCGCGGAACCCATCGTGAACACGTTTTTGTGTAATCAAGAGCATGGATGATTTCACCCACACTTCCTTTGCTGACAGCTCCAATGCCAACTGTTGGGTCTTTCTGTATCAGTCCTGACGAATGAGCGCATCCCGACCGTGGCAAATCTTGGAGCTTGGCGGAACCGCTTTCTGATGGTCTCAGCCTATGTGCCCAGCGATTAAACATACTTCTGTCGACTGCTCATGCTCCATAAACTACACATAAACGTTTGTGAATGTTTCCAATCGTTTCTTGCTCTGCAGTGAGAAATTCAATGATGACACGCTGCTTGTAACGTACATCACTTACAGATGCCAAGTTGTGCCATTGCTGCACGCATATCTGTCGGAAGAAATGGAAACTTTGCTCGCGCACTCTGAAGACTTCAAAGAGCGCATATCTCAAGTTTCGCATTCGTACCATTGTTGGGGACGGAGAAAAAAATTGTGGTGCATTACTTTCTGGGTTACCCTGGTACATTGGAATTATAATAAATCGGTAACTGATGAAAGAATAGCATACACGTCGACCGTGGTTTGTGAATTGATCAGGAGGTTAGGCTTTTAGCATTTGAAAATTTCTATTGCTTCAAGGTTAGAGTCTTGCTGGGGTTTTTGGAAATCTTCTTGTTGTCCTAGAAGGGGTCCTTTTTCTATGAGGTGGGTAGCGTATTGCGATTTCTTGTCCTTCTTAGTAAAAGATGACTCGTGTTCTTTACATCTTGTGGAGAAGTTTCGAGAAGTTACTGATATACGAGGGGCGATTGATAAATAAGGTCTCCATGGCTGTAACTTTATTTGTTAACCGGTTTTCAAAATTCTTTTTGTATCTTATATTCACATTTGTCCTCTATGTAATGCATTATTCACTTTTCGACATAGTCCCCATCCCTTTCCACGCATTGCG
Source organism: Rhysida immarginata (assembly GCA_023313115.1). Taxonomy (NCBI): domain Eukaryota; kingdom Metazoa; phylum Arthropoda; class Chilopoda; order Scolopendromorpha; family Scolopendridae; genus Rhysida; species Rhysida immarginata. The sequence goes on from JAHWFO010003864.1 coordinate 5,501, forward strand.
CCAATGCGTGACTAGTTGGGTGAACCCGTCGGAGAGAAATTCCAGAGTTGTTGTCGACACCAGGATTGAATGGCAGCTTTGGATCCTCTTCTGGAGTACGATAACGTCATCCCGCACACGGGTCGCCACACACCAGAGGCGTTGCAGCGCCTACAGTTCAAAGATGAAAATTTGCAGTTCAAAAATGAAAGACTTTGCACATCGCGACTTTCACCACTTCCCAAAGAAGAAAGAGCCCCTTAAGGGATATGAGTTGGTTCTGACGGGGAGATAAACGCTGCCATTCAATCCTGGTGTCGACAACAACTCCGGAATTCCTCTCCTACAGGTTCACCCAACTAGTCACGCGTTGGCGCAATGCTTGGAAAGGAATGGGGACTATGTCAAGAAGTGAATAGAGCAGTACATAGAGGACAAATATGAGTATAAGTTTCAAAAAGAATTTTGAAAATCGGATAACAAATAAAAAAGTTACAGCCATGGAGACCTTATTTATCAATCGCCCCTCGTAGAAGCAGTCACATTGTTTGCAGTCTATACGGTACACTCCCGCTTAGGTATAAATGTTGTTGGAATTTGGAAGAGACGAAGGATTTAAGGATTTATGGCATGATCTGGGAGTTTTGAAAGAAACGTGGAGATTGAATGAGGATAGGAAGTTGGAAAAGCAATAGCAGCACGGATCATGGAAGGTTAAGGATACCCATTTATCTGTGTCGGACTTAGGTTTTGTAGGGTGGGATAGTACACTTCTTCTTGAACGTATAAGCTTGGGAATAGTAGAGGGGGGGGGGGGGGAACTGTTGGTAGAAGCAAGATAGCGTATGTTTGGAATTTGTTAGTTCTGTCGGATGGGCTAATGGGAAATTTAAGAGCCCTATTAATGAAAAATTGGAGGGTGGCTAACTTATGTGAAGAGGTAGGATGAAGTAGTGCCTTTATATAGATGTTGAACCAGAGGAGGTTGAGGAGTGGGTCACGGTTATGATGACATCGAGGATTGGGCTAGAATTGTTAGCTTTAGATTCGGAGGTAAATTGTATACAGGGTGTTTCAAAATTATGTACAATAAATTTAGTGACATATTCTTCAGGTCAAAAGAAGACGAAAATGTTCTATAGCACTTTGTCTGGAAACGATTTGTTTGCGAGTAATCCAATATCATACAGTAGGGAACCACGGTAGTTAGCGGACGATATTTTAGCAGTTCCAGCGTTTCGACCCAACACTAGGTTGAGTGGTGTGTTCCATTTAAACATACTTTAGGGTTGTTCCATTAGTTGTGTACGGTTGTTGCCATTACTGTAGTTTCACTACTGTACATCCACTAGGAATATCAATTTCAGAACGTTTGCGTGCTTTGACATACGCATTACGATTTACGTAAAAAAAAGTCATGTACACGTATTCCAGTGCAGAATACACTGCCATGCACCTAATGTATGGTCTTGCGGACGGAAATGCTGTGGAAGCAAGAAGACTCTACCAAGAACACTTTCCGAATAGACGTTTGTCAAATAACCGAACATTTGTATCTGTCGACAGACATTTGAGGGAGCGTGGTTCCTTTGGCCGTCAAACAGGACAAGGGCGGCCTGTAGCACATTCTCCGGATGAGGAGGATGTGATATTTGACATCATACATGATGAACCACAGACAAGCACCCGTCGTATTTCTTCCATGGTACACATTCAGCACTCATCTGTTTGGCTCATTCTTCACCGTCAGCTTTTGCATCCATACCACCTGCAACTGGTTCAGGCACTGAGCCCAACGGACTATCCACACCGACAACGATTTTGCCAATGGATACAACGTCGTCATGCTGCAGACCCTAGTTGTCTCAGCTAGATACTTTTCACGGACGAAGCAACCTTCACCCGGACAGGAATCGTAAATTCTCATAACCAGCACCATTGGGCAGATGCTAACCCGCACGTTACCAGAGCTCGAGCGCATCAAGAGCGTTTCTCCGTGAACATTTGGTGTGGAATTGTCGGAAATAACTTAATTGGCCCTTATGTATTGCCGCCACGATTGACTGGGCGAACGTATCTTTTGTTTCTGCAGAATGCATTGCCAAAATTACTGGAAGAGGTTCCTCTTTTGATAAGATCTAACATGTGGTTCATGCATACACGAATCGGTGGATAGGTCGAGGTGGACCGGTAGCCTGGCCTGCAAAATCACCCGACCTTAATCCATTGGACTTTTTTCTGTGGGGTCATGTGAACTTCGTCTACAGCACAGAAGTTCCTAACATTATGGATCTGCGACAACGAATTGAAAATGCATGCCAAACCGTTCGTAATGCTGGCGACGAACTCTTCCATGACATCAGACGGTCGCTCATGCAACGAGCCGAAGAGTGCGTGCGAGCTGGTGGCGGGCACTTTGAAGAATTCCTGTAATTTGGAGCCACGAGTTTAGTTGGCTGTATCGCGTAAATAAATCGTTTCCAGACAAAGTGTTATACAGGGTGATTTACATCGAATGTAAAATACTTAAAGGGGGTATTATAGAGATTAAGATAAACACAAAACGTCCTATGAACATGGGGGTGTCCGAATTTGAACGATAACTGAGATATGAACAGAAATAAAAATGCAAACACCAAGTTCAACAAGTTAACAACTCAGGTTCCGTAAGGCCTAGATTAATGAAATTTGGAGAAATAACAGGGTACATAAGACTGTGTATACCGTTAAAATTTGATCTAATTCTAACAAGTAGTTTCCGCGGGTCTTCGGATTGGTTTCGAAGTGTGTTAGTTGTTTCGTCAAGTCGAGAGAACTAATGACATTACATGTGTTGGGGAGAATTTTGAAGTTAAATAAGATTTTGGAAATGCTTTTGGCAACGTTATGGGCAGGGGGCAGGTCAATAATAACCAACAATGCTTTAATTTTGCATTATTCTCTACATTTACTTAAATTTTATAATTTCTTTTATTGTAATTCTTTTGTTTGTTCTCCTTCACTTTGATTTTAAGTTTGAATTAATTATCCATTTGTATAATTTTATTCATTATCATTTTGTATAAATATTTTTTATTAATGTTAATCATGTTAATTTCGCTGTTCCTTGTGTATTAGTCATCCTTTATATTAGTCACCTTATACAACCAGACAGATTCGCCCACGCGTCAACAACTTGCTTCTGTATTTATAACCAATCATGTATTAGATATTTTTTTAATAGACTTCATGTTATGTACTTACTTACTTACTTACTTTTCAAACCCGCGTATCCGTTAGGGTCGTGGGGACAGCAGCCCTATGGAGGATCTCGATCTTCCGCCATCAGGCGCATGTCCTCCCTGGTAATACCCAAGTGACTCGAACCCAGATTCTCCATGTAGTCTAGCCACCTGGTTCTAGGCCGACCCCTTGGCCCCTTACCCACTGGCTTGGAAAATAACAACTGACTAGGAAGGCCCGTTTGCGGCATCCGTATCACGTGGCCATACCACAGCAACTGAGATCTCTCAATGCAGTGAAGTAGCAGCTCAACACCTAAAGACTCCCTTTTTGTGCTGCTGTGCACTCTATCTGCCACACATCTTAGAAATCATGGTTATTGATAAAGGGCTAGCCAGCCTTTCATATGTACCCTTGTGTTTTCTTCCACTATATACTGTAAGGCCTCCATAAACTTCACTAAGAAGGACAGTACAGTGAACCTTATTTAATAATGTTATAGATAATATTCCAAAACGAGCGAAGTCGAGTAGAATTGTTAAGGAGCCGGTAGTTGGAGAGGCCATTCATTGGGAGTATTTTCAAGGAATTCTTATCGATTCTTCAATATGAATTTTTACTATATTAATTCAAGCTTTTCTCCATGTCTTTATTTTTTTTCTGTCTATACACATTACATGATCAAAGGAGTTGGGACACCCCTGTGAACACCTGGGGTGTTTCTCCTGGACTGGACTGGGCCCGCTCATAAAGGTGGACGGAAACCTCAATGCTGATTCTGGATAACGGGGCACTTCCAGCGCTGTGGGAACACTTTGGTGACGGGCAGTTCCTCTTCCAGCACGACAATGCGCCTTGTGGACAGTATTGCCCTGTAAGCTTGTGGACAGTATGCCATGTAGGGTGGAGGCAGTGATAGCAGCTCGGGGTGGTCCTACGCACTACTAATTGAAGCTTTTTGCGGTTTTATGGTAGAACAACAGGTGTCCCAACTCATTCAGATATTGAAAAATTTCATCAAAAAAGAGCCCGAGCAACGCCGGATATATCAGGAAGTGAAGAAACAAAAAACCTAAGCTAAACTAACAATGTCTAATAGCAATCATTATTCATTAAAATACTAAGAGTTATATTTTAAGATATTACACATTACTATATTTTCAAATAAAAAGCTCTGTTGAAGACAGTGTTCTGAGAAAGAGCATTCCACATCCATGAAAATTAGAGGGCAAGGTTTTCATAATTTGCGATTTTTTTGGGCGAACTTGAATAAAGCAGTTATTTATAAAATAAATAAATAAGAAATTATTTTAATATTCATTATAAATATGAAGGAAACTAAAAAAGCTAAAATTTTAAAGAAGATAGACCCCAAAGGATACAACAAAACATTATACAGTTAAGATTACAAGATCAAATATAATCAAAATACATACATAATTCAATATTATAAATCTCAAAAGAAGATCACTCACTAGCTAACAACCAATCTATTAAAATAATTTTAAAATTTTTTATGCTATTTTTTTTCCTTAATATAATCAAGAATTTCATTCCATGTTTTTATCACGATATCAATTTTTTTGCAATTAATATACTTATTGTATTTTCCAATGTGTAAATTATTTTTTAATCTGGTGTTATATGAATGATTGTAACTATTCTTGTTATAACAAGTGTTTCTTATTCTTATTTTTTGTACATTTGTACAGCTAATGAAAGTATAAAAATCTGGTTAAATTTTAAAATATTTAATTTTTGAAGAAATAAACCAAGTATCGAAAGGTTAAACTAAACCATTCGCGGAATCATATTTTTAAACCGCCCTGTGTTAACATTAAGTTTCTAATGGACCATAATGATACCATTAAACCACGTACCTTTGAACCAGTTTGGATTATCATTAATTCTACCTTATATTCATTAATCTCGACTATCATTAATTTTAGGTTATATTCATTTATGGCACATCATTCCAAGTTGTTTGATATATTACATGCCATATCTTAGCATTGAAAGTTCCATAATGGTTCCATAATGGTTCCACTAAACCAGGTGCTTTTGAACCAATTTCGATTATCATTAACTTAACGTTATATTCATTCATGACATATCATTCCAAGTTGTTTGATATATTACACGCCATATCTTAGCATTGAAAATTCCAATAAGCCATAAGGGTTCCAGTAAACCAGGCTCCTTGGAACCAATTTTGACTAACATTAATTTTACTTTAAAAATAAAATAAATTTTTTTCTCGCAAACAAAAAAAAAAAAAAAATTCCCGCAAACGAAAAAAAAAGTAATTTATTTTTCTCGCAAACAAAAAAAAATTCTCGCAAACAAAAAGAAAAATATTTTTTTCTCACAAACCAAAAAAATTCCAAGTTGTTTGATATATTACATGCCATATCTTAGCATTGAAAGTTCCATAATGGTTCCACTAATCCAGGTGCTTTTAAACCAATTTCGACTATTAATAATTTTACATTATATTCACTCATGACACATCATCCCAATTTGTTTGATATATTACATGCCATATCTTATCCTTGAACATTTTTGAGAATGTCATCAGGGTAGCATTCCCATTGTTTCGATTTCAACCATTTTCAAAATAGTTCATTCCCGAACCCATATTTATCAACTGGCGAAAATAGTAATTTATATCCGCGCCTATCTCGTGATTACGATTTGTTTGATATATTACTTAATATAGGAGGGGCGATTGATAAATAAGGTCTCCATGGCTGTAACGTTTTTATTTTTTAACCGATTTTCAAAATTCTTTTTGTATCTTATACTCAAATTTGTCCTCTATGTAATACACTATTCAATTTTCGACATAGTCCTCATTCCTTTCCAAGCATTGCGCCAACGCGTGACTAGTTGGGTAAACCCGTCGAAGAGGAATTCCGGAGTTGTTGTTGACACCAGGATTGAATGGCAGCGTTTAACTCGCCGTCAGAACCAACTCATGTCCCTTAAGGGGCTCTTTCTTCTTTGGGAAGTGGCAAAGTCGCGATGTGCAAAGTCTTTAATTTTTGAACTGCAATTTTTCATCTTAGAACTGTAGGCGCTGCAACACCGTTGGTGTGTGGTGACTCGTGTGCGGTCGGACGTTACTGTATTCCAGAAGAGGGTCCAAAGCTGCCATTCAATCCTCGTGTTGACGACAACTCCAGAATTCCTCTCCGACGGGTTCACTCAACTAGTCACGCGTAGGCGCAATGCGTGGAAAGGGATGGGGACTATGTCGAAAAGTGAATAGTGCATTACATAGAGGACACATGTGAGTATAAGATACAAAAAGAATTTTGAAAATCGGTTAACAAATAAAAAAGTTACTGCCATGGAGACCTTATTTATCAATCGCCCCTCGTATCTCTCCATTGAAAATTGCTAGGTAGGGTCGTGAAAGTACCATTTGTGCACGTGCTATTGAACCCGATTTACATAAATTTGTGATTGGTTCGTGCCATTTACCATATTCATCGACTGACGAAAACAGTAATGATTAACCGCTTCTATTTCGTCATTACGATTTGTTTGATGTATTACTTAATATATCTTCCCTTTGAAAATTGCTAGGTGGGAAAATTGAGTTACCATTTGTGCACATGGCAGTGAACCGATTTAGATAATATTTGTGTTTCGTTCGTGCCCTGAACCATATTCATCGACTAACGAAAGCAGATTTTGAAAATCTTTCAGAGCCTCGGAGGAGTTAGAGTTAAGGACAGACAGACAGACATACACGTTTCCTCACACTGATAGCATAAAGCACCTTTTGGTACTTAATAAATGGTAAAGAATATATGATTCTAATAAATCTTTTTTGTAGACTTACAAAAAGTGTGCTTAACTTAACAATCAGATTCCATATACGAAATATAGATAAATATAAACTGCACACTTGAAATGAAATCATTTTTTCTGCATCTAGCCAATGATCCTATAAACTGAGAAAGTTTCTGTATTACATTATAAACTTGTTTGGACCAACTGAGATTATCTTGAAACATAAACCTACTATTTTGATCTCAGTTTTCCTCGTCAGGAGTTGATCATTAATTTTAAATAAAAAGTATCAAATAATTATTTATTTGATTTTTTACTTTAAAAAATCAAATATGCTGATTTTACAACATAAAGTGTCAAATTATTTTATAATAAACAATTAACCAATCATATCGGTCGAACGATACCGCAGACTTTGAAGATACCGCAGCTATAATGCAATGTATGGATGTATTACAGAAATTTATATTCGCAAAAAAATCATTGAATGGCCTAGCTAAATTGTTTATTCAGAGCGAGATAAATATTAAAAGAGGGACTTGAAAAAGAATTTGCATGTGCCTCCAATAGTGCTAAATTGCATCAAATGTTAACCAATAGAAAAATGCTAAAAGATGAAACAGTGCGAGAATACTTTTTAGTTATGAAGGAAATAGCCAGCCGAGGTTTTATAGAAGATATAGTGCTTGTGCAGTATGTTATAGATGGTATCAGAGATGAAACAAATAAATTAGTTCTTTACGGTGCAAAGAGTATTGAAGAATTTAAAGATAAATTAAAAATTACGATTCAGTTGTTAAGAGTAGAAATTACCATTTGAAACCAAATGTTGATGGAACTGCATGGAAAAGATCTTCACAAAGTGGCGGAAAGGCTGAAACTGGAAATAATATAATGGACAGAAATATGCTTTGTTATAATTGCGGCAGTCGTGGGCATAAATCGGCTGTAAACATAAAAGTAAATGGTTAATATGTTTTCAATGTTTAGCGTTTGGACACCGTGCGGCAGACTGCAAACAAAATAAGGATGAACATCAATCAAACCAGAATACAATGGTTAATGAAGTTGCCCAAAATCATAATACAGTTATGCATAAATTGATAAAATTGCTAGGTAAAAATAACGGCTCTCATTGATACAGGCAGTCAGCTTAATCTTATTAGAGACGATGTTTATAAAACGATTGGATCTCCAAAACTTAATATGACTATAAAGATAACAGGAAACCACTGATCCACATAAAACTTTTAATCGGACGTATGCGCATTTCGGCAGCCACGCTGCCTTCTTCAGCGTACACAAGGATTTTGATCAGAACAGACAAACCTGTTCAGATAAAGGGCAAGGATTTACGTCTTTTTATAGTATAAAGTCAGGGAAAAACAGCCAATAGTGAACAAGTTATTACAGCGCGAAATAAAGGAACAATCAAAAAAATTTTTACCAAATTTTACAAACAGCCAATTAGATCAAATTACAACACAAAATACAATAAAATTACATGGTCACTCTGTCGTCATTGATCTGGTTGTCGCTCGTCAAGTTCGGTCTTCTCTTGGTCAATTTTGGTAGATTTATCCGATTTCCGATGTCTTTTAGGTGGGTTACATCTACTGGGCCCCCATCAGTGTTCAATAGTTTTCTAGGATCCTCCGTGTTAATCGCAGAAGATTCCACAAAATTCAGTAGACGGCAGCCACCAGTGCTGTGTATAATGTCGAAAGTTTCTTGCTTAAAGTCATGTCCTTGGTCCAGAATATGGTCCGCAAACCTCGATACTCCATATTTCCCGTTTCTAATGCATGTAAGATGTTCATTAATTCTAATACGAACTGCCCTCCGGGACTGACCATAATAGACTGCCTCACATTTGGCACAAGGCAGTTTGTACACACCTGATTTGTCTTCTGGGGCAATTTTGTCTTTGGGGTTCTTCAGCCGTTTTACCAACGTGTCAGAGCTTCTGTATGTAATTTCCATACCAAAGTCTTTGGCGATCTTTTCCATGCCTTTGTTCAGTTGCCTGTTATACGGAAGTACCAGTCTTGCATCAGTTTTCTTGCTTCTCTGTAGCGTACCAAACGAGTTCAACGAAAATTGACGGTGCAAAAAAATCAGTACGCTACAAGAATATGCAAGCGATAATAGGCAATGAACTGTTAACTCAAGCCGAAACTCTTATAAATCCAAATGGTGTTTCCATTAGAAAGCTTTCAGCACACCTAAAATCCACGAGGAAGAGTTAAACATTGGAACCACTGAAGACGAAATCAATCAGACTAAAGTAGAGGAAATGATTCATAATTATAAGCCAAGTAAAATAAAGGAAACAGAGATTGAAATGAAAATCACTGTGAAAGATGAACAGCCTATCTACAGTCCACCCAGACGCTTACCGCTCACCGAGAGAGAAATAGTTGAAAAGCAAGTCGAAGAGTGGATTGAAAATGGAATTATTGAACTGTGTACCTCAGAATTTGCCAGCCCTGTAGTAGTGGTGAAGAAAAAAGATGGTTCTCCTCGAGTATGCGTTGATTTTAGAAAAATAAACCAAGGTCATAGTGAAAGATCGATTCCCATTACCTCTTATAGAAGAGCAACTAGATAGACTTCAGGACGCTTGTATTTTCAGTACTATCGACTTGAAGAATGGATTCTTTCACGTGAAAATTGAAGTTCAAAGTAGAAAATATACACCTTTTGTAACTCATAATGGACAATACCAATTTTTAAGAGTTCCATTTGGACTGTGCAATTCCCCTTCCGTTTTTCAGAGATTCATTAACTGTATTTTCCGGTCATTGAGATTCTTACCTATTTGGACGATGTGATTGTTCCTGCAACCAATGAAGAAAAAGCAGTAGAAAACTTATCATTAGTCTTGCAAACAGCTAAAGATTATGGACTTGAACTAAACGTTAAAAAAATGTCACTTCTTGAAAAGAAAATAGAATTTTTAGGACATTTGATAGAGGATGGTAAAGTTTCACTTTCCCCTGATAAAACTGAAGCTGTGATGAGTTTCCCAGAACCTACATCTATTAAACAAGTTCAAAGTTTTCTTGGATTAAGTGGATATTTTAGAAAATTTATACCAAGCTATTCTGTAGTTGCCAAACCACTGAGTGATATGCTTAAGAAGGAAAGCAGATTTAAATTTGAAGATGCGGAAAGAAAAGCATTCAACAACTTGAAGAATCAGCTCTCATCGGAACCAGTACGAGACAGAACTTCATACAGATGCCAGTGTAGATGGGTATGGAGGAATACTATTGCAAAAGTCTCCTAATGACAGCTGATTTCATCCTGTATTATACATGAGCAAAGAGACGTCAACTGCTGAATGAAAGTTCTCCGGCTATGAGCTTGAAGTGTTAGCGATCGTAGAAGCATTGAAGAAATTTCGAATTTATCTGTTAGGTATACACTTTAGACTCGTTACAGATTGCTATGCATTTCATAAGACGATGACTAAAAAGACTTGGTAACCAGAATTGCTCGATGGGCACTCCTACTAGAAGATTTTGACTACACTATTCAGGAACAAAAATGCGCCATGTCGATGCTCTTAGCAGATGCCCTATTATGCTCATTCAAATTGGAGGAATAATTCCACGAATAAGAAGAGCACAAAATCAAGATGATGAACTCATAAAAATAAAAGCGCTAGTGGCACAAAAGCCAGTTGATAATTATTTTCTTAGAAACGATGTCTTATATAAATTTCAAGACGGCCATGATCTTTTAGTAGTACTGAATACAATGCAAAGTGAGATTATCAGAAACGCTCATGAACAAGGACATTTTGCACTGAAGCGAACAGCTGAAATAATTAAACAAGAATACTACATCCCAAAACTGAAGCAAAAGGTTGAAAACAGCATCTCAAATTGTGTGGCCTTCATTCTAATTAACAGAAAAGGTGGTAAACAAGAAGGATTCCTTCATCCTTTAAACAAGGAAGACATTCCATTACATACAATATTGATCATCAAGGACCGTTGGAATCAACAAACAAAAACTATAATCATTTACTTGTCTTATTGATGCTTTCACGGAATTTGTTTGGCTTTATCCCGTTAAATCAACTACTTCCAAAGAGACGATTGCAAAACTAGAGATTCAGAAAAAGACTTTTGGTAGTCCTACTCAGATAATTACAGATCGAGGTTGTGCATTCCGATTACAAGAGTTTGAAAACTACCGCAAAAACGAACAAATTCACCTTATTCTCAAAACGACTGGACTAGCTCGTTCAAATGGACAAGTGGAAACAACTAACCGCACAGTAGTTCCAGTGTTGTCAACTTGCAAAGAGTGATAAATTCCACGTACCAAAGGAGTATTAGTATGACCCCAATTGAACTGTTGACAGGAGTCAAGATGAAAAAGGCAAACGAATTAAAACTCCTAGAATTGATTGACCAAGACACCGTGTCTACTTTTAACGAACATCGCGATGATCTGAGGAAAGAGGCCAAAAGACAAATTCAAACAACTCAAGAAGAAAATAGAAAAACTTACAGTTTGCGAAGATGCCCAGCTACAATTTATAAGAAAGATGATCTCGTAGCAATTAAGAGAACTCAATTTGAACCTGGTCTCAAATTAAAAACTAAATTTCTTGGACCCTACAGAATTACAAAAGTGAAAGGAAATGATGCGTATGATGTTCAAAGAGAAGGAGAACATGAAGGTACAGCTAGAACTTCCACATGTGCTCAGTTTATGAAACCATGGACTTCAGAAGATAATTCATCCGAGATGAATGATATTCAGGTTGGCCGAATGTGGGATCCTCACCTAAGTGAAACTGAAAGTGTTCAAGAGCAGGAACGCAGTTAACCCTCCCACACGAGTTTTAAAATAGATGTGCGAGACTAGAGGGGAGACGAGAGAGAGAGAGATGATGGAGGAACGACGATGAGCGACACATGACTATAGACGTTCTTTTTAATTTTTAATTCAGTTTGTTCTTTCATTTAAATAATTAAATTAGTTTAGTATTTAAAATAAGTAGTTGATTCTTTAACAAGTAAATTCATACAATAATGAGCATAAAATGATGATGCAATGACAGGACATACATAAGGCAGCGTCTATCGAGGAGGTAAAGGAGTCACACATGTCTCCCCTGAGCTCCCTATCAAACGTACAGAAGACTGGCGAAAATTTATGTCTGGAAAAGAAAGAGAAAGAACCAGTAATGGTCACAGAAACTCTGCATTTAAAACACAAAAAGCTGTATGGGCATTGGAAACATCTGAACAACAGGATTTTCGACTAGAGCAAGAGGATATAAGAGCTTCTACGTCAAAGGCAAGAAAAACTTTGAAAGAAAGATGGGTCTAAAGTATCCAGTGATGTTCGCTAGTCGTAAAGATGGATATCATTTAATCTGATGTTCGTCCAGCTAGAATTCCTGTTTTTCGGATTTTTCTTAGAATTGATAGTTCTTAGAACTTTTCTTGAAATTCTTTAAAAATAATCACTTCATGGAGATAATGGAGTGTTAGCAGACTGTTGAGAAAGAGTGGAAAGGTGACAGAGAAAGTAGATCTTTCGCTCTGTGTTGTATTGATTTAGTATTTAACCAATTTTGAGTTATAATTTAAGTTCTTGAGATTCTGTTTACCTACAACTGTAATTATCCTGGGTATGGCCAGGTACCTCTGCTAGTACTAATTAAATCTCAACATTCACATGACAATCAGTTGACTTTTTGCTAACTTCAGATTCCAAAGTTCATCTTCTTGTTTATGTCTCTATCGTTCTCTTACCACCTACATCCTGTCCTAGAATTCGATCTTATCCATCTCTCTAATTCTGGCAATACTCTTTAGGTCCTTGAACACAAGACCAACAAGGAAAACAGTGAGATGTAAAACGAGTCTCCCTTTCTGCCTTTGCTGACAAATGCCAAAGTGGCACTTAATAAGTGATTCTTAACAAGCGCAGAAAAAAAAGAAATAAATAATAAACGGGTATTCAATTCTAATCTAAGTTAAATCTTTCTAAAATTTTATAAAATCTTAAATTTCGAATTCCAGTAAACAAATACTAACGCGAATAATAATTGATTAATTTACATAATTAATTTAAGTGTAACATTCAAAATTTGGATATTAAATGTTCCCAAAATCTTACAGTGACTTCCCTTTGTGAAAAGCTTCACCACAGAGAAAATGCTCACCCGAAAGATGATGTTTAATGGGCTGAACAAATGCAATCACTTGGAGCAAGATCAGGACTATACAGAGGATCTTCGAGGACGTAAGAGGATGTTCACAGTCTTCTGGGATTATGAGTGCATACTGCTTACCATATATCCCTGACTTTGCTCCTCACGATTTCCATTTGTTTGGTCCTCTTAAACATCATCTTTCAGCCAACAATGAAGCTGTGCAATGGGAAATCACCATCTTGTTCAGACAGCAGCTTAAAGAATTTTATCTTACTCGTTTTGAGGGGCTTGTGAAATGATCGGACAAGTGCCTCAATGTACAAGAAGATTATGCGGAGATATAAAAGTAGTTTTCAAATCAATACTCGTATTTGTTTCATTTCTATATCAATTTGTAATTTACTTACTGACTTCCCCTCATATATGTAAATCTATAACCTAACCTAACTTATAAGAATATATACAATGTGTGTCTAAAGAGATCGGTGATGAACCAATTTCTAAAAGGCAACATGGGCTGAATATCCCCATGGGCGCTGAGCTTGTCGAGAAGTATCACCTAGCGTCAAAAGCAAATTTGCTTATGCATAGAACGTAATGAGTGTGAAGACTCGACTCGTCGTGCAATGGAGCAATGAAGTGAATATCAAGTTTTGTTACATTTGAGGAAAACGGAAACAGAGTCTCATGGAATGTTGGTGTAAGTCTACGGAACAGAAGCCGTGAGAGATAATGTTGCTTGACAACGCTCATCCGCACAGGGCAATCCGTATGCTCAATTTCTTGGCTAATCCCGGCATAACTTTCTCAAATATCCATCGTACGAGGGTGGGCTGAAAAGTAATGCCTCCATGGCTGTAACTTTTTTTATTTTTTAACCGATTTTCAAAATTCTTTTTGTATCTGATACTCACATTTCTCCTCTATGTAATGCACTATTCACTTTTTGGCATAGTCCCCATCCCTTTCCACGCATTGTACCAATGCGTGACTAGTCGGGTGAACCCGTCGGAGAGGAATTCCGGGGTTGTTGTCGACACCAAGATCGAACGGCAGGTTTCACCTCGTCGTCAGAACGCAACTCATGCCCCTTAAGGTGCTCTTTCCTCTATGGGAAGTGGTGAAAGTCGCAAGGTGCAAAGTCTTTCATTTTTGAACTGCAGTTTTTCATCTTTGAACTGTAGGCGCTGCAACCCCCTCTGATGTGTGGCGATCGTGTGTGGACGGGCGTTATCGTGCTGCAGAAGAGAATCCAAAGCTACCATTCAATCCTCGTGTCGACGACAACCCCGGAATTCCTCTCCGACGGGTTCACCCGACTAGTCACGTGTTGGTACAATGCGTGGAAAGGGATGGGGACTATGTCGAAAAGTGAATAGTGCATTACATAGAGGAGAAATGTGAGTATCAGATACAAAAAGAATTTTGAAAATCAGTTAAAAAATAAAAGTTACAGCCATGGAGGCATTACTTTTCAGCCCACCCTCGTATTTCCCGGATCTGACTCTGCTAGATTTTTTTTGTTTCTCTGCGGAGAAAACCAGAGAGGAATCTCAGTCCTTGAAGCCTGAAAACTAGAAAGGAGCCTAGGTGCTTGAAAACAGACTGTTTGTTGTTAAAATTTAAAGAGGAAAATGAGTATTTATTGTTTGAAATTCCACCTCACTCTTGAAAAGCCTTTTAAAACCTATTTTGAGTCTTTGTAATCTAAAGTAGAGAGGAATCGTAAAGTGTGAAATTATTTTAAGCTGCAGCAAAACACCTTCCTCTGGAATGCTCCGTTATTGTAGTCTGCCTACCACTCTCCTCACTTTCACATTTTTTTTTATTATTGGCAAGGGTGGTCATTTTTTCAAATTGAGACTCTTAATCCTTTATCATGAGCCTCGATTTCAGTCAGAAATATCGTTCTTCTGACTCAACTGGGGTTTGAACCCAGAATTTTTTACATTTCGAGCAAAAGACTTAACCACTGGCCTAGACAAACTTGACATTTAGAAGCAAACTAAAACTACTATGTAGACTTTATCATTGTTTTTTTGTATTTTTTTTTAGAGAAAATAGACTATAACTGGTACCTATTATTTAAGACGGGTACCATTGCTCATTCATTTGAAGTAATTTACACACTCACAAATGTTTCGTTAACATTCAAAAAAAAGAAATATTTTGAAATATATATATGTTATAGAACAATTTCGGTCCTTGAAATTTCGGTAGAGCAATACCGGCCCACCTGCATTAAGTGCCTGGGGGTCTACCAAATGTTAACAAATAAGCGCCAGACCTTCAATAACCGCAAGGGCGCTTATTTTAGTTCATTTCGTGGATTTTTCTTCTCTTGCTGCTTTCACACGGGAATTTTTGCTCTCCCATTTGCCACGGCTTTACCAGAAATTAGACACTATCATGATTGTCTTCTAATTTCTTGCTTTTTAATTTTGGATTCAGTCATGCAATATAGCTGATGGAAAATGAAAACTTCACAGTTAAAGCATTAATTTTAAATTCGCAGCAGTAAATTATGCTGAAAACCATTCTACAGAGGCTACAGCCAAACAGTTTAGCACTCATCCTAAATGCATTCGGGAATGGAAAACACAGCAGGATACTTTAGAAAAGATGGAGAAGGGCGGGAATTTTGAATAATAGTTTCCATCACATTTGTCCAGAATTTTATAAGCACTGGACCTGCAATACCGGCTCGCCTGGGGGTCCGCTGAATTTTTGCAAATAAGCGCCCGAGCGATTAATACAGTATTTACGGTATTTGATGTTTGAAACTCCATCTCATTCTTGAAAAGCCATTTGCTGTTTTAAGCTGTGACGTCAACGCTTCGAGCGATTCCAAAAAAAGCCTTCTCTGTTTTCAGCTGCTTTACAAACTTAGTCAGAAATGTATTGTATCCAATGGCGTTTACTTTGAAGGTCAAAAAAGGAAGTTTGATAGTATCTTCTATTTAATTTGCTTTCTGACATCGTTCACCGAACTTTTTAGACACACCTCAGAAATTAAGAAAATCTTTCTTTTTAATTATATACTTCGTTACATTATATAATTCAACATTATATACTTATTTTCTATGTCTATTTAGAATGACAACCGCATGTACAGTATGATGAATGAAGATGCTTTAACTGGGATGTGTACAGTGTTCACGCCTAGTAAGTTGGAGTTTATAAAAATATTTCTGTCTGCATTTGATATTTTACTCGACATAGAATGTGCAATGATAGGTAGGTTTTGTCAGAAAGCTATGGAAAGTAGAAAGGTTTTGTCATTACACGTAAATTAATATGAATTTCTAAATAACGTTTAAGGCGTGAGAATGCTTATTTTTACCCCATCGAGAATCCATATGGTCACACGAAGAGTCTTCCTATTTTTCATCATAGGCATACGTATGGCTAATTAATCTGTACATTATATCATAACGGAAACAGAATGGCATGCGACAACTGAATGTAGAATTGACAAAAAAATTATAGTAAACATTATGAGTCGCCAGAGTGGCACTGTGTATCCAGTCAGGATGGATTGGCGTCACCAGTGACAAGTTGTAGCTAGCATAATCAAAGTGATGCATGCTGGAATGTAAACATGTCCCAATATTTCCTCGGATCATTAATCCTAGATTGAAAGGGACAAATTTACACTGAGTTAGCAAAACTCATGGGATAGCAAGCACATTGATTGATGGGCATGGCTCACGAATTCACAGGGGTAACGGATTCTGGAATGGACCATTAGACGTTGTGGGAAGAGCTTGGATAAGTGATTAATCAGAAATGGCACGTCGTCGCGAGTTGACGTCTTTTGAACGGGGTATGATAGCAGGTGCCCGACGCTTGGGATGTTCCATTTCGGCAGTGGTGCAGGAATTTGGCTTTCCCCGCTCAACTGTCTCCAGGGTGTATCGGGAATGGCTGGATGAAGGCATCACAGGCCACAACAGGCACCATACTGGGCGTCCAGCTGCCCTGAATGATCGTGACCGGCGACACCTGGGACGAATGATTCAGAGAGACAGGAGCGCAACAGTGCAGCAAAGCACAGACCACTTTAATACTGGCCGCACTAGAAATGTCTCTCGGTGGACAATCCGTCTGAATCTGCATGCCCTCGGGTTTGGCAGCCGTCGCCCTACACGGGTGCCAATGCTTACCCACCGTCATCGGACACTCCGGCGTGCATTTGCCACCAACCATCTTGGCTGGACTCTGCAACAGTGGCGTAACGTCATATGGTCAGATGAGTCACGATATCAACTGTACCACGCTGATGGGAGGCACCGTGTGTGGCGCAGACCTCACGAAACGATGGATCCCGCATGACAACAGGTGGTGGCGGAGGGTGGTGGGGCGTCAGTGATGGTCTGGGGTGCATTTTCCTGGTTTGGAATGGTCCAGGTTTGGTCTGGTTATCCTAGACCAAACGTTGAATGGTCCACGGTATCGTCAACTCATCGGAGACCATCTGCACCCGTTTTTAACATTTCAACACCCTGACAACGTAGCAGTCTTTCAAGATGACAATGCTCCACCACATCGCTCCAATGTCATCCGCGAATGGTTCGAAAAGCATGCAGGAGAGGTCCAACGACTGAGCTGGCCAGTCTGGAGCCCTGACATGAATCCCATCGAGCACATCTGGGATGCTGTTGAAGTCAGGCTCCGGGCACTGGATCCTCCGACCACGAACGGGCAGCAACTATCTTCGGCTCTGCAGACTAACTGGTGTCAACTGCCTCCAGAAGTGTACCAGGGACTTGCAGACTCACTACCACGCCGTATTGCTGCACTCCATAGGGCCAGAGGTGGCCCGACCAGATATTAAGTAACTATCCCATGAGTTTTGCTAACTCAGTGTATATTCACGTGACCCATTGCGAAAAATATCCCTGAATATGGCGTTTTTGTTAATAAATTTGGATTGGTGCCTTAACAGACTTGCCTGAAAAGGAGACCATTTCATTTGGAGTTTTCAAGTATTTCATTTCTCTGTCGAGGAATGTTAAAATGACTGCGTAAATTATCTTATTTATTGATATTCAAATTTTGCTCTGTTCATTAATTGCGAACATACAATAACATAAGAGTCATTAGGTGCAAAAAATCTAAGATATGTAAAAATGGGTGTGTGTTTTTTTCAAATACACCTATACCTCGTTATACGTACTGATTGGTTCAAAAAACTTGGTACGTAACTCGAATATCCGTATAACGAATACGTACTTTTCAGGATCAGTAGAATCGAGACAATGGAAAAACGTGAGACGTTTTATTATGTAGCTCTCATCAGAGGTCACTACTGTACTTTTTTAAAAATAAATTTCCGTGATGACGCTTTGACAATGCCAATCAATAATTTTGAAACAAACATATACAAATTAAATTGAATGTGTTTTAATTTTTTATGAAATAATACAGCACAGTCGTATATATTTTTTATAGTCTTTAGTTTATTATTTTTATTTCTTTCATAAACATAATAACAGAAGAAAGCTTATGCACGTATTGGTTCACAAAAACAAAATGTTTAGATAAACAAAATATTCAATGTTCAGACACTGTTTCATTCTTTTGACGAAAATATACTGGGAACAAAATATTGGTACAAAGTTGCCTTGCTTCACTTTGCTATTTCAATAGTGTTTTGTAACATAACATGGCTGAGTTTACTTCTCGAGACACTTTAGCGCTGCGTTCTTTGTCGGGATTGTTTTGAAGAAGGATGTTCATTCCCTGTTGAAAAAAAGAAAGCGCATTCGACAAGTCCTTTGCAGTTAGCTGTTGGCACACAACACGCTCGGGCTCCGGTTCTTCCATGGTTTCTAACTGGATCAGTTCCTCGTTTGAAAGAGGTTCTCTGTCAACATCTAGAACTTCAATCAAATCACCTTCTTCCAAATTCTCAAATTCAAGACGGCTTTCTAAATTTAGTATATTTCGTCGAATTTCAGAAAGAGATTCAATGTCAGGTTCATTACTTGTTATGCATTCTGGCCAGAGAAATTGAGTCATCCAAATGACGGGCAATTCTTCTTTGTCTAGCCCGTTAAAACACCTTGGATTTTCGGAAAGATATACTAAAAGTGGTTTTAGCTTAAAATCACCTGCAGCATTAGCACCAAGGAGCAAAGGTAATCGTTCTTTTGATGCCTTATATCCAGATGCTGACTTTTCACATTTGGAAATGTAAGTACTTTCTGGCATTCGCTTCCAATAGAGACCTGTCTCATCTACATTGAAAACTTGCTGAGGTCGGTATCCACCTTATTTAATGATGCTTTTCAAAATGTTGGGATATTCTTTAGCTGCTTCGTCATTTGCACTAGCTGCTTCACCTTTCAGTTTTAAGTTGTGCAAATTGTGGCGTTTTTTGAATCTTTGAAACCAACCATGGCTTTCTTGAAATGTTACATCTGTATCACAATCCTCTCTCTTTAATGTCTCGAAAATACTTTTAGCCTTCTCTTGGATAGTCATTTGGCTCATTGGTATCTTTCGTTAAATATTGTCTAAAATCCACATATTTAATAATTTTTCCATTCTTTCTATTATAATGCTTCTTTGGGGAGTTACTTGAAGCACTTGTAGGTTCAGCTGATAGCGCCTGCTTTTTTATTTCTTCTTTTCTCCCCCAAATAGTTTGCACAGTGGACTTTGCCAGTTCCATTGCATTTGAAATATTAATTTTTTTTTTCACCAGCTTCTATGCGACTTAAAATTTCTAGTTTAGTCTCTAGCATGACAGGCTTTCGGCTCCTCTTTTTAACAGAACATTCACATGTACGTTTAGGTGGCATTTTTTCCTAAAAAATATTATATTTGAAAGAATTAATGAATTAATTACGTATATAACGAAAATAGAGTCTAATTCATATGTGCCAACTATGCTTACAATTCAGCAATTAATTTCAACAAACAAAACGAATTTACATTGACTCTCTACAAACAGTGTCGCGTGCGGCGCATGCGTCGTGTGCAACGAGATTAATTTATTAGATTAGAAATAACGACGCTATGTTTGAAGCTAATTGGTAGTTGTGGTGGTGCTGATGATCAGTGTATATCCACTCTAGTCTTTATATAATCTCCTTGGTGGCGTGATGAAATATTGGGTACGTGTAACGAATTACTTCCATAATTTGAAAAGTACGTATAACGAGCGTACATATAACGAGGTATGGGTGTATACGCTGAGTGGCCAAAAGTCACGGAAAGGGTTGTCCCATTTAAAACTGTGCTGTGTATGACTCCCGAATGTTTGCAGCCAGATGCGGCGTATGGCACTAGCGTTGACACGATATCTGAGCAGTCTGTTATTGATAAGTGTGTAGTGAACATGGCAGTATCTCGCGAGTTAACCGACTTTGAACATGGGATGATAATCGGTGCAAGACGCATGGATCATAGCATATCGAATATTATACAAGTGTTCGGGTTTACGAGGTCAACAGTGTCTAGGGTAGAGACGATGTTTCCACAGGACAATCACAAATGTTTGACGAACGGACGTCACGTCACCTCAGCAGAGACATACGGAGCAATCAACGGGCTACCATCAGTCAGATCACCGTTAATTTGAATGTGAGGCATCAGGTATCCATTTCTACCAGGACTGTACAGAGACAAATGCACCGCACAGGCATTAGCAGCCAACGACCGACTCGTATACCTTTGCTGACACCTCGACACAGAGCTCAACGACTGCCATGGGCCCACTAACATCGTCACTGGACCATGGAACAGTGGCGGCGTGTAGCGTGGTCTGTTGTATCGAGCTGAGGTGCGCGTGAGTGTGTGGCATATGGCCCATGAAGCTATAGATCCTGCGGGTGTCACGAACATGAGTAGTGGAAATCGAAAGTGACAAGAAAATTACGTACAAGGAATGTATATTTTTATAGATTTTAATAACCAATAAGAACATACAAAAGATGAATAACAAATCATTACTAATCCATGCTCCCTTTAAACGGAGCTACTAAATTTAAATAACTTACGGTTGCTCAAAAAGAGCTAAACTGGTTATAAGGAGATTCCCCTAACACGAGGAAAACCCCTGAAAATGATAAGTAATAAGGACTGATTAAGGACTAATTAAGACTGGACTTTAACAATTTAATTACAAATTGGCTAGACCAGCTGATAATTTCAAATGAAAGTTTGGAACTATTTCCAAGCCAAAAAAATTTCTTTAACTTTAGTTAGAAATAAATTTACATGCTACACAATTTGATTTACTGTCATTACATAAAGTAACAAGCTTCTGCCGACTAATAATAACAGTGTATCTTCATAAGTTCACATAGCAAATAGGTGCCTTCAAATGCTACCCACAAGACAGAGAGCGTATTCGCAATGGCATTGAACGTCTCGGTTCGACGGGAAGCTGCCAAAAATAATGTACGCTTTCATTAGGCAGGCCAAGAGAAAACTGAGGAGATATTGTTACCATAAGTTGAACTATAGTCGTTAATGACTTTCATAGCTAGCAATGAATTTACCTGCAATTTAAAGTAAACCTTACATTAAAAATGCTTTGGCCTCCCCACTTAAATAAATTACTCTAAGAACCCTCCCTTGTCAACAATCATGCATTAACTTTAATTCCCTTCCTATTCTAGGCTCATTCTACAGGGACAATTTTTATTCTACAACCAGACAAGTTATTTTAAAAGAAAATGGCTTCAAATGAGCACCAAGCGGGTAGATTGATGCCATTGTCAAGCAAATGAACTAGCACCCTTTAAAGAAGCAAAGGAGTGCGATAAAATAAACAATGGCATGAAATTAATTTTTCTTATAAGTAAAGGAATATCGGCTTACCTCGAGATTAGGGCAAAGGTGCCTAGACTCTCTCGTATAAAGCCACGTACAGACCAAGGAAAGACTCCAGTGATGTGGTTGCTGGGCGAAAAATTTGCCAATTCCCCTTTGGTTAGAAATGGCTTGCAGTCCTTGATACACAAGTCGAGGACGCACACGATGGCGAAACTTCTATCTCTCGAAATGCTCAGAAAGTCATATCCAGGTCCAAATTCCTGAGGCGTTCTTTCGGGAAAAGATGCCTTCAGCTCGGTAGGAGCACGTTCGTTTTCCGCGGAGAGTTTTGCCACGCTGCCGTAGTAAAAGTCCTACGCCGTAAATCCAGTACTTGGTTCGCTCGAAATAGCTTGTAGCTCGGGAGGTTTTCCAACGCTAAAAATGTTATTAAAGATGAGCAATAGGTAACTTCAGTGGAAACGTTAGCTGTAGAAACATCTGAAGAACAAACTAAAGGAGAACCATGATTACTTGTATCACTAATAACGACGCAACTAATTCGATTCGCATTGTCCGAGTCCCGACGCTGAATATGCTTGTAATCTGTTATATTCCCATTTGTTCTCCATGCAGTCAACGATTTCTCTCGCATTCTTTTCGAGCGGAGATCGCTAACATAGTTGCTCTCACGAGAAACATTTGACAACCTTTCCTCATCAATCTCAGAGGCCGATTCCGCTTTTTTCCTTTCAATCTCCCGCTCGTCGCTCACCTTTCTTTTGCGCAGCCGTTTACGACGCTTCCTCTCCTTGCTTCCGCTTTCATGGACTATATGGAAACAGATGTCTCCCTTCTGTCGGTTGCGCCATCTGTTGTCTTTAGCAGGCGCGGTCCAAACTCCAGCATTATTTCTTGGCTTCGTAACAGAGGCAGGAATACTGGAGCTTATCTCCGTCGCAATGCTTTGTGACAGCGGGTCA
Source organism: Rhysida immarginata (assembly GCA_023313115.1). NCBI lineage: Eukaryota > Metazoa > Arthropoda > Chilopoda > Scolopendromorpha > Scolopendridae > Rhysida > Rhysida immarginata. Next base: position 28,442 of record JAHWFO010003864.1, read on the forward strand.
ACAAAATTGTGTCCAAGTCAGTTATGGTCTGGACTGTGTCACATGATCGCAATTATGCCCCATTGTCCAGCTGCAGGGAACAATGACAGGTGCACGTTATATGAACATTCTTTCAGACCCTATTTTTTGCCACTCTGTGGTGGTCGTGTTGCGATTCTTGAAATTAAAGCCGAAGAAAACTGCTGCTGAAACCCACAGACTGTTGAAAGAGGCTTTTGGTGAACAAGCTTTAGGCCCATCTGCATCCCTTTCTGACATTAGAGTACCCTAATGGAGATGCCATGATTCAACAGAACAATGAGACATGTCACCGCTGATTGGTTGCACACAGGTGGTTTGATGAACACTCCAGTGATTTCACGACCTTGGTTTGCCCCCTCCGCCCCAGATAACTCGACCTTAACCCAATCGAGCAAGGCCGTCTTCAATTTTCAATGGCGCTTGCTGCACCATGGGTTCTACTGTCTGCAATGTCTACATCGCTGGGGAGTGGTCAGATCTGCTGGTTGCCAGTTTTGCGGGTTGCTTGAGGCCGTTTCTCATGTCTTCTGCCAAACTTTCACCGATTCTCATGTCTTCTGATTTTCACCGAAATGCACGCAAATGGGTGGATTTACACATTCGTGCACACTTTTTGCCAAACTTTCAAGATTTTCACCGAAATGAACCCACATGGGTGGATTTACACTTTCTGATCGATGAACACGGAACCAACTAAACAATAACATTTGTGGTTAGCACTGCAAGATACGTGGGTCAATATCTCTCCAGAACGATTCCAATGATATTATTATAATATTTGCGAGTGCTTTATCGCTATTGCTTTCTGATTTTTAACGTTTCGATCGCGACAGGACATTATCCATCTGCTTTGAAAATAGCTAGAGTGTGTCCAATTTTTAAACTCTAGATAGACATCTCGTAGAGTCCATGCCTAGACGTATTACTGCAGTTATGACAGCTCGGGGAGGAGCGACTCGCTGTTATCATCACATCCAGTGCCTCCCATGACTTTTAGCCACTCAGTTTAGTTTTAACTTAAAAAATATTCTTTAAATTAGCTCAATTCTTTAACAAGGCCCTTTAATTTAGCTGGAGGCTATTTTTGTATTATGAGAGGCACTCCAAAAGTTAGGCACAGTAATTCGTTAATATTAAATTAAAATATATAATATTATTATTATCATGTAAGCTGTCTACAGGGTGTTGTATAATTCGATGACCAACTTTGGAGAGGTGGTAGTATCGGTTCGAATTTGAACATTAACTGAGATATGAACAGAAATAAAAATGCCGCCACCAAGATCAACAAGATAATAACTCGGGTCTGTAAAGCCCAGATTAATGAATTTTGGAGGAATAATAGGTACATAAAACCGTGTATACTATTAAAACTTGATCCTATTCCAACAAGTAGTTTCCGAGTTATGCATTCAAAATCGTGACAGTACTCACATGCGAGTACTAATCAGCACGTGTTAAGATGTTGACTGCGTAACTCGGAAACTACTCGTTGGAATTCCATCAAATTTTAACGGTATACACAATTTTATGTACCCTATTATTCCTCCAAAAGCGATTATCCAAAGCGTTGCAGAACCTGGGTTATTAACATGTTGATCTTGGTGGCGGCATTTTTATTCCTGTTCAAATTCGGACCCATGTTTATATAAAGGTTTTTGCTTAGAATCTCCCATACTACCACCCCTCCAAAGTTGGTCATCGAATTTTACAACACCCTGTATATTTTGGGGATCACACATCCCTATATTTCTTTACTTAAATTTATATTTTAACGTACACGAGTCATTTTTTTTCTTTAGAAGTTCATCTAAAGACTGGGGATAAGTTCTCAATGCACATTACCAGAAAGGATAACGAACTCCAAAATATCATGGTAACATTTTTTATTCATTAAGGAAATACTTTCGTCCTTTTTCTTAAAACAAATGGCGCTTATATATTTGATTTCTTGAAAATGTAACCTCCTTCTCTTTATTTTCTTGTTAATGTGCTCGTCTACAATAGATTATTACTGTTCTGAGTATTTAAAAAATTTTTCTTAGGTAGAAATGATGTTTAAAAAGATACAGAAAATTATAATGTAACTCGTATAATACAATCAAGTACAGAATGTGAAATACGAGGACTTAAATTTTATCAATGAAGACAAAGAGATAGTTGACCATAAAGGAAGAATTTTATCAATGAAGACCAAAGACTTATATTATTGCCCTAAATTTGTAAATTAGACACGCGAAGATACAATAGATAGTTGACCATAAGTAAAGTCTGTGGTCAATGTAAGATGTGTTCATATTTCGTTATTCTTGCGGCTCGCACAGATAAGTAATTTGAATATGCAAACATAAAAAATTCCACGAACTTTCAAATTGCTTGGATGTCCTGTTGTGGTATGAGATTTTTTCTTCAAATTCCATACTACAGTTCCTGTTTATTTTTTCATTCACCATAACTGTCTCCTGCTAGCCTAAAACCACTAAGTATTCAATATCGAAGATCATTTACTAATTTATAACAACTCAAATATTATAGTAATTTATTTATTTATTTATTTATTTGAAATATCGCAAGCAACAGGCTATAAAAACCCAATAACAGATTACAAGCTATATAAAAGATATAAAAAATTATAAACACCCTATTTACAAAAGAGGACATGCACTCACTCACTGAGTCATCATCGCACAGCAAAATCTACTGGGCCAAAAGAACATTTTTCTGGGTTTTTTTCGAATTTCGCTTTGTGAGGGGGGCCAGGAGGGCCCAAACTTTTGCCCCCCGTTTTGTGTTTTTGCCGCTTAACTCCAATACTTAAATGCAATGAGCTTCAAAATTGCACACGAGGCTGTAAAAGACGTATATAAAAAGAAAGAATTCGTAGACGAAAAAATTTGAGCAAACAGACCCATACAAAGACTCCATTGTTAAAGCCATAGTTAAAGTAGTGTATGAGTGTATTAATGCGCTTGACGGAGCTTTTTTTCTTCCACTACTCAGCAATAAGCACGAATCTACTTCATATGAAAGCAATGAAAGTACAACCCTAGCGTCAATGAACTTCGGACACCTACAGAATTTTGGATAAGTACAACGGAACTAATTGTAAACAAATGAAAATTACTTTATTGAGTGAACAGAGCTTTAGTACAACTGTGATATAGCATTTTAACATAAAAATTAAATAAGCGACTTTGTGTAATGTTCCGTTTTCAACACGTTGCAATGAACTTCGTACACCGTACCGTTTATTGCACATTACCACTGAGTGGCGTCACCTTTCCGACGAATGACACTCCGAAGTCGTTGAGGCATGGTGGACACTAACTTCTGCGTTGTCTCTACTGGAATTTTGTCCCACTCTTCGGAAATACACGCCCGCAACTGCTGCAGTGTTCGAGGCTTCCGCTGTCTGACTTTTCGCTTTAAAATGCGCCATACATTTTCAATGGGTGACAGATCTGGGCTGCAGGCAGGCCAGTCAAGCACCCTGAAACGCTGCTGTTGTAGCCAAGCCTTGGTGTTCCGAGCAGCATGAGGCTTCACGTTGTCCTGCTGAAAGATGCTTGGTCTTCTATTGAACAACTTTTGGCGGGATGGACGCAGATGCTGTTGAAGAATGTTTATGTAGGCAGCAGAGTTAATAGTGCCCTCGCAAAAGTGAAGCGATCCTGTCCCGGCTGCACTCATGCAGCCCCACACCATCAGCGATGCAAGTTTCTGAACTTTCCTCTGGTAACAGTCGGGATGATTACTTTCGTGCTTGGTCCTTAGCACCTTGCGACCGTTGTTGCCATACATCACTGCAAAGGTGGACTCGTCGGACCACAGAACACTATTCCATTCAGCAAGGGTCCACTTTAGATGGGTTCTGGCCCATGCAACCCGGTGACGCTTAGCTACAGTGCTCATAAATGGCTTCCTCTTTGTAGCGTATAAGTAATAGTTGCATCTTCTGATGTAACGGCGGACTGTGCTTTCGGATATGGATATATGAAGATATTCTCGAGCCCAAACAGTCATTTCACTTATGGGAGCATGCCTGTTTTTCACAGTGTAACGTCGAAATACTCGTAGGTCCCTAACATTCAATAATCGCTGTTTGCCTGGTGCAGTCCCTGGTTCTGTTTTCCCGATTTCTCTGAAACGCTTGATGATCCTATTAACAGTAGAGAGAGAGTGGAACTGATAATTCATGACCAATAGCTCGCAGGGATTTGTTTTTCTGGAACTGCTGTATAATTTTTTGCTGTATACACGTTACTACAGGCTTACCACGTCCCATGGTTCAAAACGACACGAATACTGTGCTCTGTCGCGTGGACGGTGCTTTTAAAGCCTGATGCAAAGCATTCTGGGCGTTTCTACAGCCTTCAGGAAAGTTCTATATGCTGGCGACCCCTTGTGTACGAAGTTCTTTGAAACCTGTTGACAACGCAATTTTCCATAAATTTGAATAAATTATTTCACACCATTAAATCGATTCTAAATCGATGTTGATATTGTTCCATATACTCAGTAAATCTATTTTTATTAGCCTGCAATCCTCTGTATGCACTTTTCACTGTGTTTTTAGCCAAATTATTTGGTGTCCGAAGTTTATTGACGCTAGATTTGTAGTAGCAGAAGAAAACTGAATGAATTCTCAAGTTTCTACAAACTTAGTTTTTAAAGATGATTAACTTGAGAATAAAATAAAACTCTTTTTCTACAACGAAACAGGAAATGAACAAAAAGAAAAAGACCGAAAATAAAATGAAAAAATACAACCTGAGTCTGTAAGCGCTTTTCGAAAGCTTTGCTTTCATCATTCAGCAGCCAAGGAGCACCTCGAGAGAACTTGAGAGAACTGACTTGGAATCGACAATCGACAATCGAACAGTGCAGGGAAAACGAGACGAGTGGTCCGAAAGCAACGCTTTCACTGCCATACTCATCCAAGAAGTAACCAGGGGAAGTACACTGAATTAGGCAAGAAGCCAAATGAAACCTAGTTAAGTCATCCAGAGGATAAGATGGGGTCCTTTGCTATAAGGACGATAGAGTTGATTGTTGATTGACGAGGAGCACGAGGAGCTATGAGATCCAGTATTCGGGAAAGATGGCCTTTTGGATGTCGTCGAAATTGATGTCCAGAACGTGTCGAGGCCTGCGATGCCTGAGGAAACTTCTAAACGTGAGCGGGTGTTCCAGAATATCTGCAACCAGAGGATTTGGATGGTCCTTGATCTTCGGAAGCAACTTCTTCAGCGACTCCTGTACATAGCTACCAATTGGAGATATATGGAAATCTTCAGCAATAGAAATATTTGTAGCGACTCTCCTGTCAAGTTGGGCGATAGTCCTCAGAGTAACGTTTTGGAAGGTTTGGAGATCCTTCCATCTGGATCTGCATATTGTAGCCCAGGCAGGCATACCATAAAGAAGAATGGTTCGTATAACCATCTTGTAAAGCAAAAGTTTGGTATCCACTCCAAGAGCGCTGTTACGTCCCAGAAGGGCAACCAGACTGAACTTCGCCTTCTTGGCTCTACTTATCGCATAGGAGACGTGGTCTCCCCAATTTAGCCTGGCATCTACCACCACACCGAGGTATTTATAATTTTTTACCCACTCGAGCTGTTTACCAGAAAGGAAGAGGGAATTCGGGGGTTTTCGAAGTTTCTTCGTAATGAACATCGCCTTGCACTTGTCAACGTTTAAGTCGAGTCTCCACTTTGCAAACCATTTCTCGCACAGATGTAAGGCCTTTTGTAACCGTGATATGACGTGAGCGGGATTTTGGTCAGTAGTCATGATGGCCGCGTCGTCAGCGAACAGATGTAGCTTGCAATTATTAAAAGTTGGGAAGTCATGGATGAAAAAGTTGAACAGTGCAGGGCCCAAGACAGAACCCTGCGGAACACCAGCATTGACGTCACAAGGATTAGACATGGAGCATCCAACCTTGACACGAAATGTCCTGTTTGACAGAAAGTGCCATAATCTTTTGTAAGTGTTTCTTTCGAGAATAAGACGCCTGATATAAGGAGGCAGGTCGAGGTGTTCAGGACGCTTACGATCGATAGTAGAGGTACTGGAAGTAGTGGCATCGTTGACAACACGGGTGATTGCATTAATGTTAATATTGATGTCCTCCTTATCAATAACCTCCTTGTAAGGAATGCTATTTTCCCTAAGAATATCCCTAAAGAGTTTCCAGTCCTGTTTAGAGCGGAGCACAATCTTTTTATCGATGTTTAGACCTTCAAAAATAAGCATCACTGGACGGTGGTCAGAGGATAAGTCGTCAACTGTGAACATATTATAGGGCTTGAGGAAACCTTTAAAAACTGCAATATCCAGCACGTCGCTAACAGGAGAGTGGTCGCAGTAGTATGTGTCATCAAGGGGACCAGCAACGAAGGTGTCAATCTCGTTTAACGTGTATCCATATAAAATATTGCCGTTTTGATTGGGGCATTTGGAGTTCCACGCGTGGTGCTTGGCATTCAAGTCGCCCCCAATAACAACCGGAATGGACCCAGACAGCAACTCGTCAAGTTCGCAAGGATCAAGCTTGTGCTTAGGTGGGTTATGTAAACAGATAAACTTGATTTCACCTGCGTCCACATCGTTTATAATCACGGAGACTGCTTCCATTCCCACAAAGTCTAGTGTGACAGACTCACGATGATCAATGCCGTCCTTTACAATTAACGCTGCTCCGCCAAAAGCGTGGCTGGAATTTTTACCCAGTGGCCGATCCTTGCGATAAACACTATATCCAGGTAAGGTGAAGACTTGAGTTGATTTCAGGTGCGTCTCGCACACGAAGGCGACATCGACATTCCAATTTGTAAGGAAATTGTAAAACTCGATGCGCTTGCGAGCGATTCCCCTCGCATTCCAAATATTGCAACGGAGTTTTCCTTGATTAACGATCTTGTATGGGTGTCTGTCCATGATCATTTGCTAGATTCGTGAGAGGCAGTCTGTGGCACTGTTTTTCCACTTTCCTTGTAGCGGTTTAGCAAATTTCCTAGAAACCTGTACATATCACGCAATTGATTGTGGTCGACCGTACGTGTATCACTAGTATCAGCAGGATTGGATACGACCGAAGCATAGGACTTTCCCTCTACCACTTTTGTGCTTTTGATCCTCTTGACTTGTGGATATTTGGGACACTTGGTGTAGCTAGATGTGTGCTGACCAGAACAACGTATACATTTTGGGGGGTCTTTGCCTTTTATGTTAGTACAATCCCTCGACTGATGGTCGCCGGCGCACTTATTACATCGAGGCGATTCGGTACAACCTTGGGATACGTGGCCAAATCGTAAACAGTTATAGCACTGTAAGGGCCTCTTGTTGCCTCTAAATAGCTCAACAATGACAGCTAGAGGACCGACACGCTTCAAACTCAAAAAAGACTTATTGTGTTCATTATTTTCTAGTAAGACCAAAACCATTGGCATCTCTATTGCACCATTTGCTTTTTTCAGCCTGATTGCTTTTTCTGGAAAATAGTTTGCTTTCCTAAGGTCTTCGCAAAAATCTTCCAGCTCGTATGTTGTATCAACATTTCGGACAACGTATTTGAGCGTTTTTTCTGATTTAAGTTGATGATGCTGGATCTTCAGCACATCGTTGCTTCTCACTCCGGACACAAGAATTTTATGACTTTCCTCGTCGTGACACTTGATCTTTATGGTGTCCTTTCGACCTGTGTGGGCGGTAATTTTTTCAAGAGGCACATGCTTTTTGATCTCCTCTAAAATTTCCTTTATTGACTTCCCATGGTGACGAACGATGATTGGTGGGATGTATACTGCTCCTTTTTCACGGGTGACATTAGTATGAGAAGAACTGTTCTTGGCTTTGTTGGCACGAAGGGCTACAGAGGCACTAGCGCTGACATCAAAAGTGGACTTAATATTGTCGATTCTGACACCACCTTTGTTCCTCTTATTCTGTACAGTCCGCCAGTCATCTCCATCAATGTCAACAGAGTCATTATCGAGCCTCCTCTTTGTGCTTGTTCTTGATGAGGAGCTACTGTCGCTGACCTCGCCCAGACCTGCAGGACCTTCTTTACACTCGTATGAAGGGATAGCATTATCTGCTAACATGGGTGAAACAGACGTAATGGGAGAGCCCATAAATTCCTTGATAGCATTGGTAAGGTTGGTAATGCCGTTGTTAGTTTCTAGATTTGCACGCTTTACATCTTCTCTAAAACTAACAATATTTGTATTTATACTGCTAATATCTTTAGACAGCGCTTCCACCCTTGATTCTAGATCTAGATATTTACTGTTCAGTTCCGCACGTAATGCCTCAAGTTGCCCGTTTATGATAATGTCAAATGCCAGAAATCTCGGATCCTTACACGCATCTTTGTAGGCCAGGTCACAAGGTAACACTTTACCATCAGCATACTTAACAGTGCCTGATGTCATCATGAAGCAGGTGTGGTGCTGGGTTTTGCCGTCCTTAGAAGGACGCACCTACTCAAAACGACTCAGTTAAAATGACTTAAAAAAGTCCTACCTTTTTAGTCTTCTTGGAAAATCCACCGATGCACTGAAAGTTGTCCAGACTGCAATAGGTACGTCGTCGTCCGTCGAGTGGTAGAATCGTCGTGCAGTAGCAGCAGTAGTCGATATGATAGCAGCAGTAGTAGTGAGAGCAGCATCTGCTGACTTGGAATAGAACATGCTGAGTATTTATAACGGACAGAAGCCAATCAAGACAAAAATATCCAACTGAATTTTATTGATTGGGTAAGTGCGTCGCCCATTTGATCAATGGTGATTCGCTAATAGGACCCCTATCTAAGTTGAGTAATAATTTTTCATCTGTTTTTTGAATGGCTAAGCTTTCGAAGGCGTCCAGAAGGTGTTTCTTGTTTATAGACTCAATAAGTTTTACATTGCTTAATAAGAATTCATGGCCGGTATCTAGCGAGTGTTTGGCTATGGATGACTGATTCCCTCTACCATATCTTGTGTGTCTCATGTGTTCTTCGACTCTTGTTGCAATATTCCGGAAAGTTTGTCCTTTGTATCTCATGGGGCATTGGGAGCATCTAGCTTCATATATTCCTGATTTCTGTAGTGGTGGAATCGGGTCTTTTGGATTAGGTAATAAATGCCTGGTCTGGTTGGGATTGCTAAAAGATAACGAAATATTAAAAGATTTAAAGACAGAATTGAGACCTTTGACTAATGATTTATTGTAAGGTAAGGATATGACTCTCCCTCTATTTTTAGTCCGGTTGAGGGTAGTGATTACGTCCATGAACTTTTTTAACTTCCTCTTCCTTACCAAATCGGTGATGGTACGTGTGCTATAGCCATTTTTAAGTGCAATATTCTGAATCAAGGAAATTTCTTTTTTGAAAGAGGATTGACCTAGTGGGAGATTAATAGCTCTGTCAAAATCCTGCAAATCCTGTTAGCTACAGGCCCATCAGCTTGTTACCATCAATTTCCAAAATCCTGGAAAAAAACAATTCTCAAGAGATTCATTGAGCACTGTGATGCCAACGATCTCATCCGCGATGAACAATTTGGCTTTCGCTCAAACCATTCCTGCCAACTCCAAACATGGAGGCTCGCAGCGGATATCAATGAGCCCCTTAATCTGTCTAGGTATTGTGGGGTCGTTTTCCTCGATGTACACAAAGCCTTCGACCAAGTCTGGCACGATGGTCTTATTTTTAAAATGATTATGGATGGATTTCCTCAAGACATAATTACTCTGATACACTCGTTTCTCTCCAACCGGTTCTTTCAGGCCAGATTTGGAGATAATCTATCTCCTATGTATGAAGTAAAAGCTGGTGTCCCACAGGGTTCAGTCCTGGAGCCAGTATTATTCAATTATTTTATACGAGACTTTCCAAGTCCTTCTAAATGTAAGCTCTTTTTTTACGCAGATGACGCTGCTATACTGACCTGTGCTCGTCAACCAGCCGTAGTAGTCTCGCGGCTGCAGAAGGCTCTAAAGGAGTGTGAAAGCTGGTTTAGCAAGTGGAGGCTAAAATTGAATGTAGACAAATGCAAGGCGATGTTTGTCTCCAAGAAGAGAAAGAGATCATTAGATTCTCTAACACTATATGGCAAAAAACTGGACTGGGTTGAAACTTATAAATATCTTGGTGTTGTTATTGACTCTAAACTTACCTGGACTCCCCACGCAACTTATGCGTTGAATAAGGCTAGGAGAGCCAAGTTTAGCTTGATTGCTCTGCTGGGCCGGAATAGTGCTCTAAACATTGATAATAAACTTCTACTCTATAAGGTCATCGTTCGGACTATCTTGACGTATGGTATGCCCGTCTGGACCACAATATGTAAGACTAGGTGGAAAGAACTGCAAACGTTCCAAAACGTTACCCTTAGGACTATTGCGCAAAAAGATCGGAGAATTGTTCGCAATTCCTCCATTTATAATGACTTCAACATGACTCATATTGGCAAATACGTTCAAGGGCTCATGGAATCCATGCTGCCCAACATAGAAAATCATGGCAACTAGCTAGTCTCGGGCATTTTAAAGCATCCTATGCATAGAAAGAGATATCGTGATCCAAGGCATATACTTGATATTAATTTTGAAGACATTGATAATGTCTTATTTCCAGATTACTGGACTTCATAGGTCGTGTTTTATCTAATACTAGTGGTCTGCTTCTGGTCTAGACAATCTTCAATCAAATTTTCCTCCACCAAGAGGAGGCAATTTTTCTTTTATACTTTGGATGACCTTTGTGGGTACATCAGGCTTCTTTTCTAATTCAGTGTATTTCCCTTGGAATATGATTATGAAGGGTGAGATTATGGAAGCTATGCTTCAAGTTCCACACGAATACCGATACACTACACTGTTCGATTGTCGATTGTCGACCTTTGGTTTAGTTTCACTTGAGATTTCTCATCGTGTTGCTCCGTGCCTTCTGCTGATGATGATAGCGTCGCTATCGAAAAACGTTTACAGGTCATGTATTTATTTTTACCTTTTGTAGTTTCTTTTGTTTTATAAAATTGTTGTGGTTAAAGAGTTATTTTGTCGTTATTTCATTGTCAATATCCACATACAACCTCTTATTTCGGATCGTCATATTTTACGAGTATTAAATATGTCTTCCGATTACTTATCAAATATTCATTTATTGAATAATAGTTGTTATTACTTGTCATTTTACAGTTAAAATCAAGAATTTTACAATTTCTTCATATAAAATTTTTTTAATTTTTTTATAATTATTATTTTGTTTGATACTTCTAAATATAAATGCCAAATAAATTATTATAGTAAAAATAAAAATAAAATAAATTATAACAAAACCCACTTAGTATTCACTCGACGTCTTTGGATTTCCAACATAAATTTTAGGATGCAACACTTTGTTCTTTTGCGTATTAATATTGGGATGTCCACAATAGATCAAATGCAGGATGTCCACTGGTGAAAACAAAGAAATTAATAGAATAGCTGGTCTTCCAACCGTTTTAATGTCCAAAGACAGCTTCAGTAATAAGATGATAGTCACTTTTATGGCACAGTAAAAGAAATTTTAAATTTATAAAACAAACTTAAGTATAATTAATAGAACGTTTTCGAGAGTTATCTTCTCTCATCCCCAGTTATAGAAATTTAATAAGTTTCTTTGAATTAATCATTGTTAAATGTTTATAAGCAAATATTTTCTATAAGAAGAATAAAGAACCGCACCGTAAAATTCATCTATTGGAAATCCAAACACGTCTAGTGAATTTTGTAATAACTTATTTGATTTTTATTTTTCCTATAATAATTTATTTGGCATTTATATTTGGAACTATGAAACTAAATAAAAATTATAAAAAAATTAAATTTTTTAATATTT